>JAWWMO010000001.1:89000416-89088861 GCA_035047845.1 Dendrocincla fuliginosa
TTGAGCTGTGACTCAACTGGCTTGCCCACCACACCACCCTCACTCACCCTGCAGCTCTAACCCTACAAGACATACTTTTCTGGTGTATCCCAACAGGCCTGGTAGCCACAGATATCCTTCATGACTTCATATTCTACTCTGTATAACCACTCTTGGCACCGGAGTATAATAGGCATTGTCAAAAGGCTTGTAACAATCTTCTCTTTAATACATATGCAGCTTATACAAGCTATGGCTCAGGTACAGAATACTATGGTCTTAGGCTTGGAAGAAGGTAGGGGGTCCAAGAAACATTTCTGTACCTGTGGCTTTATCCTTGGCAAAAGCTCTCAGCCTCATGCCAAAATGACCAAGCATGTGCATTGGAAGAAAACTACTTAGCTGAATCCATGTTTGTGTGTAAGACAGCCAGCATCCCCAGCATGTATAAACTTTATTTGGAGCTGTGTGGGAACACCACCTGCTCACACTGCTCCAAGAAATTCCACTTAGAACATTCAGAAGCAGCTGGGATGTGAATATTTGATTCATCTCATCAGAAGCTGAAATTAGGATTGAAAACATAGATCATGCATTCTACTAACATTCCAAGAAAATATTTATTTCTTAATATTTGTTGTTTAGTAAGATAACACAAACTGCTTATCATTTCCAGCTTGTTTATGCAATGGGTTGATGTTGTTTGTATGAAACTCTATAAATTACTTTAAGGTGGCAAATTTATCATGATTCAAGCCTGTTGACCTGCAGCTAAAGTACAAAGCACATCTGGAATTAATTGTTTCCATTTTGACAAGCCATACAGCATATAGTGCTGTACAGCATGGTGACCGTGGGAAGCAGTTGCCTGGGCTGTATAGTTTTATTAGTCTTCTACTCCTGTAATTTTAGAAAGCACAACAGTTCAAAGAAAACTTCACCTGCTCCAGGAGGTAATAGATTGAGGACTCTGCAAATGATAGCAGTCAGTCCACTGAATACACTGTTCAGTCGCCCAAGTAGCAGCACATTTTTCTCTACACAGAGATAAGGGAAGCAAGATTCAGCACACAGCAACCTTTTTTTTTCAGCTGCAAAGAGCTAGAATGATGTTTCTTTTGGTTTCTCTCAGTTCTCGAAAAATTGTGTTCTTGTGCTGTTCTAAATCCTTTTACCTTTTTCTGATTGCGCTATATACTACACACTATTACTTATGTTCTAGTCATAAATCAAAGGACTGACTGTAACAATGATCTTTGAAAACATTTTACTGAAATATCCAATCAGGTGGTGGGGGGGAGGGGGAGAAGGGGTTTCTTATTCCTCCACTTTTGTAATGAATGGGTACTTAGTGAAATTTCCTTCATCCCTATTTGGATGTTCTCCAAAAAAATACCGCACCTCCTATAACTACTAGCTGTATTTGGATGCACAGTCAGTTTAGGACCAAAAAGTCTCATTAGTTTTTCCTGATGTGGCAAGAGCAAGAAGAAAATCCAGATCACAAAAGCCCCTTCTTTAATAGTTCATCTGAGCAGACCAAGCTGCTGGTATGAAACCAGATTCTCTCCAGAAATACTGTTACTATTTCCTGTGTGGATAGGTATCATTGATTTGAGTACCTCAATAGAGTAAGGGCCTCAAAACTGTTATTTCTCCTCACTGGTTGAAAAATTGAGAACAGAGAGGTCAAATGCATTTAAGATTTCCACCTCTCTCCCTTTTTTTGTCTTGCAAATCTTTCCCAATGTGCCCATGTATAAGAATTTCCACTCAGATTCACCAGGCCAAAGCTAGTACAGCAGTGTTTGGAGAGGAAGACAGACTTAACTCTGAGGAAGCAGGTAACTTTTAGCCAAAATCAAATTTTTTGAGTAATGTATTATACAAAAAAGGCAATCTTGACATTTGCTTACCTTACAGTTGAGACATTCAACTTCTTGCATAAATGTTTTCTGTTTTACATACTCAGATCAATTTTATTCTATGCAATCAACATGCTTTAGGCACCTTATATAGCCCCCTTCAAGCAGTACTTAACTACCATTTACTCTACAATATGCTTGTACTTCCTTGTTCCTTTGAGGCAGTGTCATTATTCACGTTTTATTTGTGGGACATTGAGACACAGGCAAAATATCAATTCCTGAAAAAAGTCAGTGATGTATCAGGGATTGGTTCTTGCTCCATGTGCCCTAATCTTCTTAGTGTTTATGAAAGGGTAAAGGTATGGGTAAAGGGGACCAAAAGTCTGTCCATGCTTTTGCACAGAGCAGAAAGAGTCTTTGGTGATTTTACCCCTGCCTTTTGTAATTCCATCCCTGGTTATTTTCCAGGGGATCCCCAGAGGGAAGATGGTGGTGATTCACTATGTAACCTTAATCATAAACTAGAGGCCTGAACACTTGGAGAAATTCATGCCTACCTTCTGAAATTTCCCTTGTGCTACTGTAGCTCCAGTTCCCCATTTGCCTGTGGCAGTAACTAATATACAGGTTGACTTTCAGTAGTAAAATTAAAATCATCTTCACAGGCTCAGAGTTCTTGCAGTGTTTGAGAACTCTTTGGCATTGGGTACTTCTGAAAACACTTGAATATCATAGAAACCCACCACCACCAACAACAAAAAGCACAGTAACTTCCCTCTTGATAATTAGCAGTAAATTGTGACTATTATTAGAACAGCAGAAAACCATCAAGAGTTGATCTCCTCCAGCCTGAATTTGAATAGGAGTTCCAAGCCTCCTGTATGGAAAGACTGCATGTGTAGTGTGTGAGCATGCACTTCTTGATCTCTTTTAATCAAGAGAAAAATGGATAATGTAATACCAGAGTTTTGAGAAAGAATGCAAATTGCTGTGCATTGCAATGAAATGTTTCCCCTTAGGATTAGAGTACCTAGTAAGACTCCTCAGCATGAACTGGAGCTGATACATGAAGCTTTAGCTTGCTTAAAGGCAGACAGGTTAGAGCTCAGCTGGGCCAACCAAAGGGCCTGATTCTTCAGCACTTAATCAGGCAAAGCACCTGCTGAAGTCAGAGACATTTGCCCCTTAATGAGAATTACGTGGCTAAATCTCCCTCTGCAGGGCTGGCAGTATAATCCTGCTGCAGTAGAATGATGCATAGGGGTCCCCTAATAAAAGTCGTAATTTGATTTGACCACTGCTAGCATTTTACGTCCACAATGGCCTTGGAAGTTATCAGTGGTGCTTTGTTGGCCAGCACATTACCTTCAGAAATAATTCCTCTTCAGAGCTCTCTACTGAAATCCACCCATGTCCTCTCTGTGGCAATCAGCCTTTCTTTTACCTATGGGCATAAAAGGCTCTGGAACTGCCTGCCTCTTCCTTTTTTTTCTTCCTATGGAAGTGTTAGTAAACAAAAATATATTTACTTACCAATACGGATTAAATCATGCTACAAATTAAAGATAAATATATATTACAAAAACACAATTAAGGGCTCAGACATTTGATCAAAGATACTACATGGCAGAAAGAGTTAATATGTGCCAGCTCAGCCACAGTAGCTTCATGAGCTCTCCCAGCCTTCAATAAAGGTGAGAGTATGTGTTCTAGGCTAGTACCAGGTGAAAAAGAATTACCTTGAGTTTCTTTATTTCCCACTCTCCTTATATTTAAAAAATTATGTTACCATGGTTCAGCTGATTGTTGGTAAAAACCAGTAAGTGACACAAATCTGATGCATATAGAAGGGAACAGCGTGAGGAACACTGCTGAGAGCACCTCATATGACTTGCAAGTGGGAATATATTAGCTCAGGTTGCCCACAGTTTTTTTTCCTCCTCTTTAATTTTCTGTTTTGCTAACCCATCACTGAGATATCTTACTGGTTCAGTGAAAAAAAGAGCAGTAAGATGGACGATCTGTTAAAGTGAAGGCTGCATTTTTAATAGTTATAACAACAGAACCAGGAGAAGCAATAACTAAGTAGTTTATCCCTTCACTAATCTGTCAGGGAACACTCTCTACAGCTGCCAAAACAATGGCCATATTGCAGAGTGGGGCTTAATATTGTTAAGTCTGAAATACAGATGCAACAAATAATTATAAATATTAGTACATAATCCTACCTAGCTAGGCCTCCTGGAAAATCTGATTTTATCAGATTTCCACTACTAACACAGACTGATAATGTGGAGAAACTCTTTTCCAGCCCACTAAGAATGAAGTAGCCAGAATGCAATGCAAATAGAGGACTCCAGCAGGAAGAAACAAACTCAATGCCAATGAGCAAACTGAGATGAAGAATGTGTGGAGTAAAGAAAACAGCACTGACTGATCTGTGAAAGCTGGTAAGACCTCCAGGAATTGCCTGAGCTCCACCCCAATGTGAGGCTGTTCATGTTAAAGAAGAAATATCTCTCCATTTCTTCCAGTGACTGCCTCGTGCCAGGTCATCCAACCTGCATACTCTTTGACACAGGATTCCTACTCATCTCAAGTAAGTGACAACAGTTTTTATAGTGACACTAGGACTTCTTTGGACAACTACTTTTACACAGGAGTACTTTAAACATGGCAGATAAAGCTAACCACAAACGTCAGCTAAGTAGCCAATGCACTTGGCATCCTTTAATTCCTTTGCTATAAAGTGGGTGGCATAGCAATCTTTCTAGTGTTTTTCGCATAGATTTCAAAGCGGACGTAGAGTTGGTTTTTTAATTAATGAGTGTAATAATTCAGAAAGAAATGCATTTTTCTGTTTTGACTTTAAAACAAGTATTTAGAAAAAGAAGACTTCTCTTGTTTGTGGGGAAGGAAGACCTGTTGTCAGGGCTGCAAATTTGGGGATCATTCCTCACATCTATTGCTCTGCTGTCAAAAACTTGCATTTCTTTTGTGAGTGCAGACTGTAGAAGCAAATAAAGATGCTAAGCTTAACTCCAGTGAGTTTCTGTCCCTCTTTTTTTCTATCTCCCTTTCCATCAAAATTCCTACCCCAACTTGCTGAAGTTCTCCTGCAGGTTCCCAAACATGGAACTGCAGAGGAAGCTGAAAAATAGATTAAACAAAAAAACCCCAACAAGATAAACAACCCCCCAAAAACCAAAACAAAGTAATTTTAGATACAAAAGTTGTTTAATGTATGCAATTATAATGCTAATTCCTGAATTCTTTCTAGAGAAAAGTGTATTGCCTGCAGGGGTCACTGTGACTTCCTCAGGCCTCTAATATAATGGAATTAAAAAAAAAAAAAAAGTAAAATTATCTAAATAGAAAAAACCAGTTTATTTATATATATTTATTTATTTTTACCTACAGAATTGCTATTGTACCCTCAGATCTTGTTATCAGGACTTTGAAAAATGAAAGTAATATTTTTTTCTCTGATGTTTTTTTGTATGAGGCAACTACATGATTTGCCAGTAGACCTAAAATTTGTCCCTCTCCTCTCGCCCCCTGCTTTGCCTGTGGGTTTGGACAAAAAGATGTTCAGTGTATTTCAGAGTAATCCTGGAGAGAAGTATCTGAGTAATTTAGATGATGCCCAAAACCCCTGCTTTCCCCCCGCTCTGGTTTTAGTGCAAACAGTGCCTGTCAGTCCCTTGCAGACTGATTGCATATGTTATCGTCCTGTGTGCTGGCCCTCCTTCCACTACTTTTGTGCATTAATAGTACAATAACTTTCCTGTACAGTGACTCTCTGTATCCATAAAAAGAAAGGGTTGGGTTTTTCTCTGAAGATTGCATCCCAAAGTCTTTGCTCAGTCTTTACCCTTGCAAAATCTCATTCAAATCAATGGATATTTGCATGAGAAAGCGATCACTTAAAATTAGACCTGAGTGAAATAGGGCCTGAAAGGGGGAGGTAGTAGTGGGGGGTAATAGGTGCTTTCATAGATTAGCAGCACAACAGTTGGTGTGGTTTGCTGTGATTTGTTCAACCGTATTATTTAAGTTTTTAGATTATTTGGCTGTTGTAAAATGAACTCTTAAGAATTTTGTTATAGATATTTTCTAATGTCTCAAGACTGTTTGTGAAATCAATATTTTTATGAATAAAATATAAATAAAATCAAGAAAAGCACAATCAAGCATGATAAATCATTCAGCCAGAAAACAAACAGATACAATTCCATTGCCCACCCCAGGTCAACATGATTCTCTGTTATCAAAGGTGCTGGACATTTGGCTTGACAATGATCCGGCTGATGACAATGTACCAATGAGGACAGAATCAAAAATGAAGGGGGTGAGGGGGAGAAAGGCAAAAGGAGGTAACAAACAAACAAAAAAAAAGCCTAAAAGTTTAGGTCAGACACTCCCTGTTACCACGTAAATGTCTATTTATTGTTCAAAGGTACAAGTACCCAATATTTACCACTGACATTTAACAAGAGGTAATAACTTGATGCTGCCCCCATCATGTTCTGCAAGTGACAAGGGATGACAGTGAAGGCAATGTATGTAGGGACCAAAGAAGTCTGTGCTGTAGCCCTTTTTCTGGTTGAAGATCATGAATTTTACTCCGTATTCACATAAACCTTCCTGTTTATGCTTTATGCTGATGGAGTGAATTTCATCCTACATAATTTTGCCTACCCTAGCTCAAGTCACTTAGGAAGCCGTTATGTAGATTTTACACTTAATTAACATAACCTCATCAGACTTGGTATTTTCTGGAATTTACACGAACTGGATGTCTTAAGAAACTCCGACTGCAAACAAAGATGTAAGGATTGCTTTGTTGAGAAAGAGGAAGAAAAATATTGTATACAGCAATAAAGCGAAGAAAAACGTGGATTAGAAGATGGATTTAGTGGGCTAAGAAGTCACAGAACTTTGACAAAGCACAACTTTACTAATACAAATAAGAACCCTGAGCTGCATTTGAATTCACATCACACCACACCTGGTAAGAATTAGTCTAGCACAGCATCATCAATCATAGTGTGGTTGTCAGTTTTGACATCCTTTAAGTCTACGTTGTATGCTTAATGACTACATTACAGAAAATGTAAACAGACACCAAACATACAGGTATGCCCTATATTTTTAAAAAAGTTGCTGCATATTTAAAAATAAAAATAAAAAAGCACCAAGAGTGCTTTATATAGAGAGTGAATATGTAAACCGTAAAACAAGCTGGTTAAAATAATCATAAAAGAATTTCTTAAAACAAAGAATAAGAAAAAAAAAAAGCTTTGCATTTTTCAGGATCTTTGATTAACCTAATTTGGGAAAACAGCAATTAATATTTAGAGGAATTAGAGACTCCCTTATATTTTGCTATTGTATATTTTTTCTCTCTCAAATGTCATCCTGTGAAGATTAAATATTATCTTTACTATACGTCCTGTGCATTTTTCAGTTTGATATTGTGACCATGATTTACTAATAAAGACTCTGGAGTCACTTGTGAGCCCATTACAAGCCCTGTATAAATAATTCATAAGGGAAAAACATGCTGAAGAAGTGCTTGGGATCATGACCTAAGTGAAATGCCTGAGTTCAAACTAAAAATTTCCCAAATTCAGTTTTTATTATTAGCAGATTTCTAGAATTACAACACTTAAAAGAAAGCTTTCAGTTCTGCAGCTCAGAAAGTTGTCCAGGTATTATGGATATAAGGCCCCTTGTCTCATTTGCTTGTGTGATTTCTGATTAAAACTTCTACAGACTTCAGTGAGTGCAGGATCAGGTGCCTCAACAATTCGTTGAGGGGGAAGCTTAATTTGAGATTTTAGTGAGTGTTTATTTTCTGGCTCAACAGCAGTATATTTTGGAAGTGGGAAAAATGTATGCAAAGAAGGGTCAAAATCCAGATGTAAGAATGAATAGCAAGAATACATTCAAACGGTAAAGGAGGAGTGAGAACCGTAAATAAATCTCTGATTTAGTCTGTGAAAGTTAATTGTATATATTTTTACTTTAAGTATATTGTGCGTTCTCATGGCATGCATGTAACTGTCTCTGTAGAGAAATGTAAAACATTTTAAAATAAAAAGACGTCACTCTTTCTTTGTAAATTAGTTTTGCTAAGTTTCTAAAGTAAAAAGAAGAGCCAGAAAACAATGTTTTATTTTAATTCATTTGAATAATCTTCCTCATTTCTGTGATCTATCACTCCCAGATAAGAAGTACCTTGTGAATTTTATTATTTCTACAAAATAGATCTTATTCAATTAGCAACTGTCACTGAAAAAAAAAGACAATAAACCTCCAGAGTTGATTAAAATGGAAACATTGAAATGCATGATATTGAAAGCTGTTACATTTCTTGAAAATGAGCATTCTTACAGAAATTACTTTCAAAGTTTTTTACTGAGTGTGAATCAAAGGCCCAAAGTTGGTTTAATTTCAGCCATCGAGAGCTAAATTTGAAATTGGAAACTGCCTCAGATATCTATAGTTTTAATTTAGCTATTTGTTTTAGGAATAATAATGTTTCAAAGCTTTGAGGGTATTCATATATCTTTTTGGAATTTTGATTTATTCATTTAGGTTCCCCCATTCATTTCTAGAACAATGGAAAATAAAAAAGAGAAGCACTCTTTACATGTATCCCAACTTTATTAAAACCTATCAGCCCAGAGAAACTTCACAATGCACTTTATCCCAATTTTTAAAAGAGAATTTTATTATGACAACTAATATAAAAAATAAAATTAAAATACTTTACACTTTTGATTATCACAGGTCTGGATTATTATTTAAAAGTTGAGATGCTTTCACAAATACATGTGGGTGGCACACCAACAGAGTTTTAAATATTAATTACTATTTTTGAAAAGCAATTCTCATAAGTCTTTGGTCTAAGCCAACAGTCCTTACTCAAGCAAAACAACTTGAATGCTGTGGGAGTTTTACCTAGCTCAGTAGTTCAGTCTCCTTAGAGATCAATAAATAATTAAAAATTTTATCGTGTGTTTTAAAATAGATTTCTTTAAATTAATCTTGGCTTTACTTCTTGGAGAAATGGTAGAAAGTTTCTCCCCTGTCTTTGTGCCTGCACCCCCTCAGAAAAACCTGTGCAGGCAGCATCCTGCAGTGTTACCTCCAGCCCTAGTTTGGTTCTGAAACAGTCCCGTTTTTGGATTGCTTTTCCTTTAACAACCTGATTACACTGCACGATTTACTTCCACAGTTCCAGCACTCCTCATTACTAATTCCAATAGCAAAAACTTGCCAGAACCCCTGAGAAGCAAACCTTCAAATCTAGAATTAAATAACAGAATATATTACACATTGGACATTTTCAGGGAAACTTTACTTGAGGGAAAATAAATACAAACATCTTGTTCTGTGATCTGTAAGTAAACTACTCTAACTGCTGTATTGCTCCTAGAAAGGCTTCTGACTATTGCGTCTTTTCAGCCGAACTTTTAACAGTGTGTTTCTGAGGCAGGCATATATACTTCATACAGTATTAATAAAGGGTTTCCTGAATTAATGAAAATGTACTGTGTTCACATATAATGAATAAGCACCTAATTAAAAGCACAGTAAAGCCAGGAGCACAGATATTGGGTTTTTTTATATTAATATCCATTGTATTCCTTTAGCCTTTAATGTGAGCCTCTTCAGCTGACTGATGCCCAAAGGGGAGCTAACAAATCGCTCAGCTGGTGGCTGACACTGGTCCTGAAGAAAGCTAGTAAGGAACACTTTGCAGTCTTTCAGAGCCTCTACACCAGCTGTCACCCAGCTATGGGTGCTGAAAAGCTCCTGTCACTTCATCCAAAGGGATTTACTTGGTCAGAAGGAAAATTTAAATACAAAGCATGCAGCTAAGAAGCTAGTGAAAAGGATTATGAGTGCACAAGAGCACATGTGTATAAGACACTAATACATCTTTAGGAAATTTCAGATCCCGAAAGCCAGGATTACTGCCAGAGGCAGGGTGGCATACGTATGCTGGGACCTTTACCATTAGAGTTATTATCTCCCAACTATTCAACTTTATAGGTCTTTCATCATGTGTGTGCGTGTGTGGTGGGGGGCAAGGAGGTGTCAGTGGTTGTGAGTAAGAGGAGGATGTTGTTTTAAAAAATGCTTCCTTTATCTTCAGTAGGAGAGCAAGAAAAGACAGCACCGACCTATTACTCTGTAGAATTCACCTGCATTTAAAACACTCTATAGCTTTTAGTTATCATCTATGGCTAAATTTGTGTGTGTTTGCATGTGCACTGTTGTCCAAATGGACCCAGATGTCCAGCTTAATTGTTTAATCATGACTAAAGCAAACAAAGCATGGTGTCTTACCCTCACCGTCAGAGCTGCTGGGTGGAGAAGTTGAACATGCAGGAGAAGTGCATGACAGCAACAACCTGCCCAGACAGAGGAAGGTGATCTGTGATCTGGCCATCTTTGCAAATTGGCACTCAGGAGGATGGCACACTAGACCTGCTAGCTGATCTCGAAGGGGCATTATAGTGGGAAGAATGCCATGCTACAGAGAGTTGGAAATGCTGTGCCAGAAAGAGTTGAGGGAGTTGAATATCAACTCTAGCCTTCTCTTCTCATTCCTTTTTCATTTTTTTTTTTTTTTTTTAGTATTCTCTCATAAATGTAATTTTAAAATCACCGAAGGGAAAAGAAAAGGAAAAGAAAATGTGAAACAGAAGAGTAATGTCTGTAAAAACTTACATTTTTAGCCAGCTTAACGCTGCAGTCAAACTCGACTCGGAGCAGCACCCATGCTGGCTGGCCTGTGGCGAGATACTGTTATTCTATGTTAATAAAGCCCCTGGCCTGGCCTGCTGGATGCAGGAAAGTTGATGATAATGCCAAGTTGTTTAGAGGAGGAACGGAAAGCGAGACTGCAGCACGAGATGCCGGCTACCAGTGCCGAGCCCCAGGGGAGGACCATGCGAGTGGTGACTGCTGTTAGCTTGGGCGCACAGCCCTGGCTTGGCCCCCGGCGCAGGCGGGCAGTGTGACAAAACCGGGGGGAGAGGAAGGCAGAAGGCTGAGGGGGAGGAGGGGACGCAGGCAGGAGGGCTGGAATGTGGGGTTCACCTGCAGCTCCTCTGGAAAATGGGGAGGAATGGGAAGGTGGCAATGAAAGGTGGAAGGTTTAATGGGAAAATTAGATTTGGGGGGAAATTCTCCACATAGAACCTTTAGGAACATTACCATTATGTGCCTTACAGAGCGTGAGGTTTAACAAAAAGTGTTACACAGCAAGAACCAGCTGCCTTTAGAGGTCACTAGAACATCGCTGCAGTATTTACAAATTTTCCATGAAGGATTAGAAGTTAGTCTAAAGCCCTATATACACTATATACAGTTCCAGTGGATGCTGTATACTATTATCTAAATTTCTTCACATAGACTATCATGTATCTGCCCCAGCAAAGCTGATTAGTGGAGCAGCTTGACTCTGACATATCCTTTATGCCAGCCACAAGCTGCCTTGCACAGCCACCTTATTCACTGTGGAGACAGGCCTGAAGCAAGATTGTAACACAACAAATGCAAATGAGATGAGCCTTACACCACTTAAACTGAGATGGCTATAATATGTAACAGCTTAATGTGCCCACAGAAGTGATTGATGCTCCCTCCATACCTCTAAAGAGCTTCGGTTTTGATGCACCCTAATATTTCTTTTTACTCCTCTTCCTGGCAGTGTCTTTCTCTTTATCCTCTGTGTAGGGAAAGGAGGAAGAAAACAAAATGCCAACCAGCTTATCAAAGCTGGTTGTCTCTCCCAAGATCCTGACTTATGAAAACAAAAATTGGAGGATCCCTTAATCAGCTCTAAGCAGTTTATTTAGGTTATTCTGGGAGAAGTTGGGCCCTTTGTAAATCAGTTACTGCTGATATTAAGCAACATTACTTCCTATGGAAAGAAGCAATGTTTGTAACCTGACAAAGTGTCTTGGGGCAGCACAGTCTGAGGGTCTCAGTGAGCCCTTACCATTAATCCAAACAGACCACAGCCCCACAGTCACTCCGCCTGAGTAGCAGATAGCCAGGAATTTAAGGAAAATTTCAGACAAATCTAACATCCTGTACTAACCTAACCAAATGCTACACTAACCTAACTGGCTATACATTTCTAATCAGTATTCCTTCCCTGTCTTTAAAATAAACAGAAAACAGATTTCTCCTTTTCCCCTAAAATCAATCTTTCCCTGTATCTGTCAGTTGCTTTCTCCCAATTAGTATTCTAAATTCATTTATTTTTGTCATAATTTTTTTTTTTTGCGTACCTTGGCATGAGTTTTTCATTCAATACTTGTGAGTAATGTGACAGACTTAACGTTGTGTTGCTTAGCAGTAATAATAATAATAAAAAGTAACTTTGTTAATGAACTGAAATGAATCAGAAATGCCTTATTAATTATTGCTTGCCTAGTAGGCTAAGCTTTGGCTCTTCACCTCACTGGCCCGGAGAACATTTCTTGCCTTTGGCCATGTCGGAGGGGCTCATTAAAACACCTCTGGGGAACAGACAGAAATTGTTAGTGGAAAGCAATGGTCAGTGCCTCAGCTAGAACCCAGCAGGGAAGGGAATCCCTCATCACTGAGAGCTAACAAGGCTGTATGTATTACACCTGTAATCAAACTGCTCCGAAAATGCCAGGAGACCACTGGGCTCTCTTTGTGATTGGTGAAGTTATCTGAAAATGCTGAATCCAATCCATAATTGATGTGCACACATACAATTACAAGCCTCCAGATATCAGTTAAAATGTTGCAGTTGCAAGCCTTAAGGAGTGGTAAACCTTAACATGCATGGCATAAAATAAGGTGTTTGACATAATAGAAGTGAACCTGTTTTGCTTCCATGCACTGCCAGTTAAAATTTAATTGAATTTGCTACATTTGTTAACAGATGTAATTATAGAAAACCTTACTGAAAAACAATGATATATGGATATATGGATGGGCTTGGATATCTTGTAGACATTTTGTGAATTAATTTGTATGCTTAAATAAAGATCTACATCACTGTTTTGCCTAAGGTAAGTAAAATTTATTGTGACATGTAGTGTGACTTTGGGATATTGAAGTCTCAGAATTTTACATGTCCTAAGCATCAGGTTAGGGTAAGGTGAAAAACTGATACCTCTTGAAGATTTGTATTTGTGTCTGACTTCCCTACAATCTCCTAGAAAAGTCAGAATTGCAAACTGTTTTCAAGGCTTGCTTCCAAGTAAGTCACCCTCTAGTACATGAGAAGCTGAAAAATAAGATGAAAGATGGCTTAAATGAGCTCAGCAGATAAATTTGCAAGTCTGTGTCATAATATTCTCCCAAATGCTACATATACTTACTACAGCTCATCCAGTCAGCCTCAGGATTAGTGTTTTCTTTTAATTTTTATATTTGCTTGCTTCTTCGTTTTTTTTTATGAGAAAGAAACCCTCTTCTCATGTGATGTATAAGCAGATAAACTTCCAGAGAAGCTGAAGATTGGAATCACTCTTTTCTTGTTCTGCAGACGGGATGGCAGAACAGCAGGGAGGCTGTGGTAGAAGAGGAAAAAGCAAGTGGAGAAGAGAGGATGCATAATCATCCAACTACCCACCATAATTTTTTTTTGGAGTGTCCCCATGAGTTTAAGATGGGACAATTTTTGTTGCTGCTCAGGAGGGCTTCCCTATCTTGTAAAGTACCTTGAGGTAAAAAAAAAAAAGATAGATGGATCAGATAGATAGATAGATAGACAGACAGACAGACAGATAGATAGATGTGACCTCTGGATCAATAGCATTGAAAACAGACTACAGTATGAAGAATGTGGCTTACTGCACTCTACCTGGTGATGTTGTTTATGCTATATCTGACTGTAGGGTGTTCTTCTAAATTTTGAGAATAAACTGAAATATATCAAACATTAATGACCAGGAATCACAGAATGCCTCTTTCCAGTGCATGTTAGTGTTTGGACCACTCTCTCTTAGCCATGCAGGGAGAGGCTTTCTACTCCGCAGCCTTAGCTGCTTCAAGACATGCTGCCCTAAGTTAGGTGGTCAGGCGATCTCTACAGACACTGGAAAGAGACAGATATGCAAATTATCCCACCTGTCATAGAGTGCTAGATTTGTGTTTCAGAAGCAGAGGGAGGCCAATAGAGGCTGAAGAAAGCAAAGGCTTAGGAAAGATGTATCCTGCCTAAAGTGGCTTGCCATTTTTGTTTGTCTTTTTTTGGGGGGGGTTAGTTTTGTTGTTTTGCTTTCTGTGTAGTTTTTTTTTTTTTTTTGGTGGTTGTTGTTTTTTGTTTTGTTTTGCTCAAGTTTTCTTTTGTAATCTTACTAAAGCTTTCACCATTAAAATGTTTTTCTGTGTGGATTTTTGTTTCATTAAGTCTTCATTTCATATTATCTTTAATTGTACCATTTTAAGTACTGCAATGAACTGGGAGGTGAGAGAAGAAAAATGGCTGATCAAATACAATCTTGAAGACTTGAATTGAAGTTGTAGACAAAGTTCAAACACCTATTGACATTTATTTGAAGGTACATTTAGTTTTCTATTTTATTTTTATACATGAGATTGAAAAAGGGAAAAATATACAAAACCAGAGACCCTGGCAATTTCTGAAATAGGAAGAACTGCCTTTTTATTTTTTTTATTATTATTCCTAAAGTGTAAGGCAGGCAGCTGAGATCTGAATGATTTTCAAACTGATGTCTCTCTGAAATTTCATCCTGCCACCCAAATTAACAGCATAAAGACCTGCTTGTTCAGAGGATTGTGTGTTTGAGTAGAAGCACCATTTCAGTGGTACAAGTCCTTTCTACTGGGTGCTGCAGAAAGAGGTAACAAAAAAGGCAGTCGACATCCTCTAAGTGCAAATAGTTTAAAGTACTTCACCAAGTTTGTGACAAGAAATCTTTGGTTTAATTTGTAGAGCTGTCTTGGTACTAAGAGAATATAGATACTGGGTCAAATTCATTCAGAAATCACTGGCTATGTTCAGATCACATGAGATGTAAATTTGACCTGTTGACTGCAGTGGTGTAAATGGCAGATGCTGAGGAAGTGCACAAAAGTGGATTTCCTTCACCTTTGCCCTGTCTGCATTTCAGGGCTGACAGTGGCTCGTCTGTATAATTCAGAACACCTCAAGGCTGCTCTAAGCTCCACTGGCCTGTAATATCCTCATAGGTGGTTTTGTGCCACTGAGTGATTTCCAGCACATATGCTGTGGCATGAGCCCTGCAGGGGGGTCTGGAGCAGAATGAGATCCTTGGCTCTGCTGCACTTGGGGATCCCATCCCTGGCTCCAAGGTAATCCCCCAGCCTTCATTAAGGCAGTTTTCCAGGATCTTTGCACTGCTGCACTCACAACTGTGCTCTGCTTGTAAAGTTGCATCCTTGCCATTTCATGTTAAAAAGATGAAGGGATGTTAATTTGTCACACAGTTCGTATTGCCAGCTCATGCAAAGGATTCTGCTATGTCTGTTTTTGGCCTTGGCATTTGCAAGTGACTTCTTTCCATTTTCTCTTGGTCAAATTTTGCCTGAAGATGACTTTAGCTTTTGAGATATTGCCAAATATGTTTGCAATACTTGGAACCGTTTACGTTAAACTACTAGTATATCAATGCACAAGTAAACAAAGTAGCAGTCAGTGATATGTGGTAGAAATAAAAATGACAGTTGTCTATTATATTGAACTCAGTGACTGTGTATACCTGTACATGTAATGTGTATGCATGTGCATGTGGTGGGGTATATGTAGCTCTCATATGTTCAGATGTAACAATCCTTATATACATAATGACGTGTATACATGGTACAGTTTCCGATCAAAACAAATAGAGCCTCAAAATGACCATTTAAACTGCTAGCAAATGGTGCTTCCAGCCTGTGGTCCCTGCTCTGAATACAAGCAGGTGAGGAATGGTGCTAAATGCTTTTGATGTTGCCAGCTCCCATTTGCCACCCAACTTTTTTCTCCTCCAAAACCTCTTAACAAACTTCAAAGGCCTCATTGCTTCTTGCCTTAATCCAGTGCACTGAGACCTCTAGTTCAAAGAACTTTCTTTAAACCCTCTTCTTAAACTGCAACCAAAACTTTTTCTTTCCTTTCCACAAAGTAGCAATTACAGCTCTGTTGCGTGGCAATTGGGCTTGGGCCGATCAGCTCCTGCTATTAATTAATCTCACAAAGGGGGCTCATTTCCTGGCATTCAAATTGACAAGAGAGCAGAGAACAGAAAGCCCTTTCAAAGCAGTTCCAGTTAACTGAGGGAAGAGGTATCAGAAGAAAGAGCCCCACAGTATCTGAGGTAGAGGGCACATTTGATACTACCTATGCTTGCTACTGATTGAGTGATTTTGTTAAGGAGAGCTCTTTACTAATCTTTTACCTGCAAAAAGTTCAAGAGCAAGTAAATGCTGCACAATTATTGCTAAATTGTGACAGAGAGGCTTCACAGCTAGGCTTTCGGTTTCACTCTCCCCGTGCATCTTCTCCAATATTATACTTATTTAAAACAGAAAGTGTTCACTTTACTAACACAGAAAAGCTCTTGGAAGAAGGCGGAGGGGGATGGGGGGGGGGAAGATGAAGAGGCAAGAAAGAAGAATAGCAGACAAGAGATTAAAGCTTTTTATTCAGTATCTCTTTCGTATTCAAATTGTGCTAAGGGCTCTGTGAAAGTTAGAAGCAAGCTTGTTCAGGAGGGCTTCTAAAGTGTGTACATGGATTTCATGGGAATAGAAAAGAAGCCACGGACTGGGTAATGAAAGAAAGATAAGATGTCCTATATAAAACAACTCAAGAGTGGTTCAATTACTTCAGCAAACCATCAAGCAAGCTTTGAAGATTTGAGGAAACACTGTTAAAATGTAACAAAAAAACTCATGTTGCAGGTTTTGTACCACTACATGTTTGTATACTGTGTGAATTACTTAAACTATATTCCCTCTGTGAACATTGTTTACCTCTTTGGGGTTTTATTATTATTTTCTGGAAGAGCTATGTTTGTCTGGAATAGTTATGGAAAATGAAACATTCATGTTTGATCTTTATATCTCTGTGAAAAGGAGTGTGCCATAAAAAAAATGGCATCATTGTTTAGAAAAAATAAGCCTGGGAATTAAAGGTCTTTGGCTGACAGTTTCACATATTTCTCTTTGCAGTTAAAATAGCCCTCTTGACATAGGCTAAATGGTATAAGAAATAATCAACTCCTTTCACTCTGGGAAAGGTCTGAACTAAGGAATGCATCATCTACTAAGAAAAAAAAAAAAAAGTCTGCAGTTTAGAAAATACCTATTTTTAATTGCAGCTTTCTCTTTCTGTCACCTTCCCCTCCCCAGATCTCTATGTCTGAGACTTGACAAGTAACATCAAACATGGCCCAAGAACAAAGCTAACCAACCATGGCCTGCAGCATCCTTCAACCAAAAGTCACCTTTAGTCAAGCTTTGCCATTTAATTTGCAATGTGTCTGTTTGTACTCTTCCAGCAGAAGTCCTAAAACTCTTGTGGTATAAAGGTTTCCTGGTTTCTGCCTGGTACGATTGCAATGACAGTGTTGGAATGATTTAACTCCTCTAGTAACCATCAAACACCACCGCCCTGGCGCTCTGACTGCAGAAGCACAGAGCTTCCTACCTTGAGTTTTTTTCATGGTTTTTAACGTGTTTTTAATAATATATCTATGCAACTCAATCCCCTCCTGTGCCAAGTGTCCTGAAACATGGCTAAATTACCTTCACAGATTAATGTCTTTGGGTTTTTTAATTTAGTTGGGTCAAATAGATGGCAATGCTATATAACATCAAGTGAAAGAAAACAATGACTTGTTTTCTTGAATCAAAGTAAACAAAGACAGTTTACAGGTCCTTTTTTTTACAAGATTAAAAAGGAATGTCACCAGCAAAACTCATCAACTCATACAGACAATGAGAACAAGGGAAAAATGAAACCTATAAAACAAAGCATACCTGCAGTTTCCTGCCCCATAATCAAGAAAAGCCTTATAAACTCATTCACAAGTAAGATTTTTTTCTCAGTGGACTGTCAAAGATCTCATGGTTCTCTAAAAACTCAGAGAGACACTGGAGACTTCAAATGGTCATTAAAATATAGCACTGCTAACTTTACTCAGTATTTAATGGTCTTGTTGCCCTCATAGGCACTCAGAGAAAAGTTATAAAATATGTTTTGCTCTCTTGTGATCTAAACTCGTAATGCCACATGACCAAACCACCTACAGTAAGAAATGTCTTTCTGCCACTGAGTTGCTGAATGCTTGCTGTGATTGGGTGCAGTTTTGTCAGTGCCCTCCTGGTTGGATTATGGGCTTTTCCTCTGAAGACTGGCTGCTGAAAGGGATTGTGAAGAGAACTGACATATTGGATAATCCCATAAACCCACATGGAAAACACTTTGATACCCAAAGGCAAGCACTAGTCATACCTGGAACATCATTTAAAAGCAGGTGTGGGGTTTTTTTTTGTTTTGTTTTGTTTTTTTGTTGTTGTTGTTGTTTTGTTTGTTTGTTTGTTTTTGTTGGTTTGTTTTTTTTAAAAGAGTTAACATGGAAATCAAAATTATATTCAAGCCTTTTTCAAAATTTTTAAATGATTTAAACAAAAGAAGGTCTTTAATTGAAAAAAAATCCAAAAACCCCTAAAATCCTATATGAAAGAAACATCTCACTTCAGCCGTGCCAGAAAGAAAAACATATTTTAAATAAATGATAGCTCATGAGATAGGACTCATGAATTTAACAACTTGTACTCTTCTCCAACCCTAAAGGAAGTCCTGTCAGCCACAGAAAGAGGACAATGAAGAAATTAAAGGAAAGGACAATTTCTATGTTGTAAATGAACTTTCTTTGTTCCTTAATTTTTGTGATGGTCATTAAAATGATCAGTTAATTGATCATTAATGATCATTAGTGACGATCAGTTCTGGTGAAATACTGATGAAAGTAGGACTATTCTGCTACTTTGTTCATTCAATTGCCCTTATTCCCAGTGAAGTTTTCTTTCTTTCCTTCTCTCATTTATCACTATGTTTGCCTCTGTGCTTTATTCTCCACTAAGTTAGGTCCTAGTGTAATTACATCAGTTCATCCTTAATAGAATAAATATCTTTTAAATAGTGACAATATCAAATTCTTAGTTTTCATATACATACGTTTTATTTACATTGGCAGACATGAATCTATTAATTGTGTTTGGAGTTCTGCTCCACATATTAGCTTCTTCAGCTGAGCAACATCTTGAATGTACTTTCAACCTTGCAGCAACCACAGCTACAGCAAGTAACTGCAACAAAACTTTAGGCAAACCAAGATTTCACATACAGGTACATGCCACTTTTTTTTGAATATTTTAGTAATATCTGTCAGTACCTCTATCACCTTCTCTGAAGCAATGAGAGATAATCTTTAATTACATTTACAAAAGAATTGAGAGTTTCCCTGGCTTCTGTTATCTTTATGCTCTCTTCTCCACATACTACTCCTTGTTTCTCTGTTCTTTTTCTTTACTTGACTAATTTTGATTGCACACTTGTTGAAGCATCACTCATTTTATGGGTTTTGCTTTGCACACATAGATAAACTCCAATCAACTTGGATTTCTGTGTCTTTACATGCAGGTGGCATGTAACTCCACAATTTACCTGTCTGCCTCTAAAGAGTCTAAGTATGCAAGTGTTCAAAATCAAAGTTCTTTGGAAACCCTTATCAGGAGCGTGGCTTCCCTTGAGTTCTAGTAAACTTAATAACAAGTTTTACATTGCCATTGATGTGAATTAGATTAGTTATCAAATATAAAAGATTTTTTAAAATAAAATACAAAAGCCTATGTGGAAAGAACTCATTGGGTTCTCTTGTTTTAGACATGTCAGAAAGCAAGACAGCTCTTCGACTATCTGAAATTCTTTCTGATTTCTGGGGAAAAAAACCCAGTTTCATAGGAAATAAATTAAAAGACTCTGAGTTACTGACCAACAAAGCAAAGGTCCTTCTCTCTTCCTAAAATGAGCAGTTCTCTATCAGCTTAATAAAATTGTCTGGGGCAATTTTACTGGTTCTGAACTTGATATAAAGACAAATACCATTCTTGAGAGACTATAAAGCATACCTTTAGATCAATAGAGCATAGTAAATCCTCCAGAGATACAGTCTTGTTTATGGTCAGAGAAGCCTTTTTGGGGGTGGAAAAGGAGAGTTTCACAGTATTCAGGCTCATTAGAGTAAGTATCAGCCTAGACGAGCCCTAATTTCTTTGAGACTGCAAAAGAGATTCAATTGAAACCTAAGCCCTTTTTCAATTGTGGTACTGAAATAATAGATTCTATGGCAAGTATCTTGGAGACGGTGGAAACGGCTGCTCGTTTTTTTATGCATAGTTCACTGATTAACATCTGCCTGATTGAACCCTTATAAACTTGGAATGGACTGAAATTTTATTGAGTAGGCTTACTGAAAGGTCTCTGAAATACATGTATACGATGCCTGTGGGCATATAGATGGGCAAGTAAGTGGGACTTTGTCAGGCATCCTGCTACCTGAGGAGTATACACAAGATTGACAATAAAAACTAGTCAGAGTCATAGTATCAGGTAGGTGTCCCTCAGTTCATTTGCCATCCCTTAGGCTTGGATAGCAAAATGCAGAGATTACAGTAACAATAAATATGTGATAGTTATCATTGAAGCTTTTCTGAGCTTTTACATAGGATAAATATAATTTTAAACTTGGAAGGTGTGTATAAGTCCTTTTTCTGACAGATAGGAGAAGAAAAATGGATATATGAGTCAAAGTTTTTAGAACAATGCATTAAAAAGAAGTTCTAGTAAATCCACCATAGGTAAAGCTGGGTTATTCCTTTTAGTGGTGTAACTATTTGCCCTGTTCTACTTTACAGCCCCTTGAAAATAAACTCACTAGTAGAACAGTATTGGATTCCACTGTCTTTATTCAAACTGAGTGGTGTCTTACTGATTTCCAGAGGAAGATCTTAAATGAAAGGAGCATCCACTTAAAGTGGATAAAGAGTTAGATTCTGTTCCACTTCCCTGCAGAGACCCTCATGGATCATCATGAGAATCGCTCAGGAAAGCCGAGAGCAGGCAGTATCAGGACTCAGCAGGACACTGAGGGCTCACCAGGATGCTAAACAGGGTAAGTGGGTGTGTTTTAATACTTGACTGATCCAAATTCCTCAGTTTTGACTGAATAAAATTCTTCAGGTTTGGATCAAATTAACCACACATTACATATTTAATGAAGATAAAATATGCTCACAGAGGTCATCTGGCTCAGGAGAGGTGTCTGGCGAGCCAGAGAGGGAACAGAGAGAATGCAGAGAGAGAACAAGACAATGTAGCCAGCAGAATGGCAATGGCGGGAGTGGGGGTGAATGTGAGATAACTAAGAGCATCTGAGAAATGAGGTTCTGACCTGGCTTGATTTCCTGTTGTCACCCATTATATAAATACCGCATCATCATCATCATCATCATCACAACGGGACTAGAAATATGTACTATAATGACTGAATATTGTGCATGGTGCCAGTGTGTGGCAATTAGAGAAGCAGCTATGAGGTCTATGAGGTGCTGGCATACAGTGACAATTTTTGATGTTCAATAGTCCTTAAAATTTCTCTATTTTCATGGTGATGGAGAGATCTAGGTTATTGGCATACAGTGAAGTATACAGCACAGAGATACAATCGCTGTGCTTCTGTTTACTCATGTAGCAAGATTTAACACTTTGTTTAACACCACACAATGACTTTTGTCTCTTTACTATTATTTGAATAGCTTGTATATCTCATTTATTAAAATGATAGCAGCACATGAATAGATGTTGAGCATAGCAAAAATAGTGATAGTGACTTTCTTTGAAGGTATAGCCAATATATCCCTCTGAGAAATATTTGTACTGTGACTCCAGAATTAGACCTATAGTACTTTTTGGATAATATATCAAACTGATCTTTAAAAAAAAGGAAGTTCATGGCTTAAATCTGAAACAATATTCCCATGTGGTAGCTGAGGGGGTAGGGGTTGGGATGGAGATCCTTGATAGAGCTGGACTATAAATACTGATTTTCTAACGAAAAAACAACCCGAAAACCAAACAGCTAGAGAAGAGGTACCTGTGTTACATTTATTTACAAAGCCACAGAGAAAAATGCACTGAAAGCTATGCAACTTTGAAGTTTTCTAGGCAAAAATATTTTATTGCACTTAGTGTAGGCAACTGCTGCTGACAGCTAAGACTGCAGACAGTAGAAATGTTCAGTGATTATAAGGGCACGTTTAATGACCAGCTACTGGAAAGGTAGTACATAAATCAAAGGAGCAACTTAAAAGACCTTTAAAATAGGGAAAGGAAATGCTCTGACCCAGAGATTAAATAATTTACACTATACCTAATTGTTGTTGTGATGTTTCACTGTGCCTATATATGCATAGGATTTCCTGCTAGGATTTTGTGTGGCTGTAAGGTGTCAGCCATACACTGTGTTGTTGGGTCTTTCCCTTGCATACCTTGGCTTTACTCATTGCCCTGAGCTGAAACAAGGCAACAAGCTGAGTAGAAGTGATGACACCATTTAACCTAACTCCATCAAAGAAGAAGCATAAGGAATATGGGAGAAGCTGGTGACATCTGTGGCATTTAATAAACAGTGCTGTTTAAACATATGCAGTATTTAGAGTTCACTCTAGAAAAGCAAATTGCCTACGCAGCTATTTAGCTCTAGGTTACTCTAGTCTGGAGAACCTTTATGAGTTTAGTGATACAGCAGTAGAGCAGGTTTACTTGCTTTAGACAAGTGAGGATAGTAAAGTTGTAGCATACAACAAGTACTCAGGTTGTACTTGAATGTAGTTATCTTAGTTTGGAAAAATCTTCTCTGGAAATATCTGTATAAGCTTCATGATTTGATTTTCCAGTCTCACAGGTATTGTTTGTATGCATTGTTCAAGAGATTGAAGAGGAAAACATGCAGTTTATACTCAACTGAGTTTTTCTACTACTGCTGAGGAGCCTTCAATAATGCTGAAGGTTTTGTATTTAAAGAATTAAGTCAGCAAAATAAGGTATCACTAAAGGTAATGATATGCAACAGTGCAAAAAAACAACAACAAAAACAGCCTAGAAGGAAACAAGCCTTTCCAATGGTTTGCTGTAGAAGGCTGCACAACAGACAACATCATAAAATAATGAAAGCAGTGCACATAATTTAAAACTAACTAGATATAATACTTGAAATAATAAAAAAATATACTTCAGCAATCTATATGTGGTCTCTGAGATCTCATGCTGTGTATACACTACTCACAAATAATTAGTGTGCACTACAGTAAACAGACATTGAGATGAAATTGTCCTAGAGAGAAATGGTTTCAGGTGTATTTTTCTTTGTATCTGTGTTATGCACTAGAAAATTCTGATAGCGTGTCAACAATCTGAAAATATTTGAAATAAGTAATGGTTAAGAAATTAAAAGCAAACAACTAATCTGTTAAAAAGGTAAATACATCTAGCACTTGGTATGCCACTCTATTTTAGTGCTAGTTTTTCTAAGAGTTCTACATAACCATTCAACTGTTTATTATGTTTAGAATAGCGAAAAGAAATATAGTAGTCTGCAATATACACATTTCTAAGGTACAGCAAGACATCCTCCTGAGCAAGGTGTTACAACATAACATAAATCAACTTCAAACTCATAAAAGCAATAACGTACTTGTATTTTATTACCATAGGCACATTTATTAACATTAAAATTGTACAGTATCATAATACCTCTACTGACTCACCTTAAAGTATTAATGTGGTAGGAACACTATTAATAAACACAGATCATACAGTAGGCATTTTCTAAAATAGTGTGACTTTGAACCCCAGGTACTGTACATGAAGAATTTTTAGCTGCTGTTCAATATTCATTCCCAGTTCATAGACAACACTATAAGCAAACAGGTAATGATTACACACATATCTTCAGTGTGCCCCATGATGACCAAATGCTTCTACCATTTTTCTTCTAGAAACACATCCTTCAGCAAAACAGAAAATCTCAATGACATTGGTGCTATCCTTGCAAATGGTTATTCCAAAACATACTCTTGCATGTTCTGAAAAAATATTTTTCGTCATGTATTTTTTTTCAATAAGTGCATATTTGAATTAGAAATTTTATCAGTATTTCAGGTACTGAGTCTTCAATATTGCAGATCATAAAGTCTATTTTCACAGAAATATCAGATACTATTGCAAATTTAACAAAAATTATCCAAGTTTTCAGGGTTTCTCAACTACAGAATAAACAGTTTGTAATTTGGCAGTTTTCTTTTACCTTTTTTTTTCTCTCTCTTTTATTTGGCTGTTAGCAGTTCTAGCTGGTTGAATTGCATTCAATTTTATCAAACCTCTATTAAATCCTCTGTAGTGAGCTCCAGATGTGCTTCACCTTTGTGTAACATATACTTTTCCAGCTGTTTATTGTTGGTCTTCATGACTTCATTTTGACAAGAACACATAAAGTAAAGGGCACTTCAGGGGGATGTTTGATATAAAACTGTAGCAGTCATCAACTTAATCTGTTTTGGGATATTTGGATACCATTTTTTTGTCTAATGTATCACTGGGAATGAGATTCATCTCACCTAACTTTGGACATCTATAAACTCATCTAGTCATGCTATGGTCTTCTGGAGACTGATAGGCACATTTAGATCATCAATCATTTGACAAAATTCCACTTTGGGAGGAGATGAACCATGCCCAAAAATTTCCTATCCTACCACTCACTGATTATAAAGGCTAAGGTGATTAACTCAGATATGGACGTTGGATTTGAAAACATCTACATTTCATCTTTGTGTCTTGTGGAGATACAAGAAATTCCTAAGCTTCTGTGTAGATATTTTGGGATTAGCATGTCTGGAGTGTGAAGTGGTGCTGACATAAGGAAGAAAAACAGCAAAAAAACCTGAACAGTCACACTGTTCAAAATTTGGGGGGGCACGTATTTGGGTAAAGTAATTTCAAGTCTTTTCTGAAATGCTGACATTTGTTCTTATGAAGACTGCTGTGTTTGCATGTGGCAGTGCAAACGCACTGTGCTTGACTGGGATATGCTATTTTGAGTGCAAAGGAGGAGTAAGCAAGCAGAAATACAGGAACCTAGCTCTTCCTGGCAAGGCTGAGCTCCTGAAGGCAACAGGCCACTTTGGTGAACATGGCCACAGAGGTGCAAAGAGTCTATTTTTCATTGGCCTCCTGAACAACCAGCCTTAAATTGTAGGCTATCAGCCTTCAGGGTCTTCTTGCAAGCCTGCTTTGCAAACATGTCTTTCCAGACGATCTGCTAGAATGACATAATTCTGCACCTCTGGTCACATCTTAAAACTGCTGAAGTCCTCTTGCCACCACCTCCCTCTGCTGTAGAAGAGACTTGGAGTGAAAGTGATGGCGAGGCAAATTCTGGGTGAAAATAAAATGCAAATATATGATACTGTGAGCATTATCTAGTGAGTATACAAATAAGCATGGCCATCTGTGATAGTTTTTTCAAATGTGGTTTTCAGGATCTGTTTAATTTTTTGTTTTCAGTGAAGCACAAAAACTGAAAGTTGTAGGGAAACATGGCCTAAAGGATTTGCCATTGTTATATACATTTTTTCTTTATAAACAACATTCACTTCTATTTCATTTGAGCACTTTTTTTCTTCCCATTCCCTTTGTCAAAGGAAATCAGTTGATTGGAGGGAAAGGATGCTTACTGTGAGAACAAATTGGCATGGTATTTTGCAGATCAATATTTATTTTTCCTATTCAATGCATATTTTATTGTTAATTGGATGTTGGGCTATTCCTGTCTGGATATATGCAAATATTTCTGAACTTTTTACAGGGAAATAATAATGAAACCTAATTTTAAAAAATGCATTTCAATATATGTAGAAAAACAAATCTAGTTTAGACTTTGGACAGATGGTCTGATTTGGTGCAGCTGAAAAATAGCACAATTAAAACCTAAATATTGTATGTTTCCACACTGCATGAGTCAGAGGTCAAACATAGGCATTTATTTTTAATTTTGCCAGAAGATCTTGTCTAGTGCACCATATAGAGCAAAACTAAGCAAGATTAATGCATATTCCTGACTAAGTATGATTGGAAGTTTCTGCTGGCATTTATACATAAGTTTAAATTCATTAAAATATAACTATCTAATATTTGTTTTATATGACTGAATTAATTACATTTGTAAATGTTAACACTCAATGACAGGTCTACACAAAGCACCTCATTAAAATACAAGTACACTGTGTGCCTGAACTCTTAATTTTAACTTGTTTTTAGCTAACATGAACATAACTGCTGATGTTAAAAATATTAACCTATTCAGGAGTTTGCTTACAATTTCCTGCCTATTCCCTGTTACCAATAAAGGAATTATTAAAGAAACAGAAACTAAGAGAACAAACTGGATGGACTTTGAATGACAGTTATCACCAGTAGAAGAATGTGAAGATATATTTTGGTAAATGGTTTCCCTTGTCCTAATCAAGAAAAGAATGAATACAGCATGCAGACACATAAATGTTTTCAAGCTTGCAAAAGTTATCAGAGAACAAAAATGAACATCTTTCTGGTCACTCTTTTATGCTCTTTAAACCAAAGAAAGATAAATTCAAGTGAGACTTGGTTCCTATAACATTTTGGTGGGAGTACTTTTTATGAGATGCCCACTTTTTGTGTTTGCATGTGATTCCCAGTTTTCCGCTTTACTGTCTTCCTAAGCTGTGTTTCTGCTGCACAGTCTGGCATATATAAACTACTCCCAATTTGTTTGTTTGTTTTCCCCCTCCTTTTTCCATCAAAGTCATTAAAAAATCCCACCTCTCCTTAAATCTCACTGATGTTTTTATCTTTATCACTTTCTGATTATCCTAGAAGATTTTCAGGTTAGAAACTGTGCTTTCCCTAAGTGTGTTAGTCTTTTGTCTAGAAAAAAAATATCCAGTTGATTCTAACTGTACTTTCTGTGTCTCCTGAGGCAGGTTTGGTGAAAGCATCAATAAGCTGTCTTCTGTGCATGAGTGATATTTACCAGTTAGGCAGATGATCACATCTAAACAAACTCTGACTAAACATATACACCAAAGAAAAGCTGGGTATTTAGGTTAGCAAAGGGAGAATGGTAAACCTCAGATTTAAAATTATTAGCCAATCCCTCCTTCTTAAAGAAAATGCCTAGAGAATGGTAATGCCCAAGAGGTACCTGCAAAGAGATTTTCAATTGCTAATGCCTGCTCCAAAGACAACCACTTTTTGATTTCTTGACACTCAAAACACCTAGCTTGAAACTTTGAAAATGCTGAGTTGCTTTGGGGCTTCAGACCTTACAGTACTGTTATTTCTAACCTTACACTTGGATTTTACAAGCCAGATGCTTTGCATCGTGTCCTCTGCCAATACTAAACAAATACATTGTAAAAGACATGTGAGAAGTGTGATGTAGAGAAAGCAGTTATAGTTCATTATTACTCTCTTACAGCTCTGCTTTAAAGCTAAATAGGTCAGTGTAGACTACCCTAGACAATGTACTAATTTAGATTCTACCTACACATCTACCAAACTACTTAAAATTTGCAGTATGCTTGCTTGTTTTATTTATAAAATTTTCCTGTCAAAGGAAATCTCTTTGATCAGCTGAAAAATGGAATAAAAGATTCAAAAAAAAATGATTTGTGGACACAAAATTTTCAAAGAATCACTGTGTCATTAATTTACATAAAATTTCAGATTCATTTTTTAAAAAATGACAAATCAATGCTGAAAACATGTTTGGTTAAACTACTCAAAAACCTACTGAGATAGATGCAGAGATCAAAACTGGTGTGCTGCAATTTAAAAAATTCCAGATATATTCTTAATAGGGAAAAGGTGCAAAGTTTTGTTGATGTACCATTTATTTGAAACTGTAATACTTGGCATTTTTATTTATATAATTTTTACACACTCAAATAAATCTTTGTTTAGATATACTTTTTTTTTTTTTCCTGAAGCCAAATAGTAAACTGGTATTTTGCAATGGTCCATTGGAAACTGACAAAATCTTTGATCCATATGATTCTGCAAAGCTTCAATCTGTATGGCAGACATGGTTTACATGAAAGGTTTAGTGATCAGTTTTGAAATCTATTGTTCCACACCAATATTGAAAACTCCAGAAATATTCAGTAGGTCCCTATTGTTTACAATCTTCTATGAATATTTTCAAATATTATATAGAATCCTGAATGCTAAGTCTATTCAGAAATGTTTCAGGGGTAAATTAAAAAAAAAACCCAAACAAACAAAAAACCAAAACCAAAACCAAACACATAACAAGCCCAAATACAAACTTGTCAAATGTACATCTACAGGGAGGAAAAGCCCCATACCCTTTGCTATTGTAATGCAGGCAGCATATCCCTACTTCCTACACAACTTGTTAACCTCAAAAGAAAAAGAATTCATTTAGCTTTTTTGTAGTGGCATGTGTTAGTTAATGTACAGTATTGCTTTCAGAACAGACTATATTATCTTATTCGTTTTCCCAGATTACAGCCAAAGAGATATATATGAGAAAAATAACCTTTCATGCAGTATTGTGCCATTTTCAGTTAATATTAAGTTAAGAAGTTAAAAAGACATACACAAATTTAAAGATATTTTTCTATTTATGTAGAATTATTTTGATCCATTTTGAAGCTGAAATACTTTCTAGTTTATCTCAGTCAGTTAATTCATGCCTATTATGGTAATTTTCCCTTCTGAGTACTTATTTACATTTGGACCACTAGGGCACATAAACCAGATTTGTGATTGTTTTCCTTTAAGAAATAGTTTCTTACAGCTTTATTGCACATGTTTTCATATGGAATTGACTGTAAGAAATCAAAGAAATCTGAAGAGTTTGGTATGTTCATAAAAAGAGAAGAGTTGTTGACTGATATACTAAAAAAAAAATCTGCATTTTTGGGGCATGTTTTATAATCAACTCTGTGGAGTACAGCAATGGCTTCAAGTGATGACATGTAAGACAGGTCTCATTAAGTTCATGAGATTACCAAACATCCAGAATAACTCTTTTTCTTTCTAAAGCATGTAGACATGTTGAAGAATTAATTTCCTCAGTTCATTCCCCATTTTCCTGAAAAAAAAAGCTGAATCGCCAGTGTTGAAAAGATTGGTTTTCAGTGCGACAGAGCTACCAGATATTCAGCCATTTCTTGAAAAAAATTG
The DNA here is from genome assembly GCA_035047845.1 of Dendrocincla fuliginosa. Classification (NCBI taxonomy): domain Eukaryota; kingdom Metazoa; phylum Chordata; class Aves; order Passeriformes; family Dendrocolaptidae; genus Dendrocincla; species Dendrocincla fuliginosa. The sequence goes on from JAWWMO010000001.1 coordinate 89,029,613, forward strand.
TGAAAACCTCACACCATTTTCCGGCAACAGTAAAAGAAGGTGATCACTGTGTGAAATGATCATGTAGACAGCTCATTTCAAGACAAGTTTTTTAACTGTGCTACCTGCATGCTGGTAGTATCGTAGGTGGCCTTCTGGGCATACTTTCTGACTGACAGCAGACCTAACATGTCTCATGATTGTCAATATGGATCTAATGGGTGAAATACAAGATCAGAGAAAGCAGATATTGTGTCTTTCTTTCCAACTCAAGGACTCCCAGAGCCACAAGTGGGTCTCTTCAATTGCTAATACTGTCTTATCATGCCAGATTAAAAATCCTGTAGAGATTGTCTACTTTTTTCAAGACAATGTTTAGGTGGAATATAGATCTGAATGTCAATAAAGTATTTTCCAGAATTGTGCAGTATTTCAGGCATTTACACAACAACTGTACATTTTGGACTTCAACACTCCCTGGATACTTAAACTTGAATGCCAGATTCTGTGCAGGTGTGTCCCTGTTTGAAAGCAAGGTAAATCTCATTGTGTCTGCTCAAATATATATCAAAGCTGAAGTGAAATATTTCCTGCATTTCCTCAGCTGAACATGCTGACAACAGGGAAGACCCCAGAAATGTTTTCAGCATCATTCTGAAAGTTTCACTGCTCACATCTGGAAATCTACCAGTGATGCAGAAGACTTCATCTGGAAGGATTTTTAGCTTTTAGTCGCGCCTACATGCTTATATGGATTTTGAGCTCAAGCTAGAGGATCTGTGATGAGTTTTTGCAGCAAGGTCTTGGTAAGAGGGGGGCTGCAGTGGTGACTTCTGTGAGAAAGCACCAGGACTTCCCCCATGTCAGACAAAGTCAGTTTCATACAGCTCCAAGACAGACCTGCCACGGGCCAAAACTGGGCCCATCAGTGACACTGGTAGCATCTCTATGGTAGCATATTTCAGAAAGGGTAAAAATTGCTGCACAGCAGCTGTGAGAGATGACTGAGATAGGATGAAAGAAACAACACTACATACCAAAGTCAGTGAAGAAATGGGAGCAGTCCTCCGTGCACTGTAGCAGAGATTCCCTTGCAGCCTGTGGAGCAGATATCCCACAGACAATGGAGAACCCCACACCAGAGCAGATGGATGTGACCTGAAGGAAATTGCAGACTGTGGAGAGGAGCCCATGCAGGAGCAGTTTTTCTGACAGGACAAGAGCAACCCCCACTGCAGCAGTCTGTTCCTTTAGGACAGCACTCTGTAGAAAGGGCTCATGCTGTAGCAGTTCTTGAAGACCTGCAGCCACTAGGAAGAAGCCCTTTTGTAGAAGTCTGTGAAGGACTGTCTCCAGTGGGAGGGATCCCATGCTGGAGCAAGAGAAGAGCATGAGAAGGAAAAAGCAACAGACACAAAATATTATGAATTGATCACAACCCTCTCTTTTGTCCTTCTGCACTGCTCAGTGGCAGAAGGAGGTAAAATAGTTGGGAGTGAAGTTGAGCCTGGGAAGAAGGGAGGGGGTGTAGGATTTTAGGTTTGTTCTTATTTCCAGTTATTCTCCTCTGTTATTAATTAGCCATAAATTGAAGTAATTTCACCGATTTGAGTCCATTTTGCCCATGACAGTAACTGACAAGCACCCTGTCCTTGTCTTTGACCTGTGTGCTTTTCGTAGCATTTTCTCATCTCGTTCTGTTGAGGAGGGGAGTGATAGAGTGGCTTGATGAACACCTGGATTCCAGTCAAGGTCAACCCCCCCATGTCCCCTGTTTCATTATCTCCATGTTAAATCAGAGACATTTGCTAGATGGTGCTATAGAAGCAAGGGTAAAACAGAATGTCAGAACAAGGTTCTGTTTTTTGTCTTAGAAGTGTTAATATACTACATAGACTAAGAGAGACAGCAATTAAATGAAAGTAGAAGCAGTCCAGTAACCATAATCATCCCTCCGAGCTGAAGAGAGGCTCCTTTTCACTTGTGCTCCAGCTGAGGCTAGCAGTCTGTGCTTCAGGGTTTGCCACATTTGCACTGGGTACCCCTGTATGTTTCTTGTATCCAGCTCTGATTTCTAGATTGTCATAAATAAAAGCTCATTAACTGAGCAAATCCAGCTAAGTCCTATAAGTAGTTCTAACATCACAGGAAGCTTTATGCAGGAGGGGCATGAATAAGATAAGCCCTATACAAACTATTTAAAGATGGTCTACAGAACATTTTCATACTGCAGAAGTGATCCAGCACTGACAGTAGAGATCATTACATGTCCTAAATGTTCTACTCCTTTGTTGCCAATTCTTTTGGGGAGGCATTAGGAACATGTTCTTACCTAGAATAGGTACAGCCTGAAATCTTATTGTAACCATAAATTAATTTTCTATACGGCTGCAATCTTTACTGAGGAAAGTAACTTAAATCAGTGTCTTTTCTTGTAAGCCATGATCAAGCCATACCCCTACTCTGTGGAGAGGCAATCTGTCAGAAAAAAAATATGAGTAAAATATATGAACTTGATTTTTCCAACATTCCTCATATTCTTTAAATGTTCATACCTAAAATAAACACCATGGCACCACTTCTGAGTTTGCTACTTCAAAGAACAGCCCTAATTGCAATGACAAAACACCAGAGCAGAAAGCATAAGATTTGTTAAGGAAAAAACATAAATTCCCATTTTATTGCATCTTTTGATAGCAAATCTAGCAGAAGTCCTGGAGAAATTCTTAGAGCACCTCAATTTTATGTGTGCTCCAATAGCTTTTCTCTTCCCCCAGGGAGAAAAAAACCCCTCAGTTAGAGATAGTTGTGGGTCTTGAGACTTATTGTTACTTCAAATATAAATCACCTTTCTTTTTATATGAGACCAGAAATCAAGTTCTAGTCATTTTTATATGTGAAGTTTTGAATTTGATAAGTGAACAAACCAGAGCTCAAGAGAATTTTATAAACTCTTAATAAATTAAATATATTGCTTTATGCATTTAAACCAGTGTAGAATGGCAATGTATCAAATATATACTGTATTCTTCTTTCTCACCTCATCATTGCTTTCTCTCCTGAGTATTATGGTTGCTGTTGTCTTCAGAACCACAAATGTTATTCGTTGGTGACTCAAACTTAATTGTATATTGATAAGTGTATATTTATCAATAAGTAAGCTTAATCACCTCGCATGTTTATTTTTACCTGCAGCTCAGAAAATGCCTCTAAACTCGTTTTCCATACATAGTAGTTTTGCTGGAAAGTTGAATCTGAGTCAGCAGTGCCCTGGTAGCCAGAAGGACTAATCATGTCCTGGGATGGATCAGGCAAAGCATTGTCAGCTGGTCGAGGGAGGCGACTGTCCTGGTTGCTCTGCACTGGGGCAGCCTCACCTCAAGCACTGTGAGCAGTCTTGAGTGCCAAAATATAAGAAAGATATAAAAATATCGGAGAGTGTCCAAAGAAAGGACACAAAGATGTTGAAGGGTCTACAAGGGAAGCCGTGGGAGGAGCGGCTGGTCACTTGCCTTGCTCAGCCTGGAGAAGAGGAAACTGAGGGGAGACCTCATGGCCATCTACAGTTTCCTTGTGAGGGGAAGGCACTAATCTCTTCTTTATGGTGACCAGTGACAGAACCCAAGAGAATGAAGTTGTGTCAGTGAAGGTTTAGGTTGGGCATTAGAAAAAGAGTGTTCAGGCACTGGAACAGGCTCCCAGGGAAGTGATTACAGCACCAAGTCTGACAGAGGTCAAGAAGTGTTTGGTCACCATGGTTATGGAATGATCCTACAGCCATTGCTAGACAGTAGCAGAATCAGGCTGCTGTTGTTAGGGAGGGAAGTCTGAATCTGACCAAAGGCAGTAGAGGGAGCAGACACAAATAAGCCCCAAAAGGCTCAGTAGTCCTTCCCTTCACCTCACTGTGCATTTCACTCTTTCCTCCTCTTTCCTTTGTCTCCTAGCAGAGGCAATTTCATTCTGGCTCCAGACCATTTCCTTATCCATATGTTATCACCATTTACCAACACTACCAGGAAGCTCAGAAGTAACTTTGACAAACATCGCAATATGTACTATTTATCCTGAAATGATCAAGGAGTACCGATGAAGAGGGTACCTTCTCAATGCTGTAGACACAGTGCTGTACCCTAAAAGTAATGTATCCAAACAGCACAACTCTGTGCTCAATTTAGGTACTGTCCTGCAAGGTCTGACTACAGTAGGACTGTATTTACATCTCCCAACCTAAAGAACCTTTCCTGTCAGTACTATTTTGATTCAACAATGCAGGGCTGAGTAACAAACATTTGTGGCTGACAATCCTCTTCTGCCATCACCTGGTGCAAGGGCAGAGTGCTTGACAAGTACCATTGCATGGTGCATGGCTTTTTTGCTGATGCTACCTTGTCACATGAGCCCCTCAAGGGAAGCTGGTGAAGGAAAGGTACCCAGCAGACAGCAGGGTGGCCAAAGAGAAAAAACTATTGGAAATTCTCCTTCTCAGAGTCCTGTGTGTTTTATTTGTGGAAGAGGCTTGATTGACTCTACAGTCATCCACAGCCATGGTTGATAGTGGCATACAGTCCTCTGTTTTTGTGTGTACTTCCAAGGTGTAAACTGAAATTTCTGTGTAGGGATATACAAGTGGAGGTGGGATAGACATTCAGAAAATGTGCAGCTCTACACCCCTCTTCTACTAGTCCTTCTCTATTTCTCTTGAAAACTGAAAAACAAAAAAGTAAAAAAAAAAAAAATAAATATTGTCCCAGATGACTAAACTTCCTGACATTGCCAAATCAAGATACGGTGGGTACCTGAAATAGTGATTTACTTAAGTAAGTAAAGTGCGATTTATTTCCACCACACAGCCAATGACCTTAGACCTGACTTGAAAAGACCGCCTTCCACAACAGCAAAAGTATAATTATACTTCCATCTGTTTTGGTTATGGACTCTGAGGCTGTCACCTGCATAGACAAGTGTTTATACTGACAGGATAGTTTTGTGATCTTGTCTGCTGTGTAGCTGGAAAAAAGGGAAAAAAAGGAAAAAAGTTTCAGTTTAGTTTACTCAACCACCACAAAAAAGTGTAATGAAGGCTTGGAGAGCATATAATGGCTCTAAGGTTCCCTACAAATTGGGAACCCTGTTGTCAGGGTTGTTCATGTGTTGTCAGTAACCTTGCTTCTATACACTGAGCTATGAAATAATATACACGAATTTTGTACTTAAGGTGTCATAAACAAGCAATAAACACTTTAAATAAAGGTAGACAAATTTAATTGTAAATAAATTTAATTTGTAAAATTAATTTAATTTTTACAAATTTAATTTGTAAATAAATGGTGCACAAATTCTGCTCTTTTCAAATGTGGAAAATATTGCTGCCCAAGCTACACCTACCAGTCAGTGGCTCTAAGTCACTTGGTAAATCTTTAGCCTAACTATGCCTGCAGCTGGGCCACCTTTGCTGTGACCCTGTCAAATCTTATTATTTATTAATGTGAATGTTTAAAATGTAGCTACAGGTGCACATCTTGGGTTTTGGGTCTCTCTTTTGCAACTAAAGATGTAAATAAGTAAAGGACTTACGAAAGTTCTTTCGAAGCTACTACATTTTAATGTATTTTTCATTTTCAGGTCATTGCAAGATGTAATGAACACCAATTGGCTTTATCAGTTACAGAGCAACAGGAGGAAGGGCAGTGTGACATCAGCTGCAGAAACACACAATTGGAGATAAATGGTAACAATCTCTCTCCAAATAATAAAACCAACTACCAAGACAAATTTTAGATTTTACTGGCTTAGTAATTTTCTTTAGAAAGCAGACTCTTACAGGAAAAGTTTTCTCAAACTTCTTTTCAACCCTTGCTACCAAAGATTTCATACAGTTCTTCATTCGAAGCTAGATACTCACCTAATCACAAACTAAAGATACTGGATAGATTCACTTGTAGGCAGAGCTTGCTTTTTGCCACTTTGATAGAAAATCTCTTTTGTGGAGGCAAATCTCTTCCACCAGTATTTTTATCAAGATCTTCTAGAATGGGAGAGCACAGCTCACTCTAAAAAAGGAGGTATGATCTGTAAACACTATCTACTTCAACCTAAGCAGAAGATGTGTGTGTGGTAGGAGTCTGTGGTGGGTGGGAATTGTTTCCTAGGTGAGGAAACAGCTGCCAAGCAGATGACTATAACCTAACAGACATAACATTTTTAGAAGATGACTGGATTTAGAGACTTTAATCTGCACACAAACAACTCAGATGAAACACAGGTGAGTTGATTGGCTGAAAGCCATTGTTATTGCTTGGCCATACTACAGCTATTATGTAAAACAATCTTGGCAGCTCCAGATTAGTTACTAATGGAAAATGTTACGTTACAGGAACTACTAGAAATGTTGCTCTGTTGACACCATGCTACTTCTTGGCAGTCACTTCAGAGAGGTGAAAGATGGAAGAGGGAAGGCAAATTCAATATGTTGGCTTAATTTTTTTATTTATTTTAAATCAAAAGGTGCTTTATCCTCCGGGTCGGTGCTGAGGAAAGCTGACATGGGCATTTAGGAAATTCTGATGACCTAACCTAAGCTGACCTCTGAACTGACCATTGACTGCAGTTTTTATGTTGTCCTTATAGCCACCTTTTGATATATATTCTAAGCCTAGCAAGTTAATGAGTAACCTTTTTCTTCCCATGTAATCTGCGCTGCAACCCTTTCTTGTTAACATGCAAGATGATTAGTTTTCACTGATACCTCAGTATACAAAGATTGTAATGACATGTATTTTAACTCATAACTCTATGCTGTGATTTCAAAATCATTGCTTTGCTTTCTATTCTTTCATAGCTCTTGTATTATTTGTACTATTATTGTGAAAGACTGACAAGTTTCTTCTGAACATAATTATTAGTTAATGTTCATACATTATATAAGTGAAAACATTTCGTCCTAGAGATTCTTATACAAATAAAATGCTTTCATCACTACAGTAAGTACCAATTTTTTAAGTTTGAAAATGGGACCTTTATCACATATGTGTGATTCAGTTAGAGACTTGTTCTGACAAGGAGGAGACTGCTGATGGTAAAGGGTAATTGGCTGAAGTAGCCCTGGAAATCAAAGAAAGAAAATTCCAAACTCTTCAACTTTGAAGCAAATTGGAAAACATAGCACACAGTACCTCACAATGCTAAAGCAGAATAGATGCATCTGAGAGTTATACTAAGAAAAATGTTTCTCTATTGACTAATGCTCTGCACCATCCATATTCAGAGCTGTACCTTGAAAACCAATTGGAAAAGTATTGCTCTTAACCCTGAGACATCAAAATCATCTGATAGAAATAGATTAATTTCATTTTTATATTAGCTACGTGGGCTTTGAAAAAAGGTTCAGAGTTACAAACATCTTGTTTTATATGTTATTTGTATTGATGTTAAAGTTGGGGTAAAATCTGGTGTTTGTGACTACAATTAAGTTATTGTCAACAAATAGTTGTTTAGTACATTGTTATTACTTTTAGTAAAAGTCAGCTTCACATAAGTTGGTGTAAAGAAGTCTGTTCTACTCAGCAGACTCCCATTAGAATCAATGGACAGAATCAGGTACTTTTAGGAAATGACAGGTACAGTTCAGTTGTCTGAACACAGCTGCCTGATGCCAGACTGATAGAAATACTGAGACCTGCATCCTTCTATAGACACAACACAGAGCATGAAAAACTATGCTTCAACATCTTAACTAGCCTAATTAAGTTCATCTGACAGTAAATATTCAAAATAAGGCACATTGTGCTCCCAGGATCCCACAGAAGATGTCTGCATATGAGCTAGTTGGCTAGGATACTTTTGCAGTCCATTGAAATCTAAGTCAATCCACTCACAACACTGTAAGGAGCTAGCCAGCTCACCTTCAAGTAGGCATGTATGCTTGGTCAGGAAAATCACTCCAGAAACTCTTCTGGATGAATTAACTAGACTGTGGCTAACTATAATCCAACCTGAATCTGCTGTATTTAGGCGTTTGAAATTGCTCATCTGCAATACAGAGGATTTGTCCAGCATTATACTTAATTGAATCCCACTCTTGACTTTAGGTGATTTCAGCAAGATGAGATAAATCACACCCAGCTTCATCATGACCAGCAATGGACTTCAGAGAGATGCATAGAAGATAGAGATATTCACATCTTTCAGAACAATTGATTCTCTCTTCTCCAGACCAGGAGTACAACATTGCATCAATAACTTTTGGTTCAATAAAGGACTTTGTTTTTGCAGCCACCAGGGTTCAAAATCATAGAATCATAGAAAGGCTTGGGTTCAAAGGGATCTTAGAAATCATCTAGTTCCAATCTTATTCATTGAAATTACAACAGATTTGACAGTATTCTCAATCAGCCTGTGTACTATACAGATGGACTTTGAAGATTTAGGTGTGACTATTAAGAGGGAGACTTGTCTACAACTAGCGGAGTTGCTCCCATTTTATGATTGTCTAGGTAAGTCTGAAGAAGGTGTTGAATCAATGAAATGTAGACATGGATAGAAGTCCAAGAGGTCATCTGGTTCATCTTAAAGCAGATCAAGTGTTCCTTGGACATTCCTAATTTGCGTTTGTCTACCTTGACTTAAAAATCACTAAAGGGTGGGATTAGTAAAACTTCATGGGCAGCCTTCTCTGGGATTTTGTCACAACAATAGGCTTTTTTCTACTATCTTGGCAGATTTTTTTTTTAAATTAAGCCTTTTTTCACTACTATTTTTTTTATTTCCACAGTAAGGAAGAAATAAGTACCATGTTTAAAATGATCTTTTACATGGTAAAATGTGGCTGTCACGTTCTGCCTCACTCTTCTTTCTTTATTTTATTTTTCTAGACTAAATTAATTCTCTCAAGCTTTTCTCACAGGTCATGTCTTCTAAACCTAATCTTGTTTTTCATGCTTTTCTTTGGGTTTCTCCTATTTAGCTTTCTTCAAGTGTGATGTTCAAAAGTGGACAGGGAACTCCAGCCTCACTAGGGTAGGCTGGACAGAATTGTGTTCTGTATTTTATGTGTGACAACCCTGCTAATCCCCACGAAATGAGAATATGTAGGGTAAGAAAATTGTGTTATCAATTTACATTTAATTTTCGACTCACTATGAGCCCCATATTTCTGTTCTGCTTCTTCATGGGCAGTCATTCCTCACTTTATAAGTGCACATAAAATTTTAGATTAAAAAAAAAATAGTTCTTCCAAATCTCCAGACTTCAACTGATTTCAGAAATGAGTGGGCAGATATCCCCACAGGGTGCAAAATTTGCAAGTTTTCATTAAAAAAAAGTTTTTCACTTTTCAGTAAAACGAAGGAACCGAAGATCAAAAGACAAATTCCACTTACTACAACCTGTTTTTCATGATGTAAAATTTTCCAGCGTACTAAACTACTTTCAGACTTATAATGAGTTCTGGAAAGAAGAGATGGGACAGAATGAGATAATTTGACCACTACCTTAGGGACAACATGTTTAAAGAATTACCGTGGAGCATCCACTAAGAGACTAAAAACTGTGTCTTTCACTTCATACTGTTTCTCATTTTTTGGCTATGGACCAAAATAGCAGAGTGCTATTCCAGAGCTTGTCTGGACAGGCAACTGGAGGGTAAGAGGATTGGCTGATAACAAAGGCAATGAGCCTGGCAATAAAAAATTAGGGGAAAAGTGCAACAGTGGGAGGTAGCAATGGGTGAGACAGTACTCTAGATCATCCCATTTTATAAAGAAAATGTACTGATGTCTGAATATGGAGTGACAGTTCTAGACTCGCCTTTTTTTTTTCTCCCCAAAATTCTGCATGTCTAACTATTAAAAAAACCTATTAAGGTTTAGTAGGTATCCTGTGTGCACCACAGTCAATAATGCCTTTTCATTTGACTTGAAGAGACGTAAGATTTTGCTTTCTGATCCACAGCCTTGAGACAGCACAAGATTATTTTCCATTACAGGAACTTTACTAGAATTATAATGGTCAGTGCCTTTCAGTCACGCTGACACTTGCCTAAACCCTGTGATACCTTCTCCCTTTCTGCTTTTTCTCTATTCTCTCTTCTCCCTCTCAGAATCCTTCCTCCTTCTTGCAGTCACCTTCTCAGAATGCAAGGACAAGGTCAGGAAGCTTTTGAAAAGGAAAGAGTGGTGAAAGGACAGGTGTGGTCAGGGGGTGGGACTGAGGTAAGTGTTTTCTTGCATTAATACCACACCCTTAAAGTGCAGCATGCAGTCAATAAGTGGACGTTTGGGGCTTTGATGTTGAAGTCCTTACCCTCTGAGACATCCAGGTGAACTTAAATCAACAAAAGATTGCTTTGAAACAGCAGAATTCTTCTGTCCCAGCATGAAGGAATGAACACTCAGGCAGGGACTTCTATGAAGGCGTGATTTTGTACTGGCATTTTACAACCATATTGTGGCCCCCTTTCCAGTAGTTGAGTGCTATGAATTTCTCTCAAGTTGTAGGTTTAGCTTGCTTACTTGAAATGCAGAGGACAAAGATGCAGTGCAGGAGCAAGGACCTTCCCAGGCCTGACTAGTGCAGAATTGGTATGGCAAGGGGAAGAGCAGTAGGAAGATCAATACAGATCTTGTCTCTCAGAGCTACTTCTCTGTTTTTAACCAGAAGGACCAGTGTCATGCCAGTACTCCAAAGCTACTTCCACTGCCAGAATTAGCAGGTAGGCTGCCTCTTCTCCTGAATAGTCTGCAACACTAGCAGCTATTAAAAGAAATATGGAAATTAGCAGTTAAAGTCAATGAAGTTGATAGCTCCTACTTACCAAGTTGGTGCCTCAGTGATCAGCTCTAACGAGGAAAAGCTGTACTCAACTCCTTATCAACAGCTTCAGACTTGGCAGAGTTGGATTTTGAAGTGAAACCAAAAATCATGAGAAAAGTGACACATAGTTTAGTGTGACTTTACTTGTACTTTAACCTGAATAGGGCTGAAAATAAGTTGATGATTCAGACATATTGTGGTCCTCTTATTTCTTTTCCAGAGATGCTTTTTCAGTATAAAGCACTGACAGGCTAGAGCCTAATACCAATCTGCATTTAAAAATTGTTTCCTTGTATGTGTGTTTGTGCATGAGGGTTCACATGAATTCATTGTCATTCCATCATTCACAGTGACAGGCATTGTAACTTGCTGTCATGCCATGGCACCTTACGATGATATGAACTTTAATTTTTTATTAAGATAGTAAGTTACAGTCAGTTAAAGATAAATGCCTTAGCTTAGTCTGAAATGGAATAAAGGCTGGGATGCCGGCAGCGCTAACAGGTTAGCAGGGTTGATAACAGCCTTTTGGTATAATTCTCCATTTTCACTGATACAGTTCCACTAGTAGAAGTGCTTTTGTCCTTCCTGTTACTTTATCTAAATCTAAGTAATATTAAGGCACGAATCATGAAAAAGATGTCCATTATTAGTAGGAATTCAACCAGATTAATGCAGATGTTTCACATTTAGATATTTAGGTCTGCTCTAGTCATACACATCTGTCTTTTGTAGTGTCTTTCTAGACTACTATTGAAGAATAATGCATTATAATTACAATGATGCATAATAATTTCAGTGTGCAATGCACACTGAAAGTGCTTATTTTTCTCTTTTCATATAGAACTTATGCTGAACAAAATCAGACTTAAATGTCTAAGTTTTGGAAAGCTAAGTAGAGTATTTTCACGTCTTAATAGAAGAATGCTCATTTTTTTCTCCAATATTTTTTCACCATGCCTCAAGCCCTTGGATTCCTAGTCTTTTACATCTAAGAGTTACTAAACAGATGATTAATGGTGGAGAACACATCCTTAGACATCAGACACACTCTAAAGGAAAACATTTTTGTAAACAAGAAATTTATTCACTCATTTTGTATTACAATTTAACTTCTTTTTTTTTTTGCCAGTTTAAAAACATTTTAGTTTCTCTAATTCCATTGTTCTTAAAATTACAGTAGGAATATTAGGGCCTTTAGCTATTTCTTTACAAATGGTCCTCATAAAAAATGCTAAAAAAAGCAGATTTCTAACTGAAATGCAAGCTCAGCATTACTTAGGACAACAGCACCAGCAGTAAATGCAAGCATGTGAAGCAGAGGAGAAAAAAAAAAAAAGAAAAAAGAAAAAGAACACAAACCAACCGAAAATCCAACTCCCTTTGCTATAAACCAACCTCAGATTCAGTATGATTCATCAAATTTAATATTGCCATGATCAGTATTCATGGAAAATAAATGATGCCAAATATGCTTTAAGAAAAAAGAAATCTGTTTAAATGGTATTAATGGTAAGGCATACTACAGCAAGGTGAACAACACTGATAATATTAAATTAACCCAAGAGGCTCCCTAATCAGGATCCCTATGCAGAAATCTGCTTGCCAACTGTCGTTCTTTTTCCCATTGGTTTAGTTAAGGGTTGAAGTTCTTCTTGAAGTTTCTTTTTTAATCATTAGATCCCGACCTTACAGTTTTCTCTGACTACTTTCCTTCAGGCTGTCTTTGCTCCTGTCAATTTAGGATTTCCAGGGAATTATTCTTCTTTGAAATGCATATTCCAGGCTTGAAATACTGGCATATGTACACTGTAGAGTAATTGTGGAGGCCAAATGTTTAATTACACATGACAGCTGGAGCTGTAGGAGTCCGAGGCATGCTTGAAAACAACTTATGCCCTATGCAGTCTTAACGAAAAGGAACAAAATAATATATATTTAGGTTTTGTGCCACATGGTAGCCGCTGTTCTCTCTCTTTTCACAACTGAGGGTGGTTAGCAAGAAGTTCAGCTGCTTTCACTTCTGTGTACCGTCTCTCTGAATATATATTTTTTTTCTCCTTCATACAGTCTAGGCACAAACTTTCAGAAGATGCGATCCTGCAAGAAACGTTTGCAGTTTTTGTTTCAATTTTTTTGGGTGACAGAAAATAGCTTTTCAGGAGCTTCTCCAATACAGTGTTCTTGATACAATTTCACAAAACCATATTATTAGAAATGCCAGAATCAATTATAATTTTAATTATGAAAGATATAAGAAAAATGAGTATTTTACCCAACTAAATTTGATGTCCTCAGAAATTAAGCAAAAGGAATAACCTGATCCCTAAAGCTTCAGAAAATATTTATTTCAACCAGCATATTTGTCCAAATTTATAGACAGATAGATTTGCAGACACATGAAAACTCATTAAATTCTAATGACAGAAATATTCTGTTCTTAGTAAAACAGAAGTTGAAAGTTATTTCCTATTATCAATATATCTGTTGTTAATGTTCAGCTCTCCATTTGACATAAATATAGTTCCAGTGACAAAATCCCTGTGTTAGTTTAAAACAGCTGGGGCGTCTGACTCAATATTTGACACAGCTTTTTCTATATATACACACATTTTAAATTTTTATTTCATTGAATAATTATTATACTTGCTCTGCAAAAGAGGATGAACTTGATATTGAAATTTTGGCAAACAAGATTTTCTTTGTGTATTGTGTTACCTAGGCACATCTTCATTAAATTATACCATAATATGAAAGGGATTTCTTTTCTTTTCCTTCTCTTTTCTTACTATATCCCTCCTTTATACAAGATCGAGGTAAGATTTAATTTAGTGTTACTGATCTTACTGTGTTTGACAGGAAAATAGCAAGCATCGTTTTAGCCTCTGAATGTTCATTTCCATGGTGAGAAAAATGTATCACCAGTGCCCAATTGAAAAAGATATTTCACTCCTTGCAAGGAAGAGTTAATGAATATCTATAACACTTAGATGTACAAACAAGCAAACAAAGAACATTATAATATTTTCCTGATGTCTTTTATGTAAGGAGAGTAATAAGATTGAATTGACAAATTAAAGGAATATTGCTCAGTGGTGTTTGGAATGAACTGCTTTGTACGGTAGGTTAAGAATGAACAATGTTATAACTGAGGAAGTTAAAATGAAGCTCCCACCAGTAAACATTTTGACTACATGACTTCACTGCCATGAATCAACAAGGTAACCAAACCTCTCGTAAACACATGAAGTAGAATTTCAGTTTTAAACTACTTTGTATTTCTTGAACAAAGAAGGTTTTCTTTGAGTTGAGCCTGCTTGCTAAATGTGAACAATTTAGCATCACATAAATCATTTTTTTTAGGTTTATTTTCCTCTGAAGTTCTTGTGACCTTATTCTGAAAATTTGAAGCTAAACAATTCTGTCAAATTGTGTTAAAATTATTTCAAGTTTTCATGATTTGTGATTACATCTATGTTTAGAAAATAAGCTGGGAGATTTGACTCTGAAGTTCCTAACTTGATAATGAGAAAATTAGAAATACAGCCAACAAACATTGTCATCCACCACTTGAAAGTCCCAAAATGAGATATGTAAAAGTTGGACTGTCTAAAAGTCAGTTCTGGGAGGGAGACAGGAAAGTGCACCATGGTGAGCCAGAAAAATCATATTGCAAAAATGGCTATTTTGAAGACTCCGTTAATGGAGGCACAAGAGTTATCCATCAGTCAGCAGTTTACATTTAGCACGTAAAGCCATGGTCAGTCTCACCTCTACCTTCAGATCAGGAGACAGGCATAGGTGAATATGCATACATGCTTACACTCATAAATATCACAGCTTGTACTGTTTCCAAAATCACTCAGGTAGCTGAGGTGCACCAAAGTACATCTCAGAATACAACTGTCATGACTGATCTCTTAAAGCTCTATATAAGAAACTCTGAAGGCAAGTTACCTTATTCCTTGTCCCCCTTTGAAATGTTTCTGTGTGTAAACCCTTCATTTCTTATGCTGCAGAAATATCCATTCTGCTAAGACTGCCTTCGTCCTACTTGCTGCACTATGACTATTTTATTTTACATATCTAGAAGGCTGAGCTACTTGTTGGAGCTGTATCTTATAGAGCTTAAAGTGATTGATTTCAATCAAAACTTGAACAAATGGTTTTGGCATTTTCAGCTTGACATATTAATAGAGTAAGCTCACATAATACACAATGTATGGTGTCAGACCAGAGTCTTTTCTCTCTTAAGGAAACTTGAGTTTGCAGCTAATTTGTTATAATAAAGAGTAATAGCTTTTAGCTAGCATTTTGTGCTTTTAAAATTTTCACTTAATAAAGAATAACATCAAGGCAGAAGTTTGTACAGTAGAGAAAAAAACATCTTTATCTGAAAACAGGGGAGATGAGAAGTACTACTTTTAAAGTTTGACAGGAGAAATGCTTACAATGTTATTGTAGGGGCAGAAGGGGAGAGGTTGCTGCATGTAATAGATGAACACATTTGTATCAATTGGGCTGATTTTCAATAGATATTTTATTTCAGTGTAGTCTTCTAAACTTCACAAATAGCACTTATCCCTTTGTAATGTTGTTTCTCCACCTTTGCAGATAATCTGAATATTATTTTAAGTTTCTTATTTTAAGAATCAAGAGCTGCTTACTGATGTAAACAAAGCTCCTTGGGAAATACATAACAACATAAAGGCATTGTGAAATGTTCTACTTTTAATAGGTAACATTATCTGGAGTTTGGAAGTGAGCAGCTCTAGACTGGCTTTTAATTCAAACCAGGCATAAGAGTGACCTATGGGCTTTGCAAGAGTCAAATAAGAACAGAGGAAGTGATGACTCGAAAGTGAGCCTGAACACCTGTACAGGTCACTGTTGGTCCATCATGCTTAACTAATTTTCCTCTGCCCTCTGACCTAGTTTTCCACAGTGCCATCCAGATTTACATCTCTTATTCTGCAAGCCCTGCAGCTGCCTTCAATTAATGAAACCAGCCTTAACTTTCTTATCTGATCAACTGAAGGAACAATTGTTTTATTATTGTATTGACAAATTATCCTATTAACAAGTGGCTACTGTGAAAATCAATTAAAATCTCAGCTGAAATACTTGAATATCACTGGAGAAGATACAAGGGGGAATTAACTACTGAGTCAATTAACTGTTATTCTGTACAGTTCATAAATCAGGTGTGACCAGCACAAAATCTGTGATTTGTTTGATAATTAGAATACAAAATTATTGGATGAAATATAGAGTGGCATTATATGGATTTCACTTTTTATTTTATTGAAGCTATGCTTATGTGAGTTACTTGTAACATGTTTGAGATGGATTTTAGTAGTTTCTCTCTCTCTCTGTTTCTTGCAGATATTTTCAAACATTTGGAATTGAAATGCCACCCTCCCATGCTTTGGACTCCATGAGAAAGCAGAAGCAGTTTCTTGCATAGCCAAGGTGGTCTACCTGAATGTATAATAAACTGTGATCAGCTCCTTACAGACTTTCTGCATGAACTGAGCTTGAGCAAACTTGTCTCTTTGTAAATTTTAAGTGGAGAACTGGAAGTTCAGACTAATTTCTGAAATAAGGTCGTGTGGCCATGTGTTACTTGTCTTTTTAAAGAGTAGAAAAATCTGACCTGAAGACTGGTTGGGCTGTTAATAGTAGAGGCTACTATTATACTAGAAGAATCTAGTTAGTACATTTTGCAGAGGGCAACACAAGCTTCTTTTGATGCAAGCAAGGACTTGCTGTTATATCTAGGGAAAAAGATCCAACTCCCTTTTTTATAAGTAGTACCCTTTTGAAGTACTTTCAGTTAATAATCATTTGTACAATGTCTTGGGATTTAGTTCTGCCCTCTTGACACCCCTCACAAAGTATGGTTTAAGAAAAAGTAAGTAAAATTATATGTACTGTATAAAGTATACATTGTACTTCAAATGATCTTAAACTATACCTTAAACTGTGCTTTGGGGAAACAATCAGAAAATGCACAGAGAAAGAGTAACTTCTAAGTTAAAACTATACTTTCCTCAAGCATATAATACTTAATGGAGTCAAAGACTTCTAAAACCTTTAAGTGGAATCTTTGGAAAGAATGGTTTTACTTTGTCATTGAACTACTGCACTTGGAGGTAGTGCAAGAAAGCATATATTTGGGTTATCTAGGGGGAGGCGAGAATGCCAGAGAGAGAAGAAAATCACTTCAGGCAAATTTTGATAGCTGAGTTGTTTTTAGAGCTTGTCTCTTTTGGAGGGTAGTGCAGGTGGTAGAAACTGGGATTTTGCTACTCTATATGGAGTGAAAGAGAGAGTTAGATACACACATATGTATTTATATACATGTATACATATAAACGCACATGTACACACATTTTTCAATACATATAAATACACATACAAAGGTCTAAAGAAACATACTGAATACATTTTGACTTGTTCTCATATCTAAATTAAACAACAAAAACTGTTTCCTTAGGAAAAAAGGAACAAAGCATTCCTGGCACTGGAATATCAGAAAATGAAAATGTTGAGAGACTGAAAACAGAAAGAGGAAATTAGAGCTATCATGCACCAGTGAATCATTGTAAGTCTCTCAGCTGCTCTTTGGCAATGGTTGCTGCAGGGAACTCTACATGAACATGTCTCATTCACCACCAACAGCTTATGGGGACTAACACTACAAAGTCAGTGCATAAAAGCAAGGGAGATGGGTGGGTGGAAAAATCTGCTTACTGACAATGCTCACTGTGTGAATGACAAACTTCTCTACCTAAGAATGACAGTAGTCCTTAATGTCACAGGGCCATGGAGTCTGGACAATTGCAAAGTATTTTATACTCAGATATCTATAATATCTATATAATATTTACAAGATACTATATTGTGAAATATTTTTAGATCTTTTTTTTTTCTACTACAGCTGTCCTTATCAACCCTTTGTAAGTGTGGTAATAACCCAAAGCTCCTATCTAAACTAAGCACTGCTATGCTAGGTGGTTTCAAAATGAACATAAATCCCTTTCTGAAGGTCTTGGAAAATTCTGTAAAGCAGATAGCATTTCTTTGAGGTTAAAGAGTATGTGTGATTCATATAGAAGCCAAAGTCTTTCCTTTTTTACCAAATGCTTTTCCTAAGAAAACTGTTATTTGAAAACTCATATATAAAATCTGTACTAGATTGTAGTGATCTTTGCAAATGTAATCTGCAGTGGCATAGAAAATTGGCACAGTAATGTGTCCTGGAAATGAGGAAATGAAAGAAACTTCCTAAGCTAATACAGGGTGAGAAACATTTAAGCCGAGAGAACAACATGGACAGAAAGTCAGCTGACATAAATCATGGTAGCTGCAGACAGTTGTAATAATCCTTTGCATAAGGTCCTTCAGTTTGATCTCAGGAGCTTAGCAAAATCTCCTGATCAAACTAGTGCAGTGCAGCTACTACTAGATATACGTATTTCACTATGATTCTGAGCCATACAGATTTATAAAGAGACGTTCTTTTATAAAGGATAGAGAAATATTGTCTTGTTACAGAGGATTTTGTATGTTTGCAGAAAGCTGGTATGAATGTATGGACATTGCTTCTGGAGTTGATTAAATTCTTGTTCCTGGCACCATATATTTATTTTTATTTTACGTAATTTTTAAGAATTTTTGAGAAAGTGGGAGTTCTTTTCACAGGGTAAGGTGGAAGCTGTATACATTTCCTGTGTAAGAGTATTGTTATCCTTGACTGGTAATAGTCATAAGGATCAGCTGAAATTGTAGAGAGCAGTTTTGTTTACTATCAACCCATCTGAAGTCATTTGAAATATACATAGACCTCCCAGTAAAGAATTGACTGGATGGCCACACTCAAAGCGTTGCAGTAAATGGCTTGATGTCCAAGTGGAGACCAATGATTAATGACGTTCCTCAGGAGACTGGCACTGTTTAACATTTCTGTCAGGAACATGGAGAGTGGGACTGAGTGCACTCTCGGCAAATTTGCAGATGATATTATGATATTTAGTGCAGTTGACATTGAAGGGAAGGGATGCCATCTAGAGGGACTTTTGACAGGTTTGAGGGGTGGGCCTCTAGGAGTTTCCTGAAGTTCACCAGGGTCAAATGCAAGGTCCTGCACCTGAGTTGGGCTAATTTCAAAAACAAATACAGGCTGGGTGGAGAAAGGATTGAGAGCAGCCCTGAGCAGAAACTTGGAGTGGTGGTTGATGAGAAACTTGACATGACCTGGCAATGTGTGCTCAATGAACCAGAAAGCTGACTGTGTCCTGGGCTGCGTCAAAAGCAGTGTGGCCAGCAGGTTGAAGAAGGTTATTCCATTCCTCTACTCTGCTCTCATGAGAACACATCTGGAGTACAGCTCTGGGGCCTCCAATATATGAAGGATGTGGACCTGCTGGGGCAAATCCAGAGGAGGGTCACTAAAATGAACATGGAGTTGGAACATCTCTACTTTGAAGATGCAGAGAGAGAGCTATTCAGTTTAGAGAAGAGAATGCTCTGGAGTGTCCTTACAGTAACCTTTCAGTTCCTAAAGGGGGCCTACAGGAAAGATGGAGAGGAATATTTTACAAGGGAATGTAGTGATAGAACACGGGATAATGGCATTAAGCTGAAAGATTCTAGGTTTGGATTAGTTGTAAGGAAGAAATTCTTCACTATAAGGGCGGTGGGACACTGGAACAGCCTGCCCAGAGATATTGTGGGTGTGTGTGTCTGGAAGTGTTCAAGGCCAGGTTGAATGGGGCTTTGAGCAGCCTGGTCTAGTGAAAGGTGTCCCTCGCCCATGGCAGGGTGATTGGAATGACTTTCGAGGAAGCTGAACAGTTTATTGTATCTATCCCCATGTTTATTTTAAATGTGTTCCTCCACAGCTCTCCTTTTGCAGCCAGGGTGTACATTATGATACGGATTCTAGAGGACTCTTTATCCTTCATTATGATGCATTTAGGTTTTCACTGCTGTAGCCTGATCTAACCTTTTGCTTTTGAGCCTTAATGAAAAAATCTTCTTTCATCTCTTTAACCTAATAGTAGTATGGTGTTGTCATTATTTAGTATGCAGGAAATAACAAGGGACCTGTAACAGAACTGAACAGGCAATAATAATTAAATATAACTTACAAATACACTTGCAAATGTATGAAATGCTTCTGCTTTATGTACTGTTACATACTAAATATTTCACATTAGTATCCAGGCAACAGAAAGTTAATTCAAGAGAAACTTTAAAAATCTGAAGATTCCTCCACCATGCTCACAAGCAGATGGACTAGAAGTGCGTCATTTGTTGTTTTCCACAGGCTGTTCAATGCTTATCATTCACCTTTCTCTGTTTCCAAAAGGTCTCTCCCCCAGTCAGAGATCAGAAACAAAAATTGGAAGCCTAGTGTGTTCCCAGTCACACAACTGAGTGAAGAGGGTGGCTTGTGAACCTCTCCTAAATGTTGGTGGAGAGATGGTGATAGCTACCAAAAAGCTAGCATTACACTGTAAAATACTGGTACTGCAAAATGAAATTATACCTTTAATTAAACATTTTTTCAGGCTTCCTCAATTTACTTGTATTATTTACTAGTTTTTTCTTTGTGCCCAGAGTATGAACAAAGAAATCACCCTATCTATGCCTATAATTATATTGGTCTCTATCTGTGTTGCACTTCAGATGACTTTGTCCCATGCACAGATCCAATTACAATATGTGGCTGAGGTCACTAGGGAGAAAAGAAACTTAACAGTCTTGTGGTGGCATGTGCAGATATAATTTCATTTTTGCCATGAGACCATAACATGAGTTACATTATGAGACAAATGCTTGTCTGCTTCCACTGTGTCCCTTTGCCATGTGGAAATTATCAGACTCTTGGCTAAGGCTATTTGAGTGGTGTTGTCTCCAGAGATATGCATATATGATACAAAATCTTTAGACCATGTGTTTTAATTCCATCTTCATATGTAGTCTTGTTTTCCAGGGTATTCTTTTTTTTTTTTTTCTGTTCCTACTGAATCTCTTTTTAATCACTTCTATAGTATTTTTATATCATGTGATGTTTCTGTGTTTGCTGACCTTTTACTGCATCAATCACTTTATATAGACAATTGTGAATTACATATGGCATCATACAATGCATATTTAATTATCCTATAAGCAGCATAAGTGAAATTTACATTTCATAGCTGAAATTGTCATTCCCTTCATACAACCAATCTGATAAAATATCAGAAGAACAATGATATACTCTGTCCAGAAAGAAATTCTGTACATTTTCTAAAACTTTGAATAACAATGAATAACAAGGGATGCACAAGCAGTAAAACTCAGCAATTTTTCATAATGTTTCCCTCTGTAACTCCAGCAAATTAAGGGTCATAACAAAAATGGGCAAACTTTTGAATTCCTTTGAGTATGAATACAGTATAACTAAACCTGCTGTCCCTTATGTTGCTCAACTCAGCCCAGACCTCATTGATTTCTGCATTTGGAATATTTCAGATAATGTTATCTGGCATCCATGCTACTTTGGCATGCCAAAGAATATCTATCTTATTGTCATATGAAAAGGGGAGATTTCCTCCACCCTTAACGTGGGGGAGTTTCTCTTGACCCTCAGTGTTTTATTTGTCTGTTAGTGCCCCAGAAAATCTGAGACCCTTGTGCCCAACCAGTCTGTCAGTGTCTCATTATGGGGACCCTCCATAGAACAATCCTGCTGGATCTGAGGGTGGTCTGACTGAGTTATTCAAGGATATAGTCCAGCAGCATAAGGAAGTCCCCTCAGCTGGTCTTACCACTTTATTAGAGTGTTACGGAATAACACTCTTTATTAATGTAAAAATGTGACATGTTAAAGTTTGAGGGTTGGCAGTGATAGTATCTGATTGCAAAAACATATTCAAAACAACACACAGATGAACTCTAATCCCCAATAAAAGCATACATAGAGTATGGTCCTTATCCAATAGGTGTCCCTATGGGGTAGACGACAGGTGCAGCCCATCTACTGATCCCAGCATTTACAATGCAGTCTTCCCTAAGTTTCCCCCCATTTTTTACTTACTTTTATACTATTTCTTTATGTTTGGGTGGAGCTTGAGTTACTTTAGTCATAAATACCTTTGTTAACGATTGGTGTAAAATTCTCTTTCTTTGCTTTTAAAGATACAGTCAAAAACATTATGGAGCCCATGCCCAGTGGGGAGTGGTCATACATTGGAGGCTGGTAACTTTGGGATGAAGGTGTGCGTTAATATTACAGTTATGTTATGATGAACCAAGTTCATCTGAGGACAGGAATTTTGCCATTGTTGTTAGCTCAACAGCAGGACATCTTTCCCTTGGTTGACAGGTGCTATATGATTTATCAGTTGCAAAGTACCCTCAAGTTCTCTCTCTTTCAAGGATTTCTCCAGAGCCTGGCCATGGAGTCTCCACTCTGCTCCATCATCCTTTCTAATCCCTTTAGCAGGTGCTTACTGTTGTATGGGGAATCATCATGGAGCTGCCAACCCTGTTCCATCCAAAGACTAGCAGCTTCAGTCTGCTCATTGCAGTCTGTAACTTCCTCATCCGGGAAGAGGAGAGGCAGGTACTGATCTCTCCTCTGTGGTTACCAGTGACAGGACCTGAGGGAATGGCTTGAAGTTGTGTCAGGGGAGGTTTAGGTTAGATATTAGAAAAAGGTTCTTCCCCCAGAGGGTGGTTGGGCACTGGAACAGGCTCCTCAGGGAGGTAGTCACAGCACCAAGCCTGACAGAGTTCAAGAAGCATTTGGGTGATACTCTTAGGCACACAGTGTGGTTCTTGGGGATGGCAGTGTATAGGGCTAAGAGCTGGACTTGATGATCCTTGCGGATCTCTTCTAACTTGGCATATTCTGTGATTTTGTGATGCCTATACAAAATGATTTGCCTAATATCAGTGAGGAATACAAGATACGCAAAATCAAACCAAAATCAAACTGTTCAAATCAACCCAAAATCTGTGAAGATAATGCTTGGTCTCTGATTCTGGCAAAGTGGGAAGACAGAAAGATTTAGAGGGAATATTTATATGGTTAAAATCATGGTCTTTCTTCTCCAACTTGAAAAATCCAAAAGACTATATTTTATCTTCTACTAAAGCTACAAATGCCCACTTAGGACTCTGTTTTTTTCTCATAGGAAAAAAAAATTCTTTACAACTGGTGGAAATCTTTAGAGAGAAAAAAATATTCAAAACAGTTATTATAAATTTACTTTAAAATATAACAATAAATATTACTTTGGATTTTTCTGCTTTTCTGAAAAACAAAATGATGTTCCATTCCCCCTCCTTTTCTTATTTCTTATGTATTTTTGTCTTCTTCAGTTTCATGTTCTTACCTTTCTTTCACAGACACACAGTCCAAAAATTAAAATATGAATAAAAAAGAATAGAAAGATCCCAAGAAAGAAAAAGTCCTAAAAGCAAGAAAAGTCATTTCAAAAGTGACTTTGTAATTAAAATTCATATTGAAAATTGGTTCCAAATTTTCCATTCATTGGTAACTTGTTACAATGTCTCTGGAAGGAAGCCCACAGCCCTTTTGGCCTCCCTTTTCTACATGCTAACATGGGTCTGAAAGAAAGGTTCATTCAACCTCCTCTGATTTCTGACAGTGTGATCATCCCCTGAATCCAGCTTCTAGGGTCATCCAATGAGGAAACCACCCCCTTTTCTGTAAAAATCTGTGAAGGCTTATAATTAATAGTTAAATTTCATGATGATTCAGGGCTCTTCTGTTGTTTTTGCCCAAGCATTTTCCAGACCTACCAGAGCAAGCAAGGCAGAACTGCCTTCAGAGCTTCCAAGGAATCTTTAGTATAAAAAAGGATTAAAATTAAGATAGATGCCAGATGTGATACAGGAGAGTCTGATACACCATGTGGGGAAGGGCAGAGAAACTTTAAGAGTTTTTGATTAAGAATTTTTATGGACATCAGCTCTTACCTGAAGAAAGTGACAATGTTCAGTTTAGGGAATAGGTGTGTTGTAGCTTTTAATCATAACAGAATAAATTTATTTTATTTAATATAATATAAATAAATACAAAATTTATTATTTTAAAATAATCAAAAAAATTGGGGTACCTCACTGTGCATTCTGAAATCCTCAGCCGCTGTTCAATGGGAAGGGAGAACACAGGCAAGTCATCTCCTGTCCCCAGTCCCTAGTTTGCATTAATTTATGTCACTGGCAGAGAGTCCAATACTAGGGATGGTCTGGACATGGCAGAACACTGCCTTATTTCAGACATGCTTTCTTTTCAGTCTAACCAAAATTGCTTCCAGCCATCTCCTTACAGATTCCAGGATGCAAGGTATTGATACAGTATATAAAGCTCTTCAAGCCTTTAACAGCTAAGGCTGATCTGGGCAGCAAGGGCCCTCTCAATCGCTGTGTTCTTTGAGTTAATGATTATTTCCCCAAGTAACATTTTCTAAGTGCTCTTGGAGAACTTTTCCAAAATACCTTGATACCAAAGAAATAAAATTATCCCAAGGAAAAACAGGCTTTTTAAACAAATATGAACTCATAGAAATATGTTTCTTTTCTGTTTTTAAAAACAATTCAATGATATTATTTAGATTTTTTAAAAATGGAAAGCCTGTGTCTGTCTTTCTCAAGTAAAGAAGATGCAGGAGAAAAAATGGCTGAATGTGCATTGTAACTGCATACAATATAATATCACACACTACAGTTATTACAATTAAAGGGAAATGCTTTTTATTATTGTTTTAAATAGTTTTAATTCATGAAATGCAATATATGAAACAAAAAATTATGACTAACACATTGTCTAATAAAGATAAAAAGTATGAAAATCTCTATGAATTTTTAATCTGAAAATAAAGAACATCAACAATCACTAATTATATCATCAAATATTTAAAATCACCTTCCATACTAAATTCTATTTGTATTTAATATATTTATTTTTTAGATATTTGTAACATTTTATGAGTACGTACAAAAATTATCAGCTGTTACAACAAAAGACATCTTAATGTATTCAACATCTTGATCAGAATTTCCATTTTGTTTATTTTTAAGATAAATCAACAACCTTTGTACAGTATACGAAAATTTATATTTTTCTCAATGTAGTTGGATACATAATTAATACTATTGCTACTACAAAAAATAAATTGTGCTTGTCAGGCAAAAACCTTATATAATCCCAGATTTTCAGATCCCTTTTATGCAAAATGCTTGCATAGTTTTCATGTTCCTAATTAATGGAATATGCTTCTGATTTTAATGTTTATTTTCAGTACACTGGTCCTCCTGTCATCTACCACTGCTGAGTCTTCTGCTAAAAAGGCAGAAACAACAATAATTCCATATACTTTCAAACCTATTCCATCATCTCAGTCCAAGATCAACTACGCATTTAGTTTCTGGTCTGTTATAGACTATGATATCTTATTGGCGAAGCATTCAGGAAAGGTCTAAACATTTGAGTGCTTTGGTTTAGAGTAATCTTAAATAGATATTAGAAATTCCAAAATGGATCTTCAATCTTTTCTGAAAATCAGGTTTGCTTTGGGGGTCAAAAAAAAAGAAAAGGTGTGCAATTGGTACAAATTTTGGTCACTCTGTAACTTAGAGATGGTTTTAATAGATTTCTAGCATTGGACAGAGGGCAATGACTTGACTTTCCAACTACTGTATCTGTAAACATCTCACAATCTTCTACAGTGGCCTCTCTTATTTGTTGAAGATGTCAGAAGAGACATCACATGAGACAGCCAAGGATGAAATCTCCTTTTAATACCACTGAATAATACAATGTTGTGGTTATATTGTTCTCATCTCCCAACAGGCAAATGTTACTATCTATTTAATGTTATTTTTTCATTAAAATGAAAATGTAACTTTGCAAGTACGGTAAAGCTATTCTGGGTGCAGCGCCTTCTTTGCTCTATTTATATATTTCAAATGTATTTAATTTAAAATAACTTCATCTTTCTAACTATATTTAAGCTAAAAATAGAGAAGATGGAAATTTTCTGAAATTGGGCTGGCACCAGGGTTTAGTGTGATAACAGCTTATCTCTGAGAACTGGGTCGGAACATAGCTTAAATTATACAAGTTTGATTGCTTTTTAGGCAGCTGCTTTGTTGATCTTGCTCTTGTGTCACATAGGAGTCTCAGGCACAAATCGGGATTCGAAGGAACAGGGACTAAACTGACAAAGAACAGACAGTTTCTGCCCCACACCAGCTCTTTAAAAAACACTGCAGGGTAGCATAATCTGTTGCAGTTCAGCTTAGCCGTGTATATGCCCCAGAACAACTTCCAAGTGGGTTAATGGGGGCAGGCTCCCTTCTGTATCAGGTACCTTGTCTGACAGACTTGCATGAGAAATAGGAGGTCTGTCTAATCAACACTGTGTCTAGTTTTAGGCAATGTTATTACTCTCTGACTTTCATGAGCATTCCTGATAATTTATTAATTAAAAAATGGAAAACATACAATTTGTGAAATTCAGAAAAAGGAAGTATATTAAAACATTGCTCTAGGCATGTTTTGCTGCATGTAAATCTGATTTGTTGACACCCTGTATAACATACCAAACCAATGTACTTCAGCCCAATATTTTGCTATCTTCCAGTATAATTAATTTCGAGTGATGTGTGTGCATCCAAACAAGAAACAGAAAAGGATCAGAAGGAATGAACTTGTCTGAGAGTATTCAGAGAGTATACATGAAAAACCATAAGCAGTAACCTTATGCTTCTCTACTAGCCAAAGTTCATCAAGATTAGTAACTTTTGCAGAGCTTAATTAAGAGCTAGGGAAAATATAACCTGGGGTGAGGGGAAGGTAAACTAAATAACAGAAACTTTTTGTTTCTTAATTATACTTTGAATTATTCTCTTTTAGATCCTTCTCACCTACTGATGGGCAAATGGCAAGTAGTTAAGTATTCACTTATGTTAAATAAAATAAGTCTCAGGCATTCAGAAGCTTATTAAAAAACTTCCCTAACATTCATACTCAGGCAATACTGCACTTGGTATAAAATATTTCATTTCCTGTTATTTTTTGCCTGGATGGACATTCTGAGTACAGCTTTTTGCACCTCTTTTCATAAGTCCTCTTCTATATGGGTTAGATTCCAAGAGGAAAGATTAAAAAAATTATAAAAGCAAACAAACAGCCATTTGAAAAATACAAAAGGGTGGTTGGATTGAAATTGGGGTAAACTTTCACTAAAGATTTGAGGTGACTTAGCTTATTTAAACTATTTGAGGCTGTTATTCTGACCTTCTGGCTTCCTTCACTGGGAAGTGCACCCACCCTGGGTGGGTGGCTGCACACAGTGAAATGCAGCCACATGCTTGGAGGTGGCAGACGTGTAGTTTTGCATTTACTAACCACAGTTGAAAGAAGAAGCCAGGCAGGATGACTCATCTGTGGTCAATAAATGAAGAGGGTGATAATGTTCTCCCACAAGAGGGCTGAGATCTTAGGTCACTGCAGCTTTGTTTTGGGAAACATTAATTTGCTGGAACATCCCCAAGTGACATTGGACAATGCAGTGACACCACGAGCAAGAGTGACAGCTGCTGCTCCTCTCTCTGGTATCACAGGTCTAATGAGATACTTCGAGAAGGACCTGTAAGGAAGGTGCACTCTTCTCCTTCTGCCTCAAGTTGTGTCAGGAGGAATTAAGATTGGATATTAGGAATAATTTCATCATTGAAAGGGTTGTCAAGCACTGGAATTGGCTTCCCAGGGAAGTGGTAGAGTCACCATCCCTGGAGCCATTTATAAGACCTGTAGATGTGGTGCTCAGGGATATGGTTTAGTGGTGGACTTGGCAGTTTCTGGGTTAAGAGCTGGACTTGATGATCTTAGAAATCTTTTTCAACCTGAGTGATTTTGTGAATCTATGATTTTATGATTCCATTCTGTTTAGCTGTGCAACTTGTAGCTTTGCAATGCATCCTGGTTATGCTTATGTGCACTTCAACAAATAAGTATCTCCAATTATTTAAGAAAAAAGGGATATATTTGCGGCTTTTCCTCTCTCCCTCTCACCTGTATGTCTCTTAAAACATGATATCTAGCAAAAAACTATTAATAGATTCCTGTCCCACGTCTTCCATCTATGATGCACTGTGACCTTGCTCCTGCAAAATACAAACATTGCTGTGGAGGAGTGGCATGACACATGTTTTACCATCTTTCATAAAGTCAGTCCCAGCTGTCTTCTCTAAGTAGACCCAAATAACAATAGAGAACAAAAAGAACTCAAGGCTGAAACTGATTCACAGTCAGTGAGTTTGAATAATTAATAGTTACATGAAAAAACAAAACAAAACAAAACAAAAAAAAAAAACAAAACCAAAACCCAAACCACAACAAAATAGAAAAAAAAATAAAAGGCAGGCTCTCCGTAGTCTGGCAGTGGAAAGAAGAAACCCCAAATTCACTGTATGGGTGGGATTGGCGTTTGCTCATTTCAACAATGAAAAGAGGTGTAGTGGTGATTCTGTGACCCCAATACCTCTCGTTACATCTGGTTAATGCATGCTGCCTGCATGTGCTTACCTCTTACACCCTGCAGTTTGACAATCATTTACTCATTAGAAAATAGTCTGATACTATGGCTATGCTTTTGTTTACATTAGGTGATTATTTTGAATGGGAAATAACACAGATTTTCTAAAAAGTTTTTTTGCTGTTTGAGTGTTTTAAAATAAGGATTATATTTTGTTAGAGGAAAAAAAATCTTTAAATTTATTCAATAGCTTATCTAACTAAGGTAGCCAAATGGGTTTTCCATCCAGGTAACCAAACTACCATCTGGGAGCTTTAGCTTCCTAGGAGAGCAATGGAAGCTGTCTTTGCTGTATCAACTTAATTAAATGTCGTCAATGCATTCACAAGAGCAGGACCAGGATGGCAGCAGAGGCAGGCAGAGAATTCTGGATTAAAACCAGTCTCCACAGCTAATTAATGGGATCTGCCAAAAGCACTGAGCCCTTAGCCTCTTGTTGCAATGGAACAGTAGCTCCTGTGAATGAGGGACTAAGCAAAATAAGGGACTAGCTAAACCAATATTTAAGATGTGTGAAAAGTGTATTAATTATATTTAAGAAAAACCCCATCACAGTTCGGAACACTGCCTGATGCCGTTGTAGGTCTCTGAGAATAGAATGATCAGGGTCTCAGTTATTAACTTGCCTCTGCTGGAGTGCTTTTAACCCAGGAACACACATTTTGAGGATGACTTGTAAATTCCCTGGTGAGCCTGCAGGTGGGGATAGAAGGGAGATACTCCCTATTAGAATTGCTAGAACTTTCCTTTTTATGCATATATCTCTCAGCCTAGAGGAATAAGGAGCAGTTCAAACAAACTCTTCTCTGACTACTTTATTGCAACACATTTGTGACCTAGATAAGATCATTATCTAACAGCTTGGAGTGAAGTTGAAGTTATATAGTTGTTTTTAATAAGAAAAAATAGTTATAATTTAATGTAATCTATGTTTGTGGAATAGGTGTGATATATTTCTCAGACTCTGAGCCGTAAGGCAGAAAGGACACTTTCAAGCAAATTATGCAATAGGTCAGATAAAATGGATATTTTAAATTGCATTTCTTGGGGAGTGGCACAGTTATAGAAGGAACCTTATAGTCCTGCAAAGTACTTACTTTGAGAGTAGAGTAATTAAACAGCTTGTTTAGGATAGTCATGCATTCTCTGTCCCATTAAATTTTTAAATCAAGATTGGACTTTTTTTCTTGAAGAGAGGTTCTAGGTCAAACAAAAGTTACGCCCTTGGTGCCAGGAGTCTCTGGTAAGTATAGTGAAAAAATTATGTAGTCTCTTTGATTTTTTTGCCTTAAAAATCACACATAGATCATGCGACAATGACAACTAAAGCTGAAAACTTCAGCTAAATATCCCACAGGTACGATTCAGCCCCTTTTGTAGTCTAAAACTGGAAGATATCATCCTATCTGCATACTGAAAGTAACCTTGAATATGCAGATTTCACCATTTTGTCAATAAAGCAATGTTGGTTTTCACTCTAGAAAACACCCACCTCTTGTCAAGAAAAGGGGAGAAACACACAAAAAAATGTAAGACAGCAGACCAGGCTTGAGTCCAGAAAGTTCACGATAGGCTTGACTGTGTCCATGTCTGCATTAACTTTCTCACAACTCTCCATATGATCTTGTGAGTCTCTCTGCATGAGAGGTTTTGTGGCAGCCTTGACTGTGCCTCATGAAAACTACAGAAATATGACCTAATATGAGATCTTTAGGATACAGAACAAAGTGGGGAGGGGAGAGTGGTGAAGAGAGTGAGAATTTGGACAGAAATATGATATTCCATGTTCGTGTCCTCCAAGTATTTGGACTTTCCTAGTCTGACTCCATGGTGTTATTTGTGATTGTGTGTGTCTTGGAAGTGATGGGAGAGCACCCTAAACTTAGGATGATGACTTAAAGATAGTTGCTTTCCTTCTCTTTTTTAATTTCTTTGCAGGTTTTTTGCCCCCCAGAAGAGAAAAACATGACCCTTGAACAAGAAAACTAACGTATTCTTTGTTTTAGTGGACATTTTTTTTGTTTTGGGTTCGTACCTTGCTCCGTACGTACCACAATTGCAAGCTCTCCTGCTCAGACCTTGTGCTGAAGCACTAAGGCTCTATATTTTTGAATCTTTATTAGGGATTTCCCTTCCAGGACTGAAGGGCTACAAGTACTTAGTGCCCCCTGCTGTCTTTTGGTCTCATATATTGATTTTCTTTGTGACCTTAGGGCCTGCTTTGACCTTTTGCCCTTTCATATGGGAACTTCTCTGCAGAAAGAGTTGTGCCAGAGATGTGACGAGGAGGCAAGGCCAGTCACCTATTTTCTGGGTAAAGCTTCTTTTTTGATGGGTGGCAGCTGCATCTTGACTACTTTGCCTTGCATATATGCACATCAGAAGTTATGGTGAATGTCCATGGGCAGAAGCCTAGATTACTGCCAGTTATTAATTGCTCCTCTGAAACGATTGTGAATCAGAGGAGCTGCTTTTGAGTTTTATGGCCATGAAAGAGAATATTATTTGGCATCCCTTATTTCAGTTGCAGTTAATGAAGTAGCAGTGGTCTAAAATACTGGATGTGAGGTCCAAATGATGCCTGGTATAGTTTTTTACTTGCTTGTACTGATTAGAGAGCAGCTCTGTGGAACATCTATTTAAAAGAGAAGCTTGCATGAATATATAAGAAAAGCTGTGCTGTGCCAAGCCACACCCACCTCTCAGACATTGTCAAATAGTTTGGAGGGGACTGGGGTCTTTTTTTTTTTGGTGAAACAATGCACTTGTCTTTCCGTATAATTCACCTGCAGAGAAATTAAGGAAAAGGAAGAATATAGAAAAAGTGCCTCTAAAACAATAGGGCAGTGTAAGCCCTATATTAGGCATCAGACTGGCTAATTGCTGCTGAAGTATTTCCCAGTGATATATATATTTTGAGCAACCACCAGAAATATGAGGACTTAATAAGTAGCAAGAACAGAATTTATACAAAAAACAGACATAACAAGGCAAAGTTAATTCATCACAACTTCCACATAAGCCTTTGTTGGGCAGTTGGCCAGGCCCATCACATTATCTGTTTGACTCAGTGAGTCACTCCAGCTAATAGAATTTTGCCCCGTGTTTGTTGTTACCATGGCAATGCAATATTATCAGGCATGTCATGTTCACAGATCAGTAGCAGCGGCGCTGCTGCAGACACACAACAGCTTTCAGCCTTTGACCATAAACAGGAATTCACTCCACAGTCAGTCTGTCAAAAAGGAAGTCGGCTGTGGTGAAGAAGCACTAGTGCCAGTACTACTAGCCTTTTCCTTTTTCCTTTGTGAGCGCGTTGCCATTATCATTAAAATAACCTTGAGTCGTCATGAATTCATTCATTCACAAACATTGTCAAAGAAGGTGCAATAGTTCAAGAGAATCCAGAGGGTCAAAGAGAGGACTAGTTTTAAATCTGTGCCTATTGAACCTGGAAATGACATAGTCTGTTAGATATAATCTTATTCTTACCATAGCAAATCAAGCTGTGTTGACTGGCACCAATGTCCAAGTCAATTCAGCACCATGAAAGGTTACTAGGAGTAAAGAGGTCATATCCTTTGTGGTATTGCTTTGAGAAATAAACTTAGGCATGTGTGGGAATATTTTACAAAGAATAGCTTTTTCACCAAAAGTGAAAAACAAATCCTGTCAGGAATCTATAGAGATTGCAGGTATTTTCTGACACAGCCATATTTACTGTTTAAACCAAAGATATAATTACTAAGCTTTTTCAATATTTTAAATGTTTAATTGAGGCATAAATATTCCGCTGGATATTTTAATTGCTTTCAAAACCAAAAAAAGTTAAATATCTTTTTGAAACTGCATTTCAAAGCTGGGAATGCACTCCATCTTGGGGGTTTATAAGGATTTCCATTTTCTTTCCAACAGAGACATATCAAATAATAATACAAAATACATGAGAAAGTGTACATAGATGCTCTGAATTTGATTTGTTTGATAGACTATGCAAGATTTACCCCAATGTAACCTCTTTGATATCAGCTGAGTTGTTCTAATTTACCCTGCTTTGAAAGGAGGATTAAGATTCTTGGATTTAAAGTGCAAGAGAGAATTTTTGAAAGGACATACTGTTTTTTAATGCCTCTGTTGAATGGAAAGACCTGTTTAAACATTTGTTGTCACATATGTCCCAAAATGTTGTTGACAAGCTATACTGGCATTGAGAGACCCTACACAAAGTTTAGAAATGCATTTGTAAATTATTCTGAACAGTAAGGGGATGATTATGCTTTTCCTTCTGTGGTCTTTAGACTGGTATAAATCCACATGTGATTTTAGAGCAGTTGCTGCTGAAATGCTGAGAGAAGTTGCTCAATTCTAGTAAGTGCAGCACTGATTCTTATGTTACACAGCTGAGACCACCGAATTCCTCCCATTAATACTGGTGTAAATAAAAACAGTGTTTGGTGCCTAATATTTAAAATTGAACTTTGGGACCGGTCTTAGGCTATGCTTAACAAAAGTCCTGGGCTCTAAAACTTTTGCCCACGAGCCCTTTTCTGCTGAATAGAATGTTTACTCTCGGCTTGTATTACCACTGAAGATACATTTCATCCAGTGTAGTAGAATGGATTTGTGCTTGCTGTGGATCAGCATGAATCTTCCCGTGCTACCGTCATGGCACAGATTCGGCAGCCCGGATTTTCTTACAATCATAAAATAGGCTGTCTATTCCATGTTGCCCAGATAAACACTAAAATCGAATTTGACTGTGTAGTGTATGACCAAGAGAAATACCTGTACTACAGTTCGTTAACAGCCATGCAATTGAAGTAGCCTTCCTCTTGTGCTTGAGACTTGAAACAGGTTCTCATAATCAGGAAGGAGTTATGGTAAAATTGAACCTTTCTTCTCAACTCCTGAAATGAAGGGACAGGCACAGCTAGATGAAGTCCCAGACATTTGAAGTAATATGAGCTTTTAACTGAAATCAATTTGCTTTAATTGCATTACTCTTGTTTTACTCCAGTGAAGTAAAGATCAGAATGAAGTGAAAGAAGGAGACAGTCTCCCCTTGTTTTGGGGAGGAATGAAAAGGAAGACTTCTGAAATCATGAAATGGGACACGACCAGTGAACTGACCTCTGCACATTTGCATGGGTGTTTTTCAGTCAACCTGAAGCATACCTATATAGGACAGAAAGAAAGGAAGGGAGAAGTAACACATCTATATCTATACTTTGCCTGCTCATAAAAGTGAAACTGTTAGACTTATGTTGGTTAAAAGCTATTTCAGTGAAACTGGTGCAGCTCCTCTGTCTGGCCTTCCTTTGATCAGGACCAGAGCAACAATTATCAGTCTGGCTTGAAAGGGGTCTGAACATCTCATGCAGACTCCATATAAAGTGGAATAGAGTTTTAAACAGGCAAACATCATCCAATTCAATAACATAATTAAACAGGTGCAATTTTAGTATGTTGAGAGGGAATGAAATGCACAGAGTCTGCTCTAGTAGAAATCATGGAATAAACCAGTTATTGTTTGGATCATTACATCTTGGACTAATGGCTGTTCTGTTTATCCCAAGGGTCAGCAGATTTCTGCCATTCAGTAGCAATCTGCAAATGCATTATAGCTAATCATGTCAAACTGGCAAAGGAAAATAAGTAATTGACATTTTAAAAATGGCATAACTTTTTTAAAGACTGTGTGATCTACAGTTGAATAAAAAATTCCATTCTGCTATCACAGTGAAATGCTCCTTTTCCTGGAACTTGATTCTACTACAAACACCTTCAATTTTATTTCTTACATTTGCATGTTGCTTTGTATTATTAGTCCCTTATTTTTTAAATTAACCAAAGGGAAATAAATTTCTTTTCCTTTGACTCCAACAGAAGAGAGTCCTTCTGAAAAAGTAAGTGGAGAAGTTTAGTTCCACATTATGCAGGTGCATCCATTTCATGAAGGAAATTCTTGTTACAACTTGTGAATAAGGATTTAGTAAAAAGTATATGTGATATTCTGTGGGCAACAGAATTCACAATTGTATCATCTGGTTTGTGTGATGTATTATAATCATAACTATGTGTTTCATTGCTAGGCAGATCTGGTAGAAACTTTTAGGTATATATAGGCACTGAAAAATAAAATTTCTAAGTCATCTACTTTTTATGTAGATCTACTTATACATCATGCTCCCTATCCAACACCTCTCCTCTTTGGTTTTATCTTGAAAGAGAAATTTCTTGGAATTCACCTCCAAAAAAGCATTTCATTTTGGCTGCAGCAAAGATACTTTTTCAAATAACTTGTGTTAACAAAAGAGAAATTAACTGAAAAAGTGGATATATAGAAAATTATCATTTTGGGTCTGCAGTTGATCTCAGTATTAATATTTTTTTTATAATTTAATGGAAATATTTCAATACAAAGAGATTTCTAGTACTGAAAAGGAAACAAAATATTGAAAACAAAATATTATCAGCTTCTTCATGGGACCTAATGATTTATGCATTTGGGTACTGACAGTTAGGTCATCTCTTAATTAGGAACTTAAATTTATAAAGGTAAAATCTTCTTAACATGCTTTTAAGCAAATCTAGGAAAATTCAGATCCTATTATATTAAAAGAGAAAACAATGTGTAATGGATATCAAAGTACAAAATTCACCTTTTACTTAAGTTAAATGATGAAACACTTACCTGTTACTTGGAATCATTTTCCCTGCATGTCTTGTGTCAGAGGTCATTAAGAAAATGTCCAGAAAAGGTGTAAGTGGTGGAACCTTAGGATGAACTCCCCCTTCATAAGTCTGATTTTGCTGAGGTATTCCGATGTTTGGCTCTGGTACGATAGAAAATGGTTAATTGTGATATAGACTGCAAGGGTCTTGACTGAAATCTAACTGATTATTATACCAAATGTAACCATAGTCTTATTGAAAACAATGGCAAAGTTCCCATTGACTCCAGTGATCCCAAAGGTTTTACCCATGCATTTTAACCTTGAGAACTATGGTAATACCACTCACCTCTAATCATGTAGGCAGAGTTTCTTTCTTAACTAGGTTTGGTGTTCTTATGTTGAGAATAAACACAGCAAACCACCAAAGAATGACTGAGGGCCAAATAATAAGGAAAAGGTACAAAAGGGTTAGAGGCAGAGGATTTGAGAGAGAGAACAAAAGATCCAAAATCTTTGGAGAAAAGGTGCAGGAGAAGACAATGAAGAAATTTAAAAGGACAGATGGCATGAAAGCAGTAGATAGAAGATTGCACTCTGGAAGAAAGAAGGGACTGTAAATGAGCCTTCAAAGCAGGCAGAAATGGAGGTAGTTGAGCATTCAGTTCTCATGCTGTGTATAGGCTGAGCATTTAAAAATTCTACCACTCTAGCAGGTAAAGTCTTTGTACAAGGATAGTAAACTTTATGTTCAATTGTTCTGAGCTGCTTTTTAACATTCACAGTGGCACATCTAAACAAATCATTTTACTTTTAATGAAAATCACTGTGATGTGGATCTGTGCTTTGTTTCAAATGTTCTTGTTAGTTCCTCAATCAATGTACAAGGCAACATTTTCAAGTGCATTAAAATGATGCTATTTACCACTGTTATGATAATGATGGCTCTGTAATGGCTAACAAATATCTATCCAGTTTGTCTAAATTGGTCATCACAGTGACATTTCTAAAAATATTTGTAGCAATTTTAATAATAGGGCCCCATATTTTATGCCAGCTCTTTCAGATTTTTCTCTAAGCCTAAACTGGGGTCAAACTACAGCTCAATTGAGCTGAGGTATGCTTTTTTAATGGTTACTAACATTTGTTATCATTGAACAGGTTAGCCTCGTATCAGAATTTTACAAGAAGCACAGCTGATTCTATAGAAGTAATGAACTACAAGGTTCACAGGACATGTAGTACTCAATTTTGCCAGCAACACAGGAGAGTTCACACTGACCACCCAAAGAATTAATCTTCTCTATTGACACTGAATTGAAAATAAGGGAGATATTCAGTATCAGCCATAAGGCACCAGAAGTGGAAGGAAATAGACATATGGACAACCTCTTCATAAATCAAAGCATCTTCATCTTTACAAAAAGCTGTTGTCTGACCCCACACATTTTGTTCTCCATTTATCTTTACTTGAGGAGTATGTTGAGGAAATGCATGAGGTCTAAAAGAATGATCAATTTTTAACAGAATTTCTGTTTTCCTCAAATGTTCTGTTTTTGTAGTATCCTTCCTTCCAACGTCTGTAAAAACCAGTCTATTAGAAAAAGAAACAAAACTGTATTTACAATTCCATCAAGTATTATATCAGTTAAGTCAACACAATTATGGTTATGACATGGTGAACTGCCAGAGAGAAGCAGTCTACTTATTTACTACTAAATTTGTTGATTCAGTGAATGATAAAGTAACTCATTAATTGTTTAGCATAATATTTGTTATGTACTCTGGAATATGTCTGAAGAGGGGAAAGACAGGAAAGAAATAACAAGGCCGAACATAACTGCTTCTCCAAAACATTTTAATCCTAAAGAGTGTTTTCACTGGAAACTAGGTATGTGTGAAAATTGTGTTCTTTACATGGTTTGCCTACACAAAATGATTCTTCATAACTTTATCTGAGGTCAAGTGTTTTTCTATATATTTTAGTATTTCTCCTATGCCTCACCTTTCAAAACCTCTGTGGTTCATGTAGCAATCATAATTCTAAATTTCCCAACACCTCTTCCATAATCTTCTCACTTGAAAAGATCCACTGTTAGAATTGGTAGATGCAGGTTAACTGAGATGGCTGCAACTCACAACTGAAGTGTGAAGAATAGATTTACTACCTTATTTGCAGGGACCCACATACATTGTTAAGTCTAAACATAATAGGCAAAAAGTGCCAGTCCAGTTCGGGCTTTGCCTTATGTATTGAAAGCCTGACACATGCACAAAAGGATCCCTAGGCTGTTTTTACAGTTCTAAACTTTCTCTCTTCTCTCCCTTCCCTCCAAGCCTGTGGAAAAGAATGCTTTTAAGTGTCTAATAAGATTCTGTTATGTTCCTTGAGTAAATTCCATTTCTCTCAACAGATGGAAAAAAACCCAAAGGAAATACAGGGTATGAAGATTCCCACACTGAAGCAATATTCTTAGCATTTTCCAGCTGCAAGGTTGGTCTTTGAGTGATAATTATTCCAAAACCAACTTATTCTCCTCACCAGTCTTTTTTATTCAGTCCCTACCTCCCCACATTCACCGATCTTTTCCAAAGGTAACCAGTTCTTCTCTCCGTTCTCCGAGACAAAAGGATTCAAGTTTGGATTAAAGAGAGATGTAGGCAGTAGATGTTCTGTCCTTGATTGTGATTTCGTGTGTGTTGTTCTAGGACAGTGACATGAGCTGAGCCAACACTCTCCTATAACATGCAATTTACCCTTTACAAGACCGTCTTCGTAGCCCAAGAGTGACAGCAGGGCTGCAGTATGGGGCAGGTAGACATACTGCTGCACTCTTTCATCATTACCTCTTGGTATTCAGAGGTAGCAGTTTACCATGCTCTATAGGATCTGAGTCACAATTTTCTGGCAAAAGCATTACCCTCCAGTAGAGCCTGAATCCCCAGCAGCTTAGTCTAGGCTGGTACTCTGGCCAAGAAATCAGAGACCATGTGTTCCTTTCCTAATCCTACAAGGTGGATGGTCCCCTTACAAAAGAGACATTTAGAACAATACTTACGCACCAAGGTGATTCTGTCTTTTTTTAAACCTTCATAAATTCTCTGACCTTTATTTTGTAAATTATCCCCGAATGTAGTTTACTGTACATTGATTTTAATAAGTATTCTCTACAGACCTATATGTATAATGTTGGAAATGGTATAATACAATTTTCCTCCACTGAAATGCTACAGAAAATTGCACATTTTATACTGATATGTACCACATCAATAATACAGTTTTTATATCTTATTTGTAGCTATTGATCTCAACAACATAATGAAAAATTGATTGCAATGAAGTGCACTACTTCTTAAGTGTAAATTTCAATGTCAAATTATTTTTATCTATGCTTCCCAATTATAGATGAAGCTTATACATTTATATAAGTTTGCTTTTACAAAACTCTGGATCAGTAAATTAGATATGACAAGAACCTACTGGGTCAATAGAAACCTTGTTGCTCTCACTAAAATATGATTCCAAAATTAAATACACTAGTTCTCTTTCTTCGTTATAGAAAGAATTAAAGTTTCTATATATGATATCACCTTCCTGAGCAATTTAGCATTTTGAATTCGGGTCCTAAATCTTAAGGGGATATGTACACACAAAGTACTTTATTGTATGGGAAACCACTGAAATTCATGCACTCACTCTGGAACCTACATGGCAAAGTAAAAAAAAAGGAGCAGTATATTCTTTTGCTATCTCTTGAGACCTTATTATTTTTTGAGAAAAATATTTGTGTTTGGGAAAACCTTATGTTATTAGAACTGACAAAAAATGTGAATGGCTTCCATACTAGGCAAAGAGGAGACATTGGTTTCTACTTTATGCATTGGAAAGACAGACAGAGTAACTATTTCTGCACCTCCTTCATACCCTTTAGGGAATATCAGACTACTCTTCTTCTGGGTCACAAGTAGAGGTTATTTCCAGAGAAAGATCATACTGCTTTCTGGGGACTGGGGCACTTAATGCAAAATTGTTTCTGCTTGTAGAACTGCTTGGAAAAATAGCAAAAATATTGTAAATTTAATTAGACACACCACATATTTCATAATCAACAGCTAGGTGTTCAGCTAAGCCAGTCTTCCTGGTTTCTTCCACTCAGTGAATAGACATGGAAACTTCTGAAAATTTCTGAAAATTTCCTAAGATGATCAGAATGAATCACCCTTCAAAAGTGACTCTTACTTTGCATTGGTGATACAGGCAGCAGAGATGATTACTTCAGACTAAAGCCTGTATTTTAGGGCCTATAGTTGGAGACAATGAATTTCACCATAAGGGTCTGTATAACTGTTACCAAGTGTTGGCTTGCAATGATGGCATAGCATTGTTCAACCACTCTCACATACTTAATAATTTCAGTTACCTTACTGTCATGAAGGTAGACTTTAGAAATATTTGTAGGAATACAGGTGCAAAAAGGAGATGAGTGGTTTTGAGTTGTTTTTCTTTCAGATACATTGAATAGTGTGCCAGTTCTTCAGTTTCTCAGTACATAAACAGAAATGTCTACCCAAGATGGTTGCAGATGCATTATTGACTGGGGAATGAAGAGAGAAATGATGCCTAGGGCAAATAATTTATAGCAATCTGCCTTTTTTAGCACTGTCAATAAAAGGAACTTGCCCAATACCGGGAGATCATCTCAGTCATAATCTAGCATTCAGGATATTTTGCTCCTGTCCCTACAAAATGAAATCCTCTCTCTGCTTCCATATCTGTTTGCTTTAAAGAGGGTATTATTGTTTGCCTTCTTCAGAACAGGGGAGCTGCTTACATTTGTTGTGACCAGTTGCTGAAAAGGGAGGAGTAAAGCACTGTTTCACATGCTGTGGTAAAAAGAAAAAAATATTTTTTTCACGTATTTGCCTTGTACTTCTCTAAACAAAATATTTGACAGTTAGGACATCAACAATACTGCTGTTCTATAAAGAATGTTTCATTTTCATAAAGGTTGAGTTCCTGCTGAAGTCTATTCCATAGTGGTAGTTTTTATAAAGTCTCTTCCTCATATTCAGCTGCCTACATTCCTATCTATCTTTCAAATCTGGTTGATATCTGTCATGGATTTAAAATTGATTGGCAATCATGTCGAAAAAATTAGTTAAGCATGGTGGCTAGTGTTTGCACGAGGGGCGTGTGTAAATATCTGGTCTGAGATTATGAGAGCTATTTTCCCTTTTCGCTGCACAAGCCAGATTTTTTTACAAGGTGACACTGATGAGTGACTACACCTTGCCATGCCAGACAGGTATTCACTTTGACCCTGTCAGGTGGGTAGTTGATCCACAATGTGAGGATATTCTGACAAAGAAAATGTCAAGCATTATTTCAGTGAAGGCTGACTTTTGTTGTTTCTATGCATTTGTTTGAGGATGGAGTTTTACAACTTTGCAAATTCACTTCAAGACATCCTGAAGCAAATGGCCTGTGAATTTGCATATTTCATGACAGATTTTTAAATACAGCCCACATAGAAACTTAAAAGCTATGCAAATCTATAAAGAGAAGAAGATGATACTCTTACCCATTAGATAATTATTGTTATTATAGTTACTGACTAACAATCTGTGAAGGGTTCAGTGTGATCTGGACTACAGGAAGGATGCAAAAACATACGTATGTAGGAAGGACTTTTTCCTGCCACCCAAAGTCCTGTTCTTTTTCATTTAATTCCAGGACACGAATAGCCTCTGTGCATCTAAAGATCTTCCTGAAAAGTTAATCTGAGCTCTATTGCCACCCACATATACATCAGCCAATGGGGAAAACTTGAAATAAATCGCAATAATCATATAGTGAAAGCTAAGATAATTTCCACATGACTCTTCGAAACCTAAGTGTGTCATACTGAGACCAGGCTGAACAGTGCTTCCATCACCCTAATTAACTTACTGATGTTTCAAAGCAAAGAGCATGTCAACACAGCTGTACGAGAGATGAGCATGCATGAGTAGTTGGAGGAACTACAAAATATTAAAACCAAATAAACTGAGGTGGAAACTGGAAAGCTCCAGAGAGAAGCCAAGGAAAAGAAACTCGACTTAACTGGGGAGGTGTCATTTGCAATACTGCTCTACTGACAGATGGAGGCCCAGAAATTATCTAAAATAAAATAAAAGCAAACCATCAAACACTGAAATAACTGCGGAGATAACAGATGTGATAAAATCATGTCTGTAAAAAGGTAATTATTTAAATGGGTGTTCTTCAATTAAGGAAGGTTGAAAAACACCAATTGTAGTTAATGCTTTATTATTTACTATTTAATACAGTTTATTTGCAGGCTGAGCCTCTTGAGAGAGCTGGCATTGATGTCCTGCATCGCTTGGCCAATTGGGAACATCAACAAAAGCTCAGCTGCAAGGGTGACAACTGCAGAATCAAGGTCCTTCTGAGAAGGCTGTTGCCCATGTGAGGGACAAAGAAATGAGGAAAGAAATATCCAAATCCTAGTAAATTCATGGTGAACACTGTCAAACACCTATCAGTAGAAAGAACTGCTAATTTCTGCTTCTGAGTAAAGGTCTCATTTTCACTCCCTTAGCCTTTTTCTAAGACAACACCCATTGGATAATATGATACAAGCAATCATTGTGTCTCCTCAAATTTTCTATTGGATGTCAAAAGTTAGTGACAGATAATAAGCTGCTAGAAGGAGTATAAACATGTTGACTTACACATCATCAGATTACTTGGAGTTTGAGTTCAGTTCTCAATGAACAGAGGAAAAATATACAGACAGTTATTCTGACTATCTCACCCACAGAAAAATACCTTATGGGCATACCTTATCAGGTGCTGAAGAATTCAGTTCCCTCTTCTGTGACCCTTGATGACAAAAAATATGTAACCTAGTTCCTACTAGAAAAAACACAGCTTTGTTTGCATTTTTATTCCATGGGAAACTGGGAATAGGACTGAAAATTCTATAGAAGTTTGGGTTTCTTTAGTCTTCAGGAAATAACTGGAACAGAGAGGTTGTAGAAACTCCTTCCCTGGAGATACTCAAAAACTGTCTAGACACAATCCTGTGTGATGTCCTCTAGGGGACCCTTCTTGAGCAGGGAGGTTGGATTAGATGATCTTCAGTGGTTCCTTCCAAACTTACCCATCCTGTGATTCCGTGTGATTCTGTGTGATTCTGTGTAATCAGAATACTCTCTGTGTCCAATGGAGCAAGAAAGAGAAGGAATAACTTTTTTGACTGTGATTTGACTTCAGCTTTTGAATTGAACATTTCAATTACTTGTTCTTTTCTCCTTTCCATGAATCCTTTTTCAGTCCCTAAGAGGCATATTTGTAGCAATAAATTAAAAAATCAGTTAGAGGAACTGCACCAGGTAGCAACCAAGTGACAACTAGACTATCATTTTGCATGTTTAGGTAGACTTTCCATTACTTATATATTGCACCGTTTAACACAGACAACCACAGGCCCTGGCTGAAATACTTTGAGAGAAGTCATGTTTCCTTCTGCTTTAATGATAGAAGCAGTTAATCTGTCCATGAAGTGATACGTCTCAAGCCAAGTCTGTGTCATAGGAAGACCAAGAAAATTATATTGTGCTGACTGAATTCCCAACTAAAGTATCCAGTAGTTGCAGCACAGTTTGTCTACACCAGGTGTCAGCAGCCTGTACGGCCAAGTGATGGAAAGTTTTAAAATTTACTTGGTTCACTGTAATTCTGCTGAAGGAAATATAGCAGTTACACCCCCAACACCAGGGATTATCTAAGTAAAATTCACCTGCACAGCTTCAACTCTGTAAAATGCAAATGTCTGCTCTGGCTACTTATACTGGACATCTCCAGTGAGTGGAGAGAGGCAAGAATCTTGAAGAGTCATGTTTAATATAGTATGGACTGCGCTCAGGCTGCATCATCCTATGGGTCACAAAGGGCTTCTTGATAGCTATTTGAGACCAGATGCCTTACTATTGCCTACGCTTTAAGAAGTTTCACTCAGGCTTTAATAAAGGCTGTTCATAGACTCAATCCGAGATATGCATGGCATTTCTAGGTGGCCTAATGGAAATAAAATGTTATTTTTCACTGACCTTACCTTTAACATTTACTGATGTGATCTATACACCATGAACAGAATTCTACTATGTTCTCTGATGTTTTGACTGTACCAAGAAAACCCTTTTGTCTGCTGCAATTAGTTTGGCATTGTTTCCCACTGAGTTAGTAAACCATTCAGCAATTCTTTTGCTGGTTGTCTTCCCACATCAACATAAGTAGCAGTATAAAGAAAATATAGTGAATTTTCAGTTTTAGGTTGTACATATAGGACTTGGTGGAAATTATTTCTGTCCTCTCTTTCTCTGATGCATCCTTTAGGAGAGAGTTTTAGACTGTGTTGCTTTGCGGCACTATGTGCATCTGCAAAAGAAAGCATTCAATGATTTTCTAGTTGCATATCTGATCTAATTTAACTCAAGAAAATAGGAAATCACATAATGACCTTCTATCCTTATCCTTAATTTGTCGGATGGGGCGAAAAAGGGTCCTCTTGCTTCGCAGCATGCTACAAAAACTAATGCATATTTTACAGAACTTTTATCTGAACTTCCTAATTTTACTTCCAGAATTTCAGATCTCTCTTCACTTGTCAATTAACTCTCTTGCTGTCATATTTTGACATAGTAAATGTCGTGTAAGTAAAAGAAAACGAGCATTTTATTAAGGTGACTGGAAAATG
Organism: Dendrocincla fuliginosa; assembly: GCA_035047845.1. Classification (NCBI taxonomy): domain Eukaryota; kingdom Metazoa; phylum Chordata; class Aves; order Passeriformes; family Dendrocolaptidae; genus Dendrocincla; species Dendrocincla fuliginosa. The sequence continues at coordinate 89,073,464 of JAWWMO010000001.1, forward strand.
TGACCTAGTACTTACTGGGACAACACCTGGGAATCTTTGAAACCTCTTGCAACTCAAAACTACTTTTTCCCCCATTTGGCAGTTCACTTTTGAACTGTAAGTTCAAGGGTCACCGAAGTAGTTTTTATTTGTATAAAACTGTATACCAGATGTCTACAACCTAATGAAGCCTATAAAGTATTTTGTTGCCAATGTGACCCTGTTGGTTTCAACAATTATAAACTGAAGCAGGTCTGTTTACATAAGACTTTAGTGCTAAACTATATGCAAACATAACTATGTGGACTCAGAGTCTCTAAGACAGACACATCCAGTTTCACAAATATTCCGGCAAATGAAATCTTAGAACTTGTAATCTACTAAGTATAGCACAAAGAACATGAAAATCACGATGCAGTAGTACTTAGCACTTATATATAGCACTTTACATCTTCAAAGTACTGTGCTAACAATATCTAATTAATCCTCCTCAACTAATTAATCCTTTCCAGATCAGGAAGCTGAGACACATTAATTACAATTATTATTTATGTACTTATATAGCACCATAGGTGTGCATGCCACTTTACAGACTTATAGACCAGTCCCTCACTATTATAAGCAGCTAAAATTTGACTTTAATACTAATAGGAGAATCTTCAAGGCGTGCAATATTTGGAGGGAAGACTTTCCCTGGAAAAGCTTGCAACTGTGCACCAGATCCTGCCATCAGATTTGTTCATAAGAAAACATACTAAAAGACAGTTGGAAATAAGGAGTTATGTAGTAATTTTGATTGTGTTTTTAAATAGTTTTTTAAATGAAAAAAAAGGTACTGTTGGGTATGAATTGGTTTTAAAGAAGGTTCAGAACATGTCCAAACCTCTCAATGCATGAACTATTAAGAGCATTGACTATTATCAATAGTATCTATAATGTTGGTAGATTCTTATGTTGGTGTCTTACCTATTATGAAGAAGATCCTGAAATAAGGAATGGCTCCATTTCCTGGACAAAATATCTAAATGCTTATGTTGTCAATTCCTTTGTAAAAGATAGTCTCAATTTTCACAGATTTTGGGTTATTGTTCTGGAGACCTAGTTCTTTTCATGGTGCTTAATTTCTCAGTGCAGCATAAAACACAGTTTATAAAGCAGATTATTGATCATTGCGTTAAAAATTACCTAATCTGTAGCATGAGTGCTTAAGTAGAAGTAAGTTTAAAATTAATGATTCCCTGGTTCCCAGCCCATTGCACATTCCCTTAGATGAAGGAATATTATGGAGGAAACAGAGAATATTTTAATGATGATCAGAGTATGACCTATATCCTGATTCAGTTTCTATTCTATCCAGACATTCCTTGTTACTAGCAGGACGCCATGCAAAGAGGTTCAAGGGCTTGGTCAGGAATAAGGTCTACTAATCAAACCTTATTTGGGAAAAATAATTGCTAGCAAATTGCAAGCTGGTTCAAATATGAGCAGATTGCTCCTTGTAGAGCAATAGGTTGCTATAATAAACGTTGGACAAACTCCTTTCAATGTATTATGGATGGTCTAAAAATGTCTTCAGAAACAGTCAGAAAAATACATGTAAGGGAAAGTATTTTTCAATCTGAATATGTGTGCTTATATCACATCCTATGATTTTTGCTGCATTTTAATCTCAGACTTCAAGTCTTCATTTGATGTAGTTCTATGAAATTCTTCATATCAAGTGGATGGAATAAATCTTGTCTTTTAGAATTTCCTAAGCTGAGTGGGTTAGAAAGTATATGGCTTAGTCTTCAGCGAATAAGTTGTAGCAAAAAATAAAATTGGAAAAACTTTGGATTTTTATGTTTGTGTATTACATATTCACTATTCTAAATTATTCACTGCAGTTCTTCTGACAATTCAGAAGCCACTCATTTTAAATATAGGAAAATGGGATTCAACTTTTGAGCCAGTTTACTTAGCTGTGACTAGTTATACTGCTTCTATGTTATAGCTCTTGACCAAAAGTGAAGAACACATTTTGTTGTTAATTTTTCCCCCAGATGAAACTGTAAGGGTTATTTAGGCAAGGAGAATGTAATTTCCTGAACTGGCATTTGTCCAATATATGTTTGACCACCCTCTAATGGAGATTTGTTTATTTAAAGCAGCAGGGCACAATCAAAGACCAAGTGTATTTTCAGAGAAAGAGGTGAGGAAGTGAAAACAGGGAGCACCAATAAAGAATTCTAATCAGGAGTAAAACACCTAAAAGTGTATTGAAACAGTGTTCTGCAGTGCTTCCATTAATCCCAGGCTCTTTTAACTCATGCAATTCGTACTTACAAGACAAATAATATGAGCTGTCGCCAACCAGTCTCATGTTTTCGTTAGGAGAAGCCATTATTACGGAGTGCTTCAGATGTATTGAGTGACAGTGAACTTTCTGCTCTCAGGGTGTGGTGGTGCAGTGCTTACTCTTCCCATGGGCTCAGACACCTAGGCTTAAGCCTTGCTTTAGGTTTGTGCGGAACGTCCGCCAACCAAGTGAGGTTGAAATGAGTTGTAGTTTATTGAGTTTGGGAGTGAGATGCTGTCTACCTCTTTTTTTGTGTGTGTCACTGGCTAGTTAAATGGGAATGCCTGAAGTATTAGGGTTTGATTGGCGACTTAGAGCTGGACTGAAGTTGACCTCTTCTCTAGGCTTCTAAGGCAACCAGTTTGGGGAAAAAAAGCAGCACATGTGTTTTTCCACCCACTACTTTAACCATAATGTTTCAGCAGCCTTAGATGAAATCTACTTTCCTCTGGATTTTCATGGACCTAATTCAAAGTTCAGCAATACTTTACTTCCATGAACTTTCTGAATGACTGACAAAGCCAGTGCTAAGGAATGCACAAATACTCCATCCCCACTCTCGTGTCCCCAGGAGCTGAATATACAAGTAGATTTCACCATCATCAGGAATGAAAAAGTCCCTATTATTTCCTTCAGTTAACAATGTACATGTATTTCTGCTATTGCACACCATTAGTGATAGTATACAAATGTAAGAATTCTCACCAGTCCTAGTCATAGATCAAATGACATTAATGTGTACTAATTATTTCTTTGTTATTTAAGTTTTCTGAAAGCAACCAGCTACAGCGGGATGAATTTTACTGTAAATATATGAATAAACTGAAAGACAGATACAAAAGGAAATGCTGAATATGGATCAGTGGAGGAACTAAGAGACAACTTTATTTTAGTCAGTGACTGTCCATGTTTCTCTCGTGAGTTTGGTGCAGTTTATCTAATGAAATGTGGAACTGGAAGAATTATATGGAGCATGACTGGAATTTGTAGGAGGTCTGGAAGACAAAAGAGTGTGCAAAACTGGATATTGCATTGAGATTAAGGCTGGTCGCTGAAGGACAGGTTCAGAACACTGGGAGACGGAGAGAATAGGTGACCAATTTAGAATTGTAAGGAAGAGAAACGCCATTACTGATTTCTGTAATTAAAGATAACATGGGGAACCATCAGAAGGAAGAAGTCCGCAGCCATATGTTTAGGGTGATGTAATACTGGTAGAATAAAAATAAAAGACCACATAAAGACAGGTCAGCTTTAACTTGAGGTTCTTGAGACCAGTACAGTGTTATGTTTAAAGGCGGACCTCTCTTGCCACAAGTCAAACGTTTGAATGAAGGCAACCCATTCATTCCAGAGGAGGAATTACCTCAATAAAAAAAGGAGAAATGACGAAAGAAAAGGAGTTTCTGAGGGTTGAACCTTTTTTTCTGGGACTCTGCTCCTTTTTAAGCTATCAGTTGTGAGCTGCGTATGAGAATTTTAATAATATATGTGCAAGATGACCCCCTGAAGATGCCAAGTGGAAGCAGGACTTTAAGCTGTTGCTTTTTGCCTCCTTTCCTCCCCTCTCTTCCTCTCCATTCCTCCTTTTCTTCCCCTTCCTCCCTCATCTCTTCCTCTCTTTCTTGTTTCCTTTCTTTTCCTTTCACTGTGAGCTTGCACTGTGGAGTTTTTGAACAGCATGGCAACATATCATCAAAAGCAGCAAGCTTGGAGAGAGTGCTCAGGTCATTCTCCCAACCTGCTCAATGAAACCACCTAGCTCCTGTGCACTGCTTGCTGACAGTGGCTGATTCTTTGTAGATAAAGAAGGGTCAACATATATAATCAGATTTGTGCTATTCCTTTCCATGATCAAAAGGAGGAGGTTCCCTCTTCCCTCATTTGAAATCTTTGCTGAAGTACACAGTCAGCAAACCTCCCTACTAAGTGCCTCTTCAATTGTTATAGGTTTGCAGATTTTTTCTTTCCTCACTCACCTCTGCCACTCTTGATAAAAACTGAAACTGTGGGTTCCTATCAAAGCTCATGCAGGAATGAAGCTAAAAGGAAGAATCTTTCTCTGCATAGTTCCAGTATTGATGAATTAAGGCCTAAAATGCCTTTTTGTATTTCAAAAAGCATTCAGAGTCCATGCTTAAAATTGAGATTAGCTCCATCAAGAAGCAGTAAATTCAGCAATAAGATTTAATCTCTGTGACACTCAAAAGAAGAGATTCAATTATATTCTGTGATCTTAATTGAATTACAAAACCCCCCACAAAAGTAATGACATTATTTTATATTTTCCCCAAGCCCAGCTTACTTGGATTGAAAAGAATTAAATAAGCTATGGTTTGAGAAAAATATGTTTGTTTTTGCTGCCTAATAATGCACAGCTTTGAGGAGAAGCTAATATCCTTTAAGTAAAAGACTAATATCTATCTCTGCAAGTGCTTTTTTTGACCCATCTGGTTTGTCAGAAAAGTCTCCTACCTCTGATATTTATACAATATCATGCAAATGTCAAAATCTGAATGTCATCTTCAAAGACCCTTTTATGTCAGGCAACCCCTTTATAGGGAAAAAATAAACAATTTTATGTATGCATGCTTGATGCCAGTCCAATTAATAAAAGCCTTTTTTGCTATGCTTGGCTACAAGCAAGTTTCTCTTTTGAAAATGAACAGAGGGAGAATGAGATAAAAGGTCTGTATTGTTTCCTTGCAAATTTTACAGTTTCATTTTTAATTTGTGTTTGGATGTGAGGATCTTGGTGCAGATGGTGTGATAGTCCACAGTATGTTCTGAGAACCTGAAATGATAACAAAGATATGCAAATTGAGAGGGTGCTTTGGATGAAAGCCAGGATATCCAATTTCACAATAGCTGAAAACAAATTGATGTGCCCAGCAAACTACACAGAGTAGCACTAGGAAATGTAGCAGTGCCAAAACAAATTATATTAATGACCTGAGCAGTTTGTTGAATTCTATTGGCTAGCTTAATGTTGGTTACATTTGTCTGCGTTGGCACTTCATTTACTGCACAAAACAACTTTTGTAAATGAAAAAAAAAGAACCCAACAACAACAACGAAAAAAAAGAAGCACTTAATGAAAAATCAATCTTGGTAATTGTAAAATAAAGTTATACAGGAATTATTTTTGCATCTGAGAAATGTCCACCATATTTCATGTGAAACAAATTGAAAAAGTAGATACTCTTGAAATTCAGAAATAAGATTTGAAATTATTTCTATGGGGAAACACAAATCTCTTCCTCTTTAATGTTTCAGTCTAGATCAGCATTGCATTTAGCATTAACAAAAATATTATAACATTTTTATTATTGGATAGAGAAGCATAAAGGAGTCGCTTTCAAAGAAAATATATCTATGTAAAGCCTTGTCTGAAGTAATTCTGAAACAGTAATATTATTCACATTTTTGCCTTGGTTAAAACGAGAACCTGAGCCCTTGGCTGTCATTTCTGTCTTCCCCTCCTCCTTCCTTTAAATGAAAGATTCCTGTCTCCAAGTGAATCACATTAAACAGACTTTAAGACATTTTTCCTCTCCTAAACTATGCTTAAATAGATGAGAAAAAAAAAGTCTGCCAAGAATATTTGTAGATTGACTGTCCCTTAACAGTTCATATATTTTTACGTAAATCTTCCTTCTATTTGGAATAGAAAGTCAGACACTTTCAGTTTTCATAAAATCATACATTCACAATGCAGTGAATTAAATGCATCTTTCACGTATTCAGTACTCTATACTGAATAACATATTTGAACTACCCATATCTATAACCTGAATACTTTTAAAGCCTGATTTTGAATTTGATTCTAAACAGATGAAGAATTTTTATTTACAAATACTGCAACTAAATTAGGCCTAATAGTGGAAAAAATAAACTGCAGTCAATAGGCTGCCTCCCTAGTTGGCACAAGAATATTAGTTTCAGTGGAGAGATACCAATCTAAGATGTATTTTGTTCTGATTTCCAGAAACACCACTAATCCTTGGTTCATCTCAAAACCTCTAAAGGCATTTTATAAAATACTAAATCAAAATAAAAATAGCAGCAGATTCACACCCCATCTCCCCCACTTTGTGTACAACTGTAACTTAAAGGTGTTATGAATTGGTATCAGATATTAAAATGAGAAGCTGTTACTTATTGCTTACAACTTTATTTTAATCTCTTGCAAGAATGAAAACAAATACTGGCAAGGAATTCATTGAACGTATGAAGACAATGTGCCTCAAATCTTTGATGTTACCTATTGTAGATACACTTAAGTTTGTTCTAGTGCCACAAAACTGTTCTTGGGTAAAGGACTTCCAGCCATATTTTGCATTTTTGTTGAGTTTAGCCTTCCCTGTACAGAATCTGTAACTCAAAAGTAGGTAGTTCAAGACAATGTCAATATCCTAATTACATTTATTACAATTTCATAAGTAAGCATAAATCAGATCTGCATAAAAGCAGTCCATAAAAACACTAAAAAAAGCCAACCCTAACCCCTCTCTCTCTCTCTCAAAAGAAAAAAAAAAAAAAAGGCAACAAAAAAAACCTCCAAACAAACAAACAAAAAAAGTCCCAACACACAATAATCCCTTTGGTACAAGCTTTATTTTTCTCATGTTCTAGTTTCTTCTTCAAAGATCTCAGAACTTGAATCCAGAAGGATCTTTCACAGATGAATTTGCCCTGGGTGAAAGAGAGCAATTTTTCAATAAGTCGTGCAACACTACTCTTGCACTTGACCTAAGCCATGGGAGACTTGTCATGGGAAAAAAATGAATGTGGAGTTATGGTAATTCAAAGCAGAATGAGTTGGATTGGATAAAGAGAACTGAGGAAAAGGGAGAAGGCCAAGTAATCTCCTCCTTGGTCCTAAGGGACTAACTTAGAAATAGCCCACGTGTATAACTCCTAGATCAACACTTTTGAGGAGCCGGTAGTTGAAGCTGATAGTCAGAGGCTAGCTGCCTCTTTTTACATGAATAAATCACATGTTTAAAAGGCCTCATGGCCTTCCTCTCAGAAAACAAACTCCATCCCTGACAGGGTAGCAATCACATACATCTTCAAGAAAATATGTGGGAACAACCCAAAACTGTTCCTTGAGCCTTCTTTGCTTGTGATAACAGGAAGTGTCCTGGTTCTGTGGGTTTTACCTCATCCAGCATTCAGGTGGATGAATGCATGAAAATGTCAAAGTTTCCTCTCAGAACACTAACATAAGTCCTCCTGGGAAGTTCCTATATGCTCACATGACTGATCTGGAGAGGTGGAAGACAAATGATAGGTTTTTTTGAAAAACACCTCAAGAAAAATGCACACACACACTGTTTAAGACTAATTAAATTTTTAAGGTCCGTGTCTCCATTTATTTTGCTTTTTCCTTTATCAGACCAAGAGTTTTTGTTCTGCTGGGTATCTGTGCAAGAGACGAAGTGTAACAAAGGGATAGAGTTTATAAGCTTTAATGTTGTTCACCACTTCTTATGCAAATTGTGGGGTTTTAGTTAAGAAGACCCCGAAGTGTAAATCTGGCTTGCTTACAAAAGTGCTGGGTTTACCTGGCAGTGGCACCAATGCAGTGAGTCCCACATCCTGCTACAGGGTCTGTTTGTCAAAGTAGGGCCGCACTGGAGCTGTAGGCACTGCTTAGAGGGCAGGTCTGCAAAACCTCCCCATGGAACAGATTACACCTTAAGTGCTACTGGGACCTGCCCCTGTTGCAGAAGATGCACATCAAAAGACAGGACCCACCACAGCGGGTGGAGAAATGCCTGCTTCCCACCACAGGCATAAAATCAGGTCAGAGAGTGACAACCCCAGCTAAGACAGCCCCTGCTCTGCAGTGGTGGGTTGCAAAACCAAGACTCTCTGTGGAAAACTGGGAGAAACTTCTTCTTGCATGAAATGTGTAATATCTCTTTTTAGCCACACGCTCTCAAGCCTGAGGTGCTTGTTCCAAACGCTCCCATCTCCCACTGACTTCATTCCTCTGCGTTACTCCCACACTCTCCTCAGTAGGTGTACAGTGCTGTGCCATTTATATGTTGCACACAATGTGTCTGAGGGAAGAAGTTTAGCTTTTCTAATTAGGCACCGTGCTATTTTAAAAACCTTTTTTTCATAGCAAGTTGAAGGTGTAAGCGCGAACTTGACACACATTTGTCAAAGGAAATAATAATAATAATAAAATCTTCACAAAGCAATTAATAGCTTTTATTAACTGATGTATCTGTGTAACAGCAAAGTATAGGTTTTAGATGAGCCTGGAAAATGACCCTTGGTAAAAACCTTGCTAAAAGGAATACCTTGGAGCTGTCCATCAGTTGCACAGACGCACACAAATCCTGAGCAGCGAGGCAATGTACTCTCCATCTTCATGCATAATACATACAAAATAGGTGAAGTGGTATGTAAAGTGAATTTTAATTGGTTATAATTGTCATTTCATTTAGTAAAGTATTGTCTGGAGACCAGGATATCAATTAGCACTCTATGGACTCTGTTACTTATGAAAATATGCATATATAGAGATGATGTGCTCTAGCAGCAGATATACTTTAATTAAGAAAGTGGTACAGTAAATTAAAGACCTTTAAAGTATTAATTAATTGGTGTGTAGATCAGTTCTGAGCTTCAACTTGGTAAAGTTAGAATCACTGTACCTGATTTAAATGAGACAAGAAATAAATGTGCATTCTGGGTTGTTACTAGCTTTTTAAAGGTGTTCATTTCCAGAACCATTTCATCTTAAAGATTAAATAAATGTACCTCTTCTCTATACAGCACTTAAGTTTTATCTTAAGCTGGAGCTATTTAAGCTTATCATTTTTCCATACTAAAATATCAACCAGAAGTGTTTTGTCAGGAATATTTATCCTGCTCTTTGTATATATGTCCTTCATATCCTTTGTTATTAATAAACATCCTGGCATTAATAAGCTATAGAGAACTGACTGATGTATTCCATATTATTATTAAGTTGTTCATAACCCATGCGGGTATGCTGGTTTGTTTTTTTTACCTTTTTCTCCTTTTCCATGGGGGATGAAGAGGAACCTGTCCCTTTTTAACCACTTGCACTGAATGACTTTTATACCCAATATAAGTGAGAAAAGAGGATGAATGTCACCTCTCTTCTCTTTCTCCTCCTGTCGATGCATACTCCTTCTTTTGATTGACAGCTACTAATAACCTTCCTGCCCTAAGTGCCATGGAGACACTTTATTAGGACAAACAGCCAAGGAAATCTAGGAATGAAGCCAAGCCTGCAGTGAGTTATTATCGGGCTTGTATTTATCTCAGCTTTGTAATTTTTTTCATGTGATATGCAAATCCTGAAATAGATCTTCTTCTGTTGAAGGACAGGTCCCTCTGTTAATTGATCCACTGAGATTCAGCCTAACCTCTTTTAGCTATCAGCCAGGGAAACAGGCTACATAAAAGAGGCTCAGTGCTGTACACAGTTCACATAAATTCTCTGTGCATTCTACAAGGAAAACTTTCGCACAGAAAATGCATTTTTAGTTCCTGAACATATTTTCCATATCAGTGTTATCTGCATAACAGATCAAACTTATTTGTTTATTTGTTTATTAGATATGTATGAGGGTACACTCCTACAATCAAATGTGATTTTAGATGGCGCATACTTTCTTTCTGGAATGATACACCAAAAGCATGTATTGCAGAAACACATTAAATGAAATTCAGGCATAATGAAAATGCATTTGTTCAAAACCACGATTAAAAAAAAAAAAGCTACATTACAGAAACACTTTATTACTGAGCAATTTGACTGTTTGGGAATTAGCAATGCAGGTGCATCTCCCACATGCCTTGAGATTCTGCAAACATTTTTTGTTTCTTTGTGGAGATTTGCAGCAAACAGGTAACATTGATTCAAGTAGGTTTTAATAGCATATTACTAACAGCAGCAGGATGGATTTACTTTTGCTTTGTCATTCTATAGATAATGGTCCATTTAGTAAGCAATTTTTTTTGACAGAGAACAGAATTGGGAACAAAGGAAAATGTTCATGGAAATGCTAATAATAATATTAACAATCATAGTAATATCAAAGAGTGCAGAAGGAAAAGAAATCAAGATTAAAAATGACATTGTTTTAGATTTACATAGCATCTCTCAGCTGTATAAATACCAAAGATCTTCATCAACCCCTAGTATCATGACACCAGTACAAGTGTAGCTATTTTTGAGACAGAGAAGCTATCCCCAAGAAGGGGCAAATTTGGAGCTGGGTTCAGACTGCTGGAGTGAACTGGCATCAACAATCTTCACAGAGTGTGGACCGGCTTTCATTCTGACACCTCATCTGAACCACCCCAATATGAAATAGGAGAAATATAGGAGAAATCTATTACTGAACCCTTCCCAGTTTCTCAACCCGAGAGACAGAGCGATGTGCAGTAATGAGGTGTGAGGCATGAAAGCCTGTGCTCTAATCCCAGTTCTGCCCGCCAAATTATGTCATGGCCTTGAGCAAGTCATTTCACCTCTACTACTTTAAAATGAGGATGATAAGCCTTACAAGGCTCAGTCTATGATTCTAACTCAGTACATGTTTGTAAAATGCTTTCAATATGTGAAATTCTTATGCAAGTATGAATAATTTTTGTGAGTACAGCCATAGTACCTGGAGTGGGGAGCTCCTGAAGGGTTAGGGTTATTAGCGTTGGCAAGGATGCAAGGGAATCTGCACTTCAACTTAGTTAAAACCAAGATGTTTTCTAACACTGAAAATTACAATTCTCACAGCCAAATTTCATGCCTTGTTCCTATGTCTCCAGTGAGGTAATAAGAGAACTTAGACAGGAATACTTTTGCACGTTAGGGAGCCAAGATCTAGAATCAATGTGCAACAACAGCACTTTTGGACATGTTTGATTCCTGCTAATTTTAGTCACCCATACTTATCGTTGATGTGTTTAGGGCTGACAGTGGTGGAGAACACAAAAATTGACCTAAATTACTGGGCTATTTTTATAGTTTCAGATGTATCTTTGAACTTTAATGTGTTGTTGAAAGTCTAACTTTTCTGAATGAGGTGATTTAGAGACGAATTTTACAAGTTGAGCTAACTTCTGCTCAATTCCTTTATTCTTTCCATCTGTCCTCAAAGATTTTTCCATCAATTATTGTGTAGAAGGCAATTCACCAGGCAAAGCTCAGTTGAATGGAACTCATGTATCTGTGGTGCCTTGGCAGTTCCAGATAAAATGTCTGTGTTAAATATTAACCATTAAATATGGCACTACAGCTTAAGAGATGTTAAAAAGTAATTGATTATGCAGATGATTGCCAAACTGATATTGCAGGAGTTTACTCCTTTTACTCCTTTGGCTGAGGTCATTCCTGAGTAATGAAGATATGAAATGAAATTATCTCTCAGTCCTCTTCAAATTTCTTCCTCTTCTCTGCAATTTCACTCTTCCATTTCCTCTTTGGCCACTTGTACACTGTTGTGCTAATAGTTTGAAGGAAATGTCTAGCAAATGACATCACTTCAGGCACTAGGACTCTGCAGAAGAGTAAATGCATCAACATGAGATTTTATAAGATTTTAAAGAAAGGGTGAAGGGGAATATTTCGGTGAGCATGTTCATGTGGCATTAACCACTAGGTAGTAGAATTTAGAAGATTTTCTTTTCAAGAAATAAAGAGTTTTGAAAGTAAATTTTCAATCTACTCTTTTTGACAGAAAAATTAACTCTAGAGAAGAGAGAGCACAGCACTTCTGTGAAGAAATGTGTTTTGAAAACAATATTTTCTTTCTGTTACTTCTGTTTTGTTTGAGTGATATTTATCCAGCTGAAATTAGCTATGTTTTTGTGCCTAAAACCAGAAATTTCACAGAAATTTTTGGAAGCAATTCTTTTTCAAGCATGAAATGACAGTAAAAGGCAAGCATGTCACATTCTGAGGAATTTTTAATTTAACTGAGATTTCTTGCACAGATATATCAGGACAAGCAAACAAGATTTCAACTAAAAAAAGATATACAAGTAGAAAGGCAGCAGCTTAGTAGACAGAGATATCATATACTACAACAACACTAAAAGGCTACCATAGGACCGAACACTTTATTATGCTATATGCTACAGAAACAAGAAATTAATTAATAGAGTTTCCCAGCTTGATTCTCTGGGAAAGGTGATTTATATATGGAATCCTCGTGAGAGAGAGTAGGGCTATTCCTGTAGTTCTCTTTTTAGTATTTGATTTATTGCAAACTAACTCATATAATCTGTGATAGTTTTAAAAGACAGGGAGTGTTTTTCTCTCTTTCCCTCCCTTCCTCTCTGTTATGTATATAAAATGACTCTCTGCATACATACACATATATGTATGTGTGTATATTTATATATAAATAGACTTATATTTGTGCAGACTATATTTGTTCACTCATTGCCAATATTAAATAGGAAACTTATATTCAATCTTTAATAATATGGTGGGATTTTTTTGAAAACAGTTGGCAAGGCTCTCCTTACTTCTTTGGGATCACAATAAAGACAGTGTTAAATGCTTTGGAAACAGCTTCTTAAGTAATGAATAGATGAAAGAATATTATGACAAAACAGTGCTGTCTTTGGAAACCTACTAATAAATAAGACATGCTAATTTTGATTAATCAGGTTAGTTAAAGGCTATCAGCACTTAACAACTTCTAGGAGAGAGTAACATCTGAAAAATCACTTTTTCTGGAAATGATAAACCTCACTAATTTTTCATTTGTTTTAGTTGACAGGTAGAGAGTCAGGCAGGGATGCAATCACAACACCATCTGAGCTGGCCTGTGAGGGTATTTTTATTGGCATTGGCTTCAAACTTAAGGACATTCCAAGTTAAAAAGTAGCACAGCTTAATCTGACCAAAGCAAAACGTACTGTATTTTTTTTATTCATGCTACCTTTTATTTTATATTTACTTGCAATAATCTGAAAACAAAGAAACTGTGGGAAGGAAAAAAAAAAAAAAAGATTTCTAAATGCCAGGACATCACAATAAGGCTAGTCAGCTTTCCTTAGTGGACAAAGTGAAAGCAAAATGTTCTAATCCTTAAAGTGTGTGGAAGCAAAGGTTTCTCAAAGTCAGGGCAATACAGCAGGTGACAGAGAGCATATAGCCTACAGGCACGTCTATAGGCCATTCCTGGTTTCCTCACACATCTGTTAAAAGGATGGTTTATCCCGAGGCAAAGTTACACTGAAAGAGTTAAAAACCAGTTTAGAACATCAGATGTCATGTCACAATGCTTCAGAAACACTGCTGAAGTGTTACAATGCACATAAAGCTTTTTCTTCACTTCGTTTATTTTACCTAAGAAATCATGCTTAAGCCTGATCCAAAACGTGACTCAATCCTCAGCACTTCTCAGGGTTTTTTTAAATACTATTTTCTTTTAGCACTTACATCAACAAGCTGTAGACTAAGCCAAATAAATTTAGTATCCTAAATTGAAAAACATTAAAAATATGAAAAGTGCCTCCCAGATTAGGAAGAACTTTGGCTATTTGTTTAACAGTTGAAGATTGGCATAATTCCATGAAACCGATACTACTACAGTGATTTCCATCATCAAAGGTGTTGTCAAAAGATACTTGGGGGATAAAAGAAAAAAACTAAACCTAAAAAATAAACACATAAACTAAAATGAAAATGACCAGCATTCTCACAAAATCTACAATATATAAAAAGACACATAGATTCTCTGTATTTGAAACAACAAGGAAATTGCAAACATTAATCTGTTTGCACTGCTATAACTGATGACACTACTAAAATAAGAAAGTGAACAAAAAATGTTGTTTATGTCAAGACAGCATGACCCAAGACCTTTCTCTGCCCTTTGAGACCATCTCTGTATAAGCAGCTAGTCAGGAGTCTAGATCAAAGAGCTGTGAGGAAACAGTCTAGTGTTTTAGACTCTCTCTCACAAATAGGTAGGAACAAGTTTTAGATCTAAAATACTATAGAATCTGTCAGAGGAGAAACTAAAAAAAAAAAAAATCAGTTTCTGTTTGCACATGCATTTTACAATCTCATGCAAGCTGGCAAGGTAAAAAAAGCAATGTTCTAGCTGTCTGAGCCTGGGAGCAGGCTATGGGGGAGTTGCTCTTGCAAGAACAAGGCAAAGCTGGCTGTTGTCACTATTCACCTTCCAAGAACAGAAGAAAACAGGACGCTAGTTCAGGAGGAAAGGCTATGAAGGAAAGGCTATCTGAAGCAACAGTTGTTGCTTAGACCTGACCCCTGAACAAAGGGGAGACCTCGTCACAGTCTATGATTTTCTTGTGAGGGGAAGAGGAGGAGCAGGCACTGATCTCTTCTCTGTGGTGACCAGTGACAGGACCAGATGTGTCAGTGGAGGTTTAGATTAGATATTAGAAAAAGATTCTTCACCTCAAGGGTGGATGGGTATTGGAACAGGCTCCCCAGGTAAACGGCCACAGAACTAAGCCTGACAGAGTTCAGGAAACATCTGGATGATACTCTCAGACAGATAGTGTAACTCTTGGGGATGGTCCTGTGAAGGGCCAGGAGTTGGGCTTTATGATCCTTGTGGGTCCCTTCCAATGTCATTCTTTGTCATTGTGTGATCCCTAGTGATTTGTACTGATGTAGTCCAGACCTCATATTTAAGTAGTGTAGCGAAGGCACTGTCACACACAGTTAGCCAAACCACAGTAGTCATGCCAGGCTTTTTACCCAGAAGAATTTATCTATTTGTTACTTTATGGCTTTTGCCAGACAGAGCTTTCAGCCTGGAGAGGAGCAGGGAGGAACATCCATCCAGAGTTACGTGGCATTTGGTATCATAGCATCATTTAGGGTAGAAAGGCCTTTATGACCATTGAGCCAAACTGCAAACCTTCCAAGGAATGGAACTTACATTCACCAGAGGTCGGTGATGTGCTGGTTTAAAGGTAAACCGGCAGGAGAAATGGACCCACCACAAGAGAGATTATAGGTCAGAGTTACAATTTAATGAAAGATATTACAATAAATACACTGACACAAAGAGAAAACTGCTTTCAACTCACCAAA
>JAWWMO010000001.1:89088961-89131881 GCA_035047845.1 Dendrocincla fuliginosa
CAGTATAACCCAGTGTCCTGGGGCACAAGCCCAAAGGGGTTTGTTAGCCCCTTGTGCTGAGACCCGCGTGGTTCCCCAGAGTCCAAAGCAAAAGGAAGTGAAGAACCTGTTGGTGCAGATGATGGCTGTGGTCTGGTCGAGAGTGATGGTTTCCTCCTGTCCAGGTCCTGCTGCTCCTGTGGATCCGACGAGACGGATGCTAGGTCTTCTTACCCCCCCACTTATGTACCCTCAGGGAGCACCCAGTCCCTCCCTCAGGGCGGGGACTCACACAATGGGTGATTAACTCTGTGAGTCATGGGGTATTGTTGAACAGTTGATGGCCCCTTAGCAGCCACAGCCCCTCAGGCTGGGTGTGAAGGTGCTAACGACTGCCTGGGCAGCTGCTGCAAATGGTCCATTGTTCTTGGGAAATGAATAGAGGGGGTAGAATACATAGCTTTGATCACCCCCACACAGTGGTAACTGGTCCCTCCTGCTGAACTAGGACAGGTGAATATTTCCTCTTTAGACCTTGTGGACAGGTCCTCTAGTTGCTTATATACAGACAGGAAATGAGAATAAGGATCTGTGAAAATGTCCCCACATACAAGCCTGACCATTTGAAGGTGATTTAACTTAGACAAATATCAGTATCTTTGCTGATATTGCCAATACAGTTAACAACAACCCTAAAAGCCCTATTTAATGTGAACATCTGGCCCATTATGCAGATGTTAACTGGAGTGAAACCATCATGCACATTCTGTATAAACAGCCTACTGTGTTGCAGACTAACAGCATTTGATTTTTAAGTTTGGGTGCTTTCAAGTGGACCTTTTCCTCAGAACTTTTTTCCCGAATACTAACAATGCCTTTGGCTTGTACAGTTCCCAAGAGTATCTCTCCTGTATAATACATAACTTGTTTATTTTAAGTTTTTTCACTCTACACAGAAACCTTAAATTGCTTTCTCATCTACTGCTGCATCCATCTTGTTCACCTCAGTAGCCAGAAACAGCATAACCTGAAATACAAACATGTTTCTACAGAAAGGTAAGAATCCCTCTGGCTAATCTGACATGTTCCATGTTGGCTCATCCTACCTATCATATACTGAAACTGTCAGAAGTCACACTAAGGCCCAGATATGTACAGCTTCTCCTTTGCTGGACGCCCTATCAAGCCATGATTACTGTCATGAATTCGATGAGTTATACAAGAGAGGAAGGATTGTTGGGTTTTGTTACAAATAATATACCTGTCAGTGAAGTGAAAGGAATGCCACTTCCAAAAAGGTAATGTATGATGTGCTTTTCACTTCACCAGGAGGGACAGAGGAACAAATAAACTACATTTCAGATGTCTCATCTTCCACTCACTATTGTCTAAGCAATTTCCTTGCTATTGTTTTCCATGAGGTGTTCCAATCAACAAGGAAATTGTATTTTAGTGTATTTACAAAATGCAATGTATTGTCTCATGTGCAGTTCCCACCTTTGAAAAATACCAGTGAGTGAAAGCTGATATAAACAAATGCACCTCTTGTTGTTAATGGAGTCTACAATGGAGTCCAACCCTAAAAGTGAGCACTGCAGGACTGCATAAGGAATCTAGAGTTTTTGGAAGATTGAAGCATAGTTGCACATTTTAGACATTTGGCATCAGAAAAAATCTCTCAGTCTTGTGGTAAGAAACCTGTGTCATCTCAAGGGCTGTTACACCTGTGGACAGTGTCTTTGCAAACTCACTCACAATCTTCTCTTATCTTCCCCCTCCATTTCTATTCCCACCCTCAGCATACTTTTTTTGCATACTTTTTTTTTTTAACTGCTGCTATTATTCTATGAAAAGCAATTTATTTATCTTCAGTATGCCTTAGGTGTGTTACTAACTTCCCTCAAAATATTCTGTACTGTATTCATAATTGGATAATCTAGGTTTCACTTGAGAGGACAAGGAACAGATAGTGTATTTTTAAACACTTCCTGAAATACAAATGCTACTGTGGATAGAGAGCTATGATTCAGAAGCTGCAGGAACCCAGTTCTGATCCCTGGTTTGTGTGCTCTGTTTGGTAACTGTCTTGCTGATTGTACCAGCATATTAATTCTGAAAGTGATACACTGCTTTTGGGTCAAAGGAAGTTATAAAAGGAGCCGGAAATGTAGCGGCCCAATAGTACCTCCATAATAAATGTTTCACACTGGATTCCATTATAAGTGCCATATTCAGTCTTATGGCTTTGCACAGGAACAAATTTCATAATACTGCTAGAGTACAAGGAGAAAAGCTTCTGGCAAATATGCAGGCCATATATCACAGCACACTCAAGCTATGGAGAATTACAAAGCTATTGCAGAACATTGGGCTGCTAATGACTAGAAAGGCTTTTGAAAACAAGCAAAGAAACAAACTGATTTATTTTTTTTTTAAAGTATCATTCTACAGATAGCTTTCCTAGATAATTACTTTGATCATCTATCAACACAGGCATGGGTTTTTTTGTTGTTTCTTTGTTTGTTTGTTTGTTTTGTTTTGTTTTGGTTTTTTTGTTTTTTTTTTTTTTTGTGGGGGAATTCATTTAACTGAACACTATAGGAGTTCAACCTGGGCTCTCTTTAAGCACATTAAAAAGAACTAGAAACACAAAATGTGCAATTCATCTAATCCCAAGGCAGACATCTACAGCAACTCAGATGACTCACCACTCCCATGTGTGATGGTCAGATCAATTCAATGGGGATTTGTGTCCTAAATGAGTAATAGGAGAGATTACCTTCTGTACTGGAGCCGAGTTTGGTGTACATGGGCATGGAGAAGAGTCATGCCCATGGGGGCTTTCCTCACTACAGTGCAATTCAGCCTACAATATAGGTCATAACCTCTACATTTTTCTCTCTTCATCACCCTACAATTTTTGTGCACCTGCATGTCAAATATCTAATGACCATACATGGTCAAACATCCCCAGTGCAACAGGTATCAGGAGAACCTTCTGCATGGACGGGAACTTCCAAAAGGCAGCTAAAAAGAGAAAGGACCACATATGAAGTTCAAGGAGTCTGTTACCTTGGGAGCAATCAGTACTAGAAGGTTTGAAGTTACCAGAGTTGTCTTTCACTGCCTTTCTCACACCCACAGGCTAGGAAATAACTAGTAGTGTTGGCAACACTCCTGAGAACTGCTGGCTGACTAGTGATGATTTCAGTGTCTTAAACATCAGTTTCTGTGTAATGAGCATCCAGTTTCTGTATTTACACCTGGTAAGTATTTAACAATGCCTGTATTCAACCAAAGCAAATTAATTCTCCCTGCTTTAGACAAACATATCTAAAGCATTTCAGGTAGAATTCATATGCCCATCTGTAGCCATCTAGAGTGTACACAGCCTCAGTGGGTAGCAACTCTGTAGCAACACTATACTCTTACAAGTGGAGGGAGAAAGAGATTTTTAGTGCTTGATTTGTTATCCTAGAAAACCACCTTCATATGGGATAAATTGCCTTCATGTCATTGACGGTAAAAGGGACTTGGATACTCACTTCAGCTGATGCCTGCAGCTGGCCACAAATCAGAGGCTGGTGTCAGAGAGGATGAATCCCACCCCAGAAATGTTGATGACCTCTCAAAAACCTTAGGAACACAAAGGATTCCCATGGAAAATTATATTGTTCCCTGGAGCTATTTTCTCATTGAAAATGAAGCACCACGTGCTGAGAAATTTATTTTTTTACCTTTTTCTGCCCAAACATGTTCATTTTCATGAAAATATAACTCTGATCAAGATTATTATTAACCAGTGTAACCCATGCTAGTAGTCTAATCTGTCAGCTCAAATCAGTCGGTCTAATCTGTCAGATCATTCCATTTTTTCATAATTCTCAGTATTTTTGCTTTCCTCATTTCTTCCATTTTCACATTTTATTTCGTCATTTACAGTCCTTTACTCATTTATGTTTTCTCCCCTCCTTGCAACAGAGAACTTTCTCATTTACAAGCTGACATCTCTGGTTTTGAATAGCACCTTTTGATATAAGTTATACAAGCGGGATGTGCTGCATGATTTTTCAGTGTACCTTACACAGTAATTGACCTCACATAGACCGTCAGCTATTCATGGCCCCTTGCCTTAAAAAGGGCCCTAAACAGCCAGTCACAATTTAAATGCATATTATTCTGCCTTAAACACATCTATTCACAGTACCTTTCACAAGTTATTGGCCATTTTCTTTTCCAGAATTAAGGACTATTGAAGTTTGCACAATAAGAACTTTGCTCTTCATAACTCATCCTCTTACTTGCTTATGCAATGAAACATTATAATGTGCAAATAGTTGTTTCAGGGGACTTGCGACTTCACTAGCTGTACAAAGAGGAGGACAAAGACAAGTCAAGAGGAAAGAAAACATTTACAACATAATGAGAAGGTAAATCAACTTACATTTGCTGCAAATAAGTTGATGTAAAATACCACTAATGTTCCCTTTTAGCTGTGAAGATGAGGTGCTTCTACCAGTCCTTTTTTAAATATAATGCATTACTTTATGTGGTCTTTTCTTTTGGGTTGGAGAAAACCCTTTGTATACCTATTTTCTGATCTTTAGATAAATGTTAGAAGTTGAATGAAAAAAAAACAGGGTATAAAATGGACGTAATCAGAATTGTGCCTAGAACTTCAGTGGGGTCCACCACGAGAAGCTTGGTTTGGAGGTTGAAAATCCCTGCAGACTGTCTACTAACATAGCTGGAGTTATGCACATCACTGTTTTGCATCCTACTTTCCTAATGTAAGAGAGAGGAAGCAGTACCAACATTTTGTGGGCATATCCAGCATGTCAAATGAGGTGTGAAGCAAGAGATTACACTCTGGAAATAATCCTTATCTGATCAAAAATAGTGTTACTTTTGCCATCAGAATATTTCTGAGATCTCCCAGCTAACAAAAGTATAAGAAATTGTAGTTCGCATTGATATGTTCTGCAGTTAAGACCCAGTGTACTTATTAATTTCATCCCACTTACTCCCTTGTGCTTGTGGGTTTTTCCATCCTGGTCTTTAGTAGAGTGCTTTGAGATCTGCCAAAGGAAAGGAGCAAGAACTCCTAATTATTATTGTTACTGATGGAAGATTACAATAAGCTTTAGCAGTTTTTGGATCAAAGCTTGAATTACAGAGTACACTTTAAAGTTTTTCTTTCACTCTCAGTTTAGAAGTATATACATGCATACATAAACAACACCACAGAGACAAAGGTATGAAGTGAAGCCTGAGCAAAAATAGCAACTTCTCCTGTTATGTATGTCTTATATTCTTGACATTTTTTTTTGTTTAAATGAACCTTGTGTGGTAGGATAAGAAAGAATAATATATGATTAATTTCTATTCTGAAGACTTGTTTGAAAGGTGCTTTATTTGCATTAGCATTCATAATTACTTAATGACAAATCAGATATGGTTCATTGCTAGTAAGTGTAGAAACATGTTGTCTGAAGGATGTAGTTTAATTAGTATACTCCTAAAAACACGTCCCTCATGACCATTGGATGTAATCATTATTTTATGTATTTAACTGTGAAATTTATGTTTACTCAGCAGGCTAGAAACCATTTTTTTTCCAAAGCTATTTAACGCAATACATTTAGACTTTAAAGAAACCCGCAAAATTTCCCCAACAGCAGGTACTAAATAAACACAAAAAATTTAAAACAACTATTATTGCAATGAGGCTGATATATATATATTTTTTTTAACTATAACCACCATAATATTGCATCCATAAAACATAGCAGGAGGAATAAATATGCAGGGAAGCTCATTTTAATTCCTCAGTTAATAACTTAGATGGAGGAGATGCACACTCTGCTAGATCAATGAGACAATTTGGGCATTCTTTTATTGTTGATTAGTGAATGTGAAAATGACCTCATTTCAAGGGCATCTAGTGATTTCTTTTTCTCCGCACTGGTACAACACAAGTGAATACCATGAACACTTTTTCTACCCAGGCTGCTGTAGAAGCTGAGGATGCCCTTTCCTTGGTTATGCAGAGGACAGTGACAGCAATCAAAATTCATTAGGACTTTGCAAAGAGGTCTCTAAAAGTGACATAGGCTCTTTAACAGTAATCTCATTTTTTCATAAATCTCACTCTGGGAAAGGGTTACTTTATTCACTGAGCATTTCCAGCGGGCTGCAGGAAACCAGCTATGGACTCAGATGTTACTTGGATTGAAATCAGCCTCACTGTCACCCACAAAAAGGCTACAGTTAAAAGAGAGAATAATTTTCCTCCAGTCTCCTGAAATGCATATTTCTAGGATATTCATATTTTTAGGATACATACTATAATTTAAGGATTTTAGCATACAAGTATTTGTATTTTAAGAAACCTGCTACCTAATATTATTTCTACTTCTGATTCTTCATTGACTTCAGGCTAGGACTGGTGACTTATAGCTAGGTGTTTTTTGCCCCTGTAAGTACCAAACCATTTTGAAGTGTTTTACATTTATCAGGGTTTGCTGCATTACTAGGCACAGACATCCTAAAGGGATTATGGGTGTCTCTGTGCTTTTGTTATCCCTCCTTCCCAACTAGGGCACTTAGAGTATTTGGCTGTGCTGTGCAGTGCAGTGCCTCCAGTGATCTTCACCTTGTCTGAGGAAAACCTGTGCTCTAGGCAGAGGGTGAGAAGCATGTGCTTTCTGACTGAATATCTCCCACAGTTGGTATAACTGTGTGCCCCTTGAGAAGTTATGTGATATGGAAAGAGGAGAAACATGGCTGCTCTCTTTTGCAGATTGTCACTGGGTCAGTGGTTGCACTTGGTGTTATGAAAAAACAGCTCATGACATTACTTTAAAAAAAAAAGTAATAAATGTGCCCACTGGGTGGTAATGAAGAACACAGTCAACTTTTGAAGCAATAGTGCTGTAAACATGACAGGATGCTTTAGCACTACTTGATCCATTATGATCTGGGTTTGTAGGGTTGGCTGAAGGATGCTGAATACTATTCTTCCTCACTCTCGGTGTAGGCCCTGCACCCATCTGTGTCCTCCTGGAGAACATGGATGTTCTCCCATTCTAAATCAGTAGTTTGGACCAAAGCAAAAATATATGTGTTTTCTAATGCCGACAAACTACAAATATGATAAATAAAATGTAAATGACAACTAATGTAAGGGTGCCTTCAAAATTACTAACTGAAAAACGTAAAGTACAGTCAAAATCCAAAATTAAAGGTGGTTTATTGTTCTTTTTTCTTTGTGATGTTCAAGAAATATGTCCCTTTCCTTTGCCTTTTATGACATATAATGAAGTATTATGTAGTAAAATAGGGCATCTTATGCAAATGTTCAAAAAGAAAATTCTGTAAGGCATTGTCTGAAGGACACTTCTTCTTCTGATGAAAACAGATTTTAAGATGCAAGAAAGTGCATTTCCCTAACTGAAAAACAGATTGAATAGTTGAAGCAGGGGTGTGTGGATGAAGACTGTAGCTAGGAATGTACAGAGAGCCTGTTGAAGGGGTGGAGGGCAGGTGGTACAGATTGGCAGCATTATTGGATGTGGGCTGTCAGAAGTCTGTATGGGGAGTAGTCATGAGGAAGACAAGAAGTGTTGCTCACACCAGAAAAAAACTTTCTGAGGTGCAGGATGAATATCATGAAGATTCAGAGAAATATTTTGCCATAAAACTTTGTGCTTTTATCTCAGTACTCAGGACATTTTCATATGCATTCATTCCCCTTTTATTTTTTTAACTTACTAAAATAAACCCAAAAAAGCAAACTTTAACTAGTGCTTTTTTTTCTTTTTTAAGATAAGAATTAGAAGAAGAAATAGAATTGTGCCGAAATGTACTTAACCTTGTGTCTTTCTTTGTGTTCCTACATGCTTGTTTTTGGTTTGTTTTTTTAGTTCTGAAGTGGAGGAGAGTTCTGAAGTAGAGATCATCCCACACAACAGGAAATGTACATTGAAACTTTAATGAGTCTGCGTGTCATATGAGTTCAAGAAGTCCAAATCCTTAATGACAAAGCATCAGCTGCCTTGCCATGGAAAATTTCCTGTTGTTAGAACTGCAGGTTGATGGTGTTATTTAAAGAAAAAAACATTTTGTTTTTGAACTTCTCATATGTCACTAACAATAAGGGAAATATTTTAAAGACAACAACCAAAATCAAATTAACACAATAACACAGCTTTATGCTACTCGTGCCTTCATAGCAAAGAACAGTAAAACATAACAAATAAAAATTCAGGACTTGATATTAGTACTGTCTTACCTGTTCAGAATGATGTAACTGTATTGAAGAAAACAACCTGTTAAAGGTAAGAACTTACTATTATGCTTACTCTTATGTTGAATAAGAAATGGAAAAGTTGTAAGAATAAATTACCACACAATGAAGGCATTGCATGCATTACAAAGATTTTATCAATATTGATGGATACTGAGTACCCTGTCAAATTAACCCAAAGCTGTCATATGACTCATAACATCTGCAAAAGAAACTGATGTACTTATAGTCAGTACGTCTTTTATTTAGTGAAAACATGAAACCCTCCATAATTTGTCAATAGGATATTTTGCTTTGCTACATACAGGTGCCTGTTTTAAAGATGGTCTTCCTGAAACTGAAAATCACCCACACACTTCACAGATTTTTTCCTCTGTCAACATTGAAAGATAACTGATAGCAAGGAAATCTGTTGCACAATGCAGGTGTGGCTTTTGGTTGCCAGCAATGGTCCTGCCTCTGGCATGTAATGACATAAGCTTCAAGAGCATAAAGAATTTTTTTCTATTATTGCTGAAGACAATCAGCTTACACCAATGCAAAATCAATGCAAAAGCAGAGAGTTAGGGTTGTCAGTTACATAGAAAGTCTGTCTAGTCTTGGCTTGGACAGTGGCAAATAGCAGATCCAACAGGGAAAATTCGCAAATGATACTTCTGCTCTTAAATCTCCCTACATGCAGCAACTTGTGTTATGGGCATTTCCTGGCTCAGAGATTGGATTTGCAACTTGGCTCTTCATGGACTTTTCCACCATAAATTAATTTCCATTTCTTTCCCTATGATGTTAATACCTCTTATGCGAGTAATACAACACACTACATGTTCTTTATTTTGGCCACCTCAGACAACTCAGTGCTCTGGTCTGGTTGACAAGGTAGAGATAGGTCAAAGGTTGGACTTCATGATCTTGAAGGTCTTTTCCAACATTAATGGGTCTGTGACCAATGTAAAATTCTCCACTTATTCATGTTGTTTCTTGTCCACCAATAAATCCAACAACATAAAGACTTACAGAGTTTTGTGAGATCCAGTATCTTTTAGGGTTGCTCTTTCAGATCAGGGCTTTAGATGGAACGATATGATTGGAAGGCCTTTTATAGTGGTGCAATTCCTAGCACAACGATAGCAAGTATCATGAACAACCTCTAGCAGTGATTACACTGTGCTTCAGTTTGCAAGAACTCATATCCCTTACCAACTTGTTCTACCTAGTTCCACTGCAGATAGTATTTTTATTAACATAATTGCTATATCTTTCTTGAAACTTTCGAAGAAGCCCTCAATCACTCTTTAATAACAATATGCAGTGGTCAGTTCAACAGGCTAATTATATGATGCAATGCCATAAAAAGTATTTCATTTTATGACTTCTACATTTGTTGCCTTTTCCTTTCACTGAATGCCCTCTGTGTCTTATTGCAGAACAGAATAGTAAGGACTACCCACTGCTTTTCTCTCTACCACTCATTATTATATATGTCATCTCCTATTCTTTTTGCTTCACACTAAATAATCTTTTCAATTTCTTTTCATATGAACACTCCCTATCCAACTAATATGTATTTCCTGCCCTTTATGAGGCCTTTCTTCTTCTACTGTATCATTCTGAAATGTGACTGAAACCCAGTAGAGTATTCAACATGAGGATGTAACCTCCATTTATAGAACGACATTATAATAATTCCTGTGTTAGTCTCCGTCCCCTTCCTAATATAGCCTAACATCTGAGAACCTTATCAAAAAGTGAAATGTGAAGCAATTAAATCTACAATATGTAAATCTGAACCTGACAGGCCTATAAGAAAGATATCCTTTATGTACAAAAAATAAAACTCACTCTGAATTAAAGGAACAAACAAAGGATGATGCATGGGGAGTGATAAAGAGGATTAATAACAAGAAATGGCTATAAGACCTTCATCGCAAAATCCATGAGCTAAATTCTACTCCCCATTACAACCTCAATGGATACTATGAACATTAGTAACCTGCAATTATGTTGTATAAAGACTGCTGAGTTGCATTGTAATTAACATCCTTTAGGGTGACCACAGTAATTTTAAATGTTATCGCTGAATATACAAATGAAAGTGGAAGGTGTTGAATATTCTATAGTAAAATGGAAGTGGATGTCGGTTTTAAATTTATTTTTTTTCACATCACATTGTGATAAGCAGGCCCCTATAGAAGGATTTCTCGCTTGCAGAAGTGCAGTGAACTGTAACTTGAAAATTGTCCAAATTTTTTTGTCCAGATTTACTAATATTACCAGCTATAGATTTTGCAATTAAAATGGCAATGGTAAATACTGTTATAATCACAGAAATAACACTTGCTTACACTACTGAAGTGAGACGCTACTTTACCTCTAGTGAAACTAAGAAGCCTCAAGGCTGATGTAAAACTGCATCTTGTAGTGCTGTCTGCTGGCAGGAGTTACCAGGAGACTCATCACAATGGATCTAGAGAAGAGAGACAGTAGTCCACCTGTACCACCTTCCCTCTCTACATGGATTCATGATTCTGTTCAAAATTCCTGTTGGTGGTTTGGACACAACAAGTTCCCTTTGCAGTCATCAAATATTTTAGGCAAAACCCATGAAAGTACACTGTGAAAGTAAAAAGTGCACTGCTGGTGAGTTAGATCGTTGTAGTTCCAAATTCTGGCTAATGGTTTCAGCTGAAGGTACGAAAGGCAAGTGGCAAAATCAAAAAGTGGCAGTAAATGAGGAATTTTGATACCTATATGAGGTTTAGCTAATCCTTTGTACTTCACCCA
This sequence comes from Dendrocincla fuliginosa, assembly GCA_035047845.1. Classification (NCBI taxonomy): domain Eukaryota; kingdom Metazoa; phylum Chordata; class Aves; order Passeriformes; family Dendrocolaptidae; genus Dendrocincla; species Dendrocincla fuliginosa. The sequence goes on from JAWWMO010000001.1 coordinate 89,100,030, forward strand.
GTAAAATTTACAGTCCTCAGAAGGGTCCAGTTATCCATGAATATCTGAATTTTGGTACTGTCATGAAGAGTATTTAAAGAGCCAGTGATGATTGTTTGAACTTATATAAGGCTTTTCTGGCCACTTTTGAGCTCTGCAGTGTTCTTACAAGCATAACAGTCACAGAAATGTAACAAAATATCATAAAAGGAAAAGATAACACGTATCTATTAGACTAATGTTGTCTAAAAGACAAAAAACTTCACAATTTTCCCTATGGTAATGTGAGGATCTGTGGATTTATTTTCACTCATCTTTTTACATTGTTAGTTGGTGTTTTTATTTCTTTTCTGTTTATTTGTACTTTTCTTGTTTCTCTCAGGAGAACTTATGTGGATCTCTGTTTGATCTTTTTTGGAGGCAATTGCTGTGCTGCGGTGAATAACCCACTGATCAGCTGAGTGCTCTGCAGTACTGCGGGATTCTGCAGCTCCACAAATGGCTTGAAACTCAGCCCTTACACCTCAATTAAGTTTGTAAAGGCAATTTGAATTGTGCTGTAAACATTCCTTGACTTCTTTTTAGCTCTTGATTTCAACCTTTTATGCATACATAGAACAGGAAAAAAGTCCTTTAATATGAAAAGTTAGTTAGCTGCTTGACAGAGCAAAACAGTGTTGTCCAACAAATGAAGAAGCGAATATTTTATGTAGTTGAAACACAACAGGGAATTCTTCTGGTAGACAAAGTATAGTTTTCCAAGAGGGATTTTGGCATTACTACTGTCTAAAATTTCCAAACTTTTGAGAAGTTCAATAGGACCTATAAAGTCTTCAAGATGTGATAAAGGTCTCTTTCTGACAGTTTTTCCAAATATGAAAGCTACTTGTCCAGAGTAAAGATTAACTTTTTTCCAAGATGGAGATGACAAAAACCTTTTATCCAAGCAAAGCCCTAAACAGGCACTCAGCTTAAACACGTGAGTAGGTAATTTGAAGTAGGATGTTTCACAGGTAACTGTAGTGAAAAATTGAAATTCTGGACACTAGATAACTCTGCTTCTTCCTTTTCAGGTAAATAGAAATAAATAAATTAATTATACATACTGTATCATTTGATGCCATTTAAAAAAAAAAAAAAAGTACAGAATTCCTAACTACAAATACAGAATTACTTGTATTATTTTTTTTTTTTTGCTTGAAAATGGTTTCCTCAGCTTCAAATGAAGGCATATGCCTTACATATAGCCTTTGAGTAAAACTGCTGACATTTTGGATTGATAACTCTTTAAATTAATGATACATTTAAATAAATACCTAAATTGCAATGGAATTTCATGTTATATCTACATTAATAATACCAAATGAATTAGTCATGATTAATGTTAGAAAGAATATCAAATGAATTAATAATGATTGGCCCCTTATTGCAAAATGGGCAACACTTTATAATAAGTGGCAAATCATTCTTACTTCCTTTGGTATTTCTTGCAATAATTTTAATCATGATGAATTCTTTTGGTATTCAGGCGCATATAATACAAGATTCCATAGAAAGTCCATGGTAATTTAGCATAATCTTACTGAAATTGTTCATTTTTAAGCCTGCCAGGATATCTGGGGCCAGATCCAGGCTGAATTTAGGCACCTGGGGGCTTGTCAATCTGGCACAATGTAGCTGTTATGTGATGCCCCTCAGAGTCATGGATGCTGATGCAAAAGTGGGTAGGTGAGTAAATCTCAATGGGTGCAGAAGTGGCTGAGCTGGCCTGTTCATGATAAATACATTTTACGATATCAAGCTTCTGATCAAAAATCACCTTGTTACAGTACATTTAAGGGCATTTGGATTTAAAATATATTTATAAATTAATAATTAATACTATTAATTTATTCCAGTGTTAAGGCCGTATCTAATATATGTTGACAATTTTGTACTATCAATTCTGTTATTAGAGAACTCTATCTTCTGGGATCCCCCATCTTCCTGTAGAAAACATTATCACTGCTTTGAATTGATTTTTGCAAGTGTCTGGTCTGTGGTCCTGATCCTATGGTGAGAAGGCAAAGCAAAAGGCCAGCAAAACCATGCTTGAGTCAAGCTTAAAGAATGTTTTGTGTTTGGTAACAGAAGGGAAAAGAAGAAGGTGTGAGTAAAACCAGAGGGGATGTATATGCTGGACATGCCTTAAGCCTGCATTTATGCACAAATACACCCACAAACTTTACAGAGAAAATTTCTCTAGTAGAGATGTTTGTGGGTTATTTTAAAAATAGAAATAAAACAAGCAAACAATCAGATCAAAATCTACATGGAGTTCTCATGTAAGAGAAGTCAATGGTTAGACTTTTTTTCTTGGTGGACAGTTTTCTTTTGAGGCTGTAGGCAGCCAACACAGGCAATATCTAGAGCTGGAAGTTTTTCACTGACCTGCAAACCCTAGTATCACAGAATCAGAGAGTATGCCAAGTTGGAAAGGACCCACAAGGATCATCAAGTCCAACTCCTGGCCCTGCACAGGACCATCCCCAAGAGTCACACCATGGGACATAGACTGTCACACAAACACTTCTTGAACTCCATCAGCTTTGGTGCTGTGACCACATCCCTGGGGAGACTGTTCCAGTGCCCAAACACCCTCTGGGTGAAAAACCTGTTTCTAACATCCAACTTAAACCTCCCCTTACACAAATTCAGGTCATTCCTTTGAGTACTATTCACTGGTCACCACAGAGAAGAGATCAGTGCCTGCCCCTCCTCTTCCCCTCACAAGGAAGACGTAACTGCAATGAGCTCTTCCCTCAGTCTCCTCCAGGATGAAGATTCCAAGTGACCTCAGCTGCTCCTTATATGGCTTCCTCTCAAGGTCCTTCACTATTCTTGTTACCCTTTTTTGGACACTCTCTAAGAGCTTGTTATCTTACTCATTTCGCTGTAACCAAAAGTACACACAATATTCAAAGTGAGACCGTACATGTAGTGGCACATGGAGCAGTTTTTCCAGAAGGCAAACATTGTAAATAATGAATACCTCTTGCTTCTCTTCCTTTCCTTAGCTTTTATATCTGATCTGATGTGATATGATTTGGAATATCCCTCTGGTTAATTTGTGTCAGTTGGTCTACCTGTCTCCCCTCCCAGGATCTTGCACACTCCCAGCGCCTTGATGGCAGGAGGAGTGTTGGAGAGACAGTGCTGATGCTTTGCCAGCATTGCTCAGCAGTTATCCAAATGCTAGTGTGTTATCAACACGTTCTTTAGCTACCAGTACAAAGCACAACACTGTGAAGCCTGCTGTAGGGAAACGAACTCTGTCTCAGCCAGACTCAATACATCATCACAGTTTCTATATTTCTGAATTGCATCTTAAAATGTATTTCTTGAGCAGTTCTACAACTTCATGCTGCTGGACTGCTCTTCTACCATTTTGGCTTTGCACAAGACAGTGAAAATTGCTTAAGATCAGAATTCTTAGTGGATTGGTTTAAAGCATTCTAAATATCTCAGACGGCCACATTGCCAGCTTTGTTTTTCTTCCATTTGCTTTGGTCAGTTGAGTGAAACCACAAATAACTTCAATCCTTATTTTGCTCCTCAAGGGCTTCATCCAGACATCTGCATTTTTTCTGCATGTAGCAATGGAATTCATCAGAGACTAAAGTGAGTGTAAAGTGGATCCCTCAAATTTAACATCAGATGAGATGGAGCCTTTAGAGATTTTCTTAACCAGCAAACCTATAATTTTCTTAGAGGAATTTTGATCTCTGATTTTCCCAAGGGACAAATTGCCTACAAACTCTGTCATAACATCTTTGAGTTGAAGGTATAATAGGTTTTGCAGGTAAGTCAGTAGTTTGTTCTTAAAATACTTAAGAATCAAAAGGGAAGGAGGAAGGGAAGAATCAAAAGGGAGGGGAGGGAAGTTGAGGCAAAGCAAGGCAAAATAAAGCAAAGGACCCTCAATACAAACAATTTTTTTTTTTTTTTACGTTGATACTATAATTGGGTTTGCATTTGCTGTGAGAGGTTTTTTTACTAAGATTCAATAACTGATCCTTCAGAAAATTCTATTTTCCTCCCCAAAAATTTGTGATCAACTATGAAAGCCTTGCTTGAAATCATGATACTACCAAATTGAGTCATTACATGTAGATTTCCTAGCGTATATATCAAAACCAGATAAAAGTGCTACCAAAATCTGTGTTGTTTCTATGAAGGTAATAAAATACAAGTACTGCTTTATTGTTTAGGCTTTTGCATTTTCATCCATAAGGCTAAAAATCACAGGTAAGTACAGATCAACAGCAAGGTATATGAGTTGTTCTCCACATTTTATGCATACTGAAATTATCACTTAACAAAAATAGAAATTATGTTAGTTCTTAAATAACTGACATTTCCTAAGAATAGACTATTTTAAAATAGATACTGAAACAAAAATGTGTGCACTAGCCAGCTTAAAAGGCCAGTAGAAGCTATCAGCACTTAAGCCATCACCTACACACAGACTGTTTAAAACAAGACTCAGCACTCAGATAAATTCCAAATGATAAGCATACATAAGGATACACCTGTAATGTATATAATTTTGTATTTTAGGTGTTTCACTTGTTTTTTGTCAGTAGCATTTTGCTTTTTTCTTTAATTGACTATTTTCACGCTATTTATATAGACCACCACTAAATACTCATTGTACATATTTGTTTTGGTTGGTCCAGTCTAGCAGGAAAGAAATCAGTCAAACCAATTATTTGATGTCTATTTGAATAAGAAATCTATGAGATACAGATAGCCACAAAAGTTTGACTGGCATTTCTAAATCAGTTTAAACTCTCTAATTCTTATAACTAAAGTATTTTTACCTTTTCTTGATGCTGATGAAGTTGAGCCATCAGCCATAATGGTATCCTGCTTGACCAGTTCATGTTGGAATTTTCTTTATAGCCAATGACAAGATAGAGGTATTTGTGTAAAATGCCTTTAACACATTTCACACTTTTGCTTTAAGATTAAAGAAATTGCTCAGGCCACTACTTAATCATTTTAAGGAACTCTTCTTTGTTTTCTTAGTCAAAGCACAATAGCAAGATAATATATAAAACTGACTAGTTGCATGTTCATGTTCCACTTTAATAGATATCATGATTCTTTTCAGGATTTTTGAGAGGTTAATTTTTTAAACACTTTAGAAGAGAACTCAACATTTCTAGGATTGCATCTGTTTCTTTAAAATAAGGACTAAGAAGTTTAAAACTTTCTTAAGAAGACCATAATCTTTCAAGAGGTTTTAGCACAAATGTTTTTTCTGCAGTTGTACAGTGCTTATTTTTGTGTATTAATTTCTGCCTTGATTGTTATATTCAATATGAAAAGTTTTTGTTTTGGTTTGGGTTTTTGTTAAGTTGAACATTACAGAAAATTTCTTTTTTCCACCTCTAATTTTTTAGAATCCATCTGAAGGCTAAAAACTGATTTGTTCCTCTGCATAATTTAAGCAAAAACGTGTCCTGTTTCTGTGGAACATGGGTGATCTGTGGGGGCAGTAGAATATTTTAGCATGCAGATTTTAGAAGGGAAATTCTTAAAGGGAATATACTCAGAAACTCTAAAAATGTTAATAAAAAGTTCTTCACTTTAAACCACTGGTGACATTTGAGGGCAAAACCTTTTGCATTTTGATCTGCCAAGGTCAAGAAATATAGATTCACTCCCACATATTTCTCCCATTTCTGGAAGGAGAGTATAAGAAATTATAATGTTCTTATGGATATATCCTTTTTTCATTCTTATTGCAGTTCTTATGTGAAAAAGAATCTTTACTAATAATTCACTTTGTCTGGGTCTGTGAAACCAACTAGTATTATCTCGTTATTGTTCTATAGTCTGAAAAACCTTCTGTATGCTTTTATATTTATTGTCCCAGTGTGATTGGGGCCATTCATTAAGAGAAGTATCTCTATTACTTTGACAAAAAGGTGATAACCTTGCCTTATTCTGGCCCAGCTATTTATTAATGACTCCTATACACCATTTTCCAGTTCTGTGCACCGCAGTATTTTAATTTGATGGTACAAATTGGATAATACAAATGTACTCAATCCATGCTTACAACTCCCAGTGATAGCGATGACCATGCCCACAATGCTTTGTTAGATTGCTCTTGATAACTGCTCCAGCCAGCATGCTTCATGTTGTGACACTTTTGCAGGCCTTGCAGAGCCTCTGGACTGGTTCAGTCGAGCTGCATTTCTTCCTGGAGGGGATGCATTGTCACACAACCTCCAAAACCTTTCTGATACCTCCCCTGCACATGAGTTGTCTGCAGGAGATTGATCCCTGGCTCCAACATAGAGCCTTAGTGACCCTGGTTGGTGCAGCTTGGTGGCATCCTAGGATATCTTTTCCAAACATAGGCAACATTGTCTGCAGCAGCCTGAATTCAAAGAAAGTAAGATGATAAATTAGGAGCTCCGGGATGTTTCAGTTCAACAAATAAGAAGCTGTCACCCAGTTGCCAGTGCAATGGTCCTTTCCACAGTGCTGGTTATCTAGATCACCTCAAGTGCCATGATTGCTCTCCATTTCTATTGGTGCCAGCACCAGCTCATTTTTTTTTCCATTGCATTATGTATAAAGAGCAAGGCTGTGGTTATCTGTGTCAGCATGGGATCAGCATTTATTTTTGCCCTCTGTTTAAATTATTGAAATTTTCTTGTCAACTATCACTAGCCCTTAGACGCTCCACATCACTGATCAGTTATTCAAAGGTATCGTTCTTATAGCTTGTTTGAATGGTTCACAGAAGTAAAGTAAAAACAAAATCTGAATTATATATATATAAGAATTTTTTGTCATTAATAAAGAGCCATTGAACTAGTAGAAAGTGATAGGAAAATAGTATGAGAAAAAGTGCAAGGTCCAGGGAGGCCAGTAAGTCTAGTTTCAAAGGTCATAAGCATAACTGCTAAGACATTACACACATTCTGCAAAGATGCCATTCAGTCACAGAGCTTAAGATGGTAACTCATGCATATCTGGCCTAAATTTGTGTTAAAATTATTTTCTGCTTCAGTTTTTCTTCTTGACTCTGAAAGATGAAATTTCATGAATGCTTGTTGTGATAGGAATCTTGAATCTGTTAAAAATGTTGATGCTGCTTTTGACCTTAATATTCTTTTTTTCTTTTAAAATATTTGGTGCTGTTTTAAGAATACAGATATGAAGACAGCTTTCCCTAGCTAGAATGAACCTGTATCTGGATTTAGTTATGATTTTCTCTTCAGTCATACTTTATATATATTTTTTTGAAGACAGACTGGCATTTTGGGTAAGAGAACTCTATCACTAAAATCAGTCTGTTTGCTATAGAAAGCACCTTCATGATATTAAAATTTAACAATAATGAGTATAAACTTTAAAAACAAAAGACACAAATTTTGCTAGTTTTGTTTCTTTCCCTGTATCTATGTGAAGGTTTCTTTGGGCAAGAATCATTTGCTCATGCTACTGTCATACCCTTAGTGGTGGTATTTAAAATTACTGAATTATTTTTGAAAATTAAAAAAATTTAAAACACTCAATAATATTGTGTTTTAATTCTTGTTTACTGTGATAGTGGAAAAAAAAAATACATGCTTTCATTTCAATATGAGCCAATTCTGCTTTTTCTTTTTCCCCCCCCCTTTCATTGTTTGAATCAAAGAAAGATTTAAAAATGTTAGAGAATATGTTGATGAGAATCTTACTGCCCACAATGCATCAAGATGTTATTGGCTTCTTACAAGAAAGGAACATAATAGGCCAATTAGGCTTGATAATAAAAACTGACACCTTTTGTAAAGCTTCCTTATATACTGTACCTACATCTCTGTTCAAGATGTTACTCAGATTCATATAAATTGTTTACTCTAGAAAGCTAGCAATGAGTTTGAGAGTTCTTGCTCCTTATGGCAACTATTATAAATATTTTATGTCCCTGTGGGATGATATCAATTAATAATAGCTAGTTTTTGCCATTCTGTAATGGCACCATGATAGTGCAAGATAAAGTACAATAATATAATTATTACTTTATGAATATGTTATCTGAAGTTTTCTATAAGGGGTTTCCATTTCAGTTGCAGACACCAAAATGTGTTGTCTAAATGTAGTTTTCACATTAGGCCTAGATGTGTAAACTCCAATTACAGCAACTGGAAATATGTAGTTTGACTTCGTTATCCACACATAGACATCCAGCAACACTGTATTTATCTTTCACACCCTGTCTGCTTTTCATGTGGATACTTTTCTAGGTTTGCTCCTATATTAACAGAAAAGATATTTATTTGTTGAATATTTTGTTTACCTCAAAGTAAATTAAAAATTTTAAATTACATTGTTCATACTGTGGAAGTTAAAAAAAGGCACGTGTAAAAGCATAAATAGAGTTCTTTATTGAAAGATGTAGTCAATGAATCTCTCTTGGTTAAATTTTGAGAGTTAAACTACTTAGACACCTTTAAACACCTGTGAACCAGGCAGAAGTAATGATGTCACATCTCTCCCTATTCTATGACAAAAATACTCTTTTGACATCCTGTTGGTGTCAGTGGAGATATCAGAATCATAGGAGCTCCACTGCAAAAAGCCCTAAACCAACAACCAACCAAAAACCTCGAGACATTTATTTTCTGTCCCACTGATATACTTTCATATGAACTCTCTCTCCCTTATATTTATTTATCTCTTTGGGCTACTGAAATTGAATATTGAATACCCAAGTCAGGTCTCTTTGTGCAACAGGAAGGTCAGACAACTTGATTACACCAGCTATAATCAAAGAGTATTTATTTTTTTCATATCTGTTCACTATTTCTGCAAGAACTGAACTTTGCCAGAAAGAGCTGGATGGATGAACAAATCTTTGGAAAAGAGAAGTGCATCACTGTGTATATGTATCATTTGAGGAAAAAATAATCTCTAGTACTCAAAAAAAACAAACAACAAAAAAAAGATTAACGTGTGTGTGGATATGTTTATTAAGTACAAAATAAATGAATTTTTACCCTATGCAGAAACAAAGTGAGAAAGCTAGTGCAGAGGCAGGTCATCATGTGTGAAAAAAAGTTAAAGCTCATACCAAGCAAAGCTGAGCTTTCTTGTCGGTTTTCATTCAGCTGAACTCATCTATAAAAGAGCTATTAAAAACATCCATTAGCTGTTAATTTAGAATACTTCAGACAGTGATCCCTAAACCTTCATTGATATCTTTCCAACAACCTCCTAATCTCTGAAAATTGTTGGCAAGAGCTACACTGAATCAGCCAATCATCAATCCTGGCTTTCATTATTTGAGTTAACACAGATGCACGACCTGCAAACACTTAGAAGAAACACAGATCATCCTTTTTCTTGAAAGCCATACTTACAAACAGAATTTGATTTCATGAATGGAACTGCTTCTCTTATCTACATCATCTCAAATTAATGTCACAAAACCAACACATAACAACAGTAAAGCCAGAAATAATGTCTGTGTACTTTGGAAAAATAAAGTCAGGAATTGTTTCTAAGACATTGCTAAAATCTTTATTTTTCCTCTACTGTGGATATTTCTACCCACAAAAGCAAGAGAACAAAAAAACAAAAATCAAAACAAAACCACCTCTCTGACAAACTAAGTAGAATTTTGGTGTATCATGGCATCAATTACCATTTTTTCCAGTTCAGAAAAATGCTGTACCCTACATGGACATAGTTTAATGCAAACTTTAAACTGGTCCTGTTTCCCTTTTTTCCCCTCTGGGTTATACGTATTTGTAACAAAAACCTATGCTATGATATGATTGAAAAAACTAACAAAGTCAAGACATGATATTTTACTTTCTCTAAGATAATAGGTGTAAAATACACTGCAATGACAAATCAACATCTACTGGATGACTAATGGTGTAAATAAGCTTGGGATGGAACTGGACATTTGACTTTCTTTTGAATTTTGAAATCTTGTAAATGGGCCATTCAATTAATTGAAAGATAGAGAAATCAACTAGTAGCATACTTTGTCTTTTTTTCTCTACTTTCTCAATTTTATGTGATTTTTGTAATATGCATTGATCACTACTGGTAAAAGAGGGGACTGGAAAATATTTTACCACCAGCTAGAGGGACATTAGTGAGGAAGAAGCTGTAAGGAGTATTAATATTCTTGGAGTGTCATTTAATTGCCTTCGGTTTCAAATTTAAAACTGCTCCTATTTTTTAAAGGATAAGTCCACTCTTATATACCCTGGAAACTGAAATTTCTTCTAACTTTTGCATCTGGGGGCCAGACACAGTGGCACTATTTATAAATTTCTCTTATTACAAACTACAGTGTGTTCTGAAGGATGTCATTTGACTTACAGTCATGTCTGTTAATCTTAGGCTATTTTTCCATAGACGGGGTTACTAATATGCTAATGAGTTATCTGTGCTTCCTCCACTTGATCCACTTTTCAGACAATGTAGACGTAATTTTCTAAACTGGACTAATTTAGAAGAATTTGTTCCCAGTAATTCCCTAGACAGACCAAAATCTTTTCTTTGATTGAACAGGGAATACAGACACTAGCTTTAAAATATGTTGCCTATTGACAGGGGCATAAGGCTTTAGATATTTGTGGTGGTCTACTCAAATTAGGCACAAAAATTGACTCTGCTTAATCCGCACCATAACTTTTATGTTAATAGCTGGTAATACATTAGGATTGCAATTTATGCATCAATCTGAACATTTATTAGTTTAAAATGTTTCCTTAGACCTTAATACCTATTGCTTATTTAGAAGGATGTTTTCCTTCATAAGTTCCAGCTAGCTGCAATTGTAATTCTAACACAAAATCTTAGATGATGGCAGATAATTTGCTAGTTGCCTCAAGAGCCCATCTTCCTTCATACGAGATAATTTTTTTTTGATACAACATTCCTATGGGTATTGCTGATTCTACGGTGGTTGTCTTTGTGCCCAGAGTGCTTCTGCAGATGGTACCCTATGTAAAATAATATACTGTCAACTTGATTAGTTTGGAAAGATCTTAGAACTTCTAAATACAAAAGGTGAAAAAGTAGGCTCCTCTTGCTAATTCAAAACATTAAACTTGGAAGTGAGCAAAGTATTTAGAATAATATTTAAAAATACATGAACAACTGTGAATGCAAAGACAGTTCTAATGAACAGGTGAGGAATCATTCTAAGACACTTAACCATGACTTAGAGTTTAAGATGAAAGTTCAAATAGGGTTTTTTTTGCTTTGGAAAAGTTACATATGAGCTTGCTGAATTTCATCTTTCACATTCTAATATAGATACACCATATCTTGAAGGTGAGAGGCTTTTTTTTAAAAAAAAAAAATAGAATGCTTTATTTAGCTCAGTGACTATGGAAAGTCATAAACACAAATACACATTTATATTTGGAAATAATTTTGGACTTCAATCAGCATGGACTTTTTCGTTGCACCACAAAACTTAGCACAGTTGTTGGTGTCCTCCAAGCTATATTTGTAGAGAAATTCATGCAGAGCTGTAAATATTAATCCGAATTACACACCAAGGCTGTCTGCTAAAACAGATTCAACAAACTAATGTGAATTTATTACTTGCTTTTTCTTAGTAAAAAAATATGTAGGAATTTAAAATAATCCACATACTATCACACTACTTTTCACTAACCTCTTGGTTAAAGAGAAATGCAATTCCATTGCTCTCTCACAATTTATTTATTTTTTAATTTTTTTTTCCTCTCTTTCAAATAGCAGTTTCAAACATAAAGAACAGACATGTGCCATTAAGATTTAAGCACATGTGAATACATAGGAACTGTGTTCAGGGCATTCTTTTTATAGCATTCACCACACTCCATAGCTCAATCATAACCTTAAAATTAAAGTGTGTGTCAAAACAGAGATAGCTGCAGATTATTCTACTAAGCAGCCATCAAAGTGCAACATGATTTCCTTTTTCTGTTTACAAATACTCTTGGTCTAGTAGAGAATCTGTATCTTTCTTATATGCTATGGACACTCTGTACCAAATCAGTTGATTTTTCCCTGGAAATCTACACATGAAAAATGTTGCATGGAAGCTCATTCTTAGGCTCAGGTCTAGAGGAGAAACCCTATGGGAAGTGGCTTAGGTCACTTGGTTTGTTTAGCCTGGAGAATAGGGGATGACTCATAGAGGTCTACAACTTCCTCATGAAGGCAAGCAAAGGGGCGGGCACTGGTTTCTTCTCCGTGGTGACCAGTGACAGGAGCCAGGGGAATGGCACGAAGCTGTGTCAGGGGAGATTCAGGTTGGGTATTAGGAAAAGTTTCTTCACCCAGGGGATGGTTTTGCACTGGACCAGGCCCCCCAGTAAAGTGGTCACAGCACCTAGCCTGAGAGAGCCCAATAAGAATTTAGGTAACACTCTCAGGCGATCAGGGTGATTCTTGGGATGGTCCTGTGCCAGGCCAAGAGTTGGACTCAGTGATCCTTGTGAATCCCTTTCTATGGTTGTATGACTCCTATTACATGTTTTCAGTATAAATTGTAAGTCCTAAATTCATAAAGTTCAATAAATAGGACAGTAGTAATAGTACAATGAAATAAAAGCCTCACCAAAGGCATAAGTGAACATTGCAACAACAATGAATAGTGGGCAGCACCTGAATACTGCCTGAGAAAAAAGGAGGATTTAAAAAAAAAAAAAAAAAAACAAACAAAAAAACCCAACAAGAAATAGAAAGTCTTTGGAAAACAATTGGTGAAATCCAAGAGAATCTGATATTTCTTGTATACACATAACTATGTATTACTTTGGATTTTCTTCTTAGCCTTTTTTTCATAACCTGCTCTATGTTTCATATATCCAAATATAGCTGCATCAGGAATTTAGCAATGATACTGGACATCTTCAATGTATCTTCAAAAGAGCTGTGGCCTTTAGTATCAGATAAAAATAAAGTGGAAATTACAAAATAGGTGCAAGACCTAATTGTTTGGAATCCAAATTTATTCTTAGCATATATTGCACGATCAGTTGTGTGCCTGATTTGTGGGTACAGTTAGTGTGACACTGGTGATAACATTTCTTTCATGAGCTCATTTTTTATTTCTATTGCATAGTAAGATTTGGAAACAGCTCATGATCTCCCACTAGATATGAAATCATGGCAAACATATATAAATTTGACAAATTGTTGCACTTATTTTTTGTTAAGCTCTAATGTGTGCATAATTGAAAAATCAGATCCAATGTGTGTCTTTTTTTTATACCTCATATGTGTAATAATGCATAAAACACATCCATGTATATTCATCAAGACTTTTATTTAAAATTGACTCAATAATAGAAAAATGCTCTATATAATGTTTTCTAACTTACATACCCAATTGAAATGGATAAAGTTTTAACTTAGGAAAGCAGTTTGGTTTTTTGTCTCCCATTTTTCCTTTACAGTGTGTTATACGAGGTGAAAACCATCCTCTACATGAATCTGTTTCTGTAGGATATATGGTACTCAGAAGATATAAAATCTCTTGGGACTCAGCTTTAGTTGGCAGAATCTCAGTGACGTCAAAAGAACTCTAGCAAATTATGTCTGTAAAGGAACTGGCTCAAGTGTACCTGAAGATAAAAAGCAAGAAGTATTTTAAAATATTACACAGCCATACAGAGGTACATACAGAAATTGTAAAACTGTAGCTCCAGATCTTATTAAAATGGCATTAAATACTTAACGCTACAAACATCTTTCTGACAGGTCACCTTTTCTGGCCCTGACAGTCCCCCCCACGCCCAGTGAAAATCCTTGACAAAATAGAGGGTATAGACACACTCTGACTCATATGCTGCAGTCGTCAGTGTGGCATAACAGCAAGGACTCACAGGTGCTATGGAGTTTAACTTCTAATGATTACTTTATCAGTATTAGTATATATCAGTATTATATTTGATTTCTAAGTGACACAATATTATCACCTGCTATCTTTTTCTGCTTCTTTGTTTCTTTCATTTTCTCATCCAAATTGCCAGTTACTCCAGTACCGCCACAACCTATTAATTGACATTAACCTTGGATGATCCCTGATGTTTGTCATACTAAAAAAGTTCAGATCGTAATGACCCTAAGTTTAATAAGGGATATCAAGAGGGAGAGAGGTTTCATTAATTTCCTTTGGACTGATAGATGTAAAAACCACTTAATCTTCAATTTAAGGTAGGACCTGAATCTCTACATAGCATGACCTATTCTGAAAGCAAATACCAGGTGAGTTCAGCATCCACTTGTATTTACTTATAACATGTAGTAAAGTGATAAGAAAAATGAATAATAAAAAACCCAGTGTGAACAATACTTGAGATGAAAGCAAACAATAAAGCAGATCAAATAGAGACACAGACAGATGGACAGGTTAGAGAAAAAAATAAATGAGAATTTTGTTCTTTTTGCCCAGCTGAGGGAAACACTTAAACATATACAAAAATTCATTTATATTAAAGAGCATAGTTGAGCTTGTGACTTCAGTGGAGCCTAAACTTTGGTTTCACTACAGCACCCCTCCTGAACTGAAAAAAAGTCTTAGGAGGTCAGCTCCTTCACAAAGCACAGCTGTCCATAAGCCAAATGCCTTCTGGGCTGACCTCTGCCTCCAGAAAAAAGTTACACAGATCTCTGTATATGTGTGTCTCACTTTGGCAGTCATAGAGCCAGACCTGGGCCATGCTTCAGTCATGGAATCATGAGGTCTCAGAGGACAAAGGAAGGACTGAAGTACCTGTATTACTAGAGGTTATGTGAAACCAGAGAGAAAGAACATCTTTGCAGTAGAAACCTGCTGACTGTATGAAGGGGACTGTTGTGTCCTTCTACACAGCAATATAGGCTGTAATTTGCTAAAAGTGGTCATTATTGGAAGGGAAAACTATTCATAAAAGAATATCATTAAATGCCTATTTTAAGAAAGGCAAGGTTCAACTGGTGTGATTAAGCTTGTCTAACAAAGAGTGCAATAAACTGCAGAACATACATGTGATGTGGTGAAGGAGAGAAAAAGAAAGGTAGAGATCAATGGAAAAAAAAAAAGTGACAGAAAGGATGATAGTATTTAATTCAAAGAAGTTGGGCTGGAGGAAGAGGAGAGAACAGCAATTAGAAAAATATTTTTCAGCATTATCCCATTCATTGTTTACAAGATTTAACTTACAAAGAGGACTTGGATCTTCAAACTTGAAAAGATGCTAGGAAACAAGACAGGTTAAATGTCTGCACTGCACTGGTTTGCATCAGCAAAGAGTTCAGCCTGTCTTCTGTTGGGTTGTGGGAGAAGTGGGTGCTGTTCTTATCCTTCAGAGCTAGAAGAGGACCAGGTGGAAAGAAATGGACAGTGAAGAAAAATAATGCTTTGTAAATCCACAAGTGAAAATTTAGTTAGGATTTGCTCTTTCTGATGCATATCACAAAGGAAAATATCAGTTTTCTCTGAAGATGCTGTGAGCATGTGCAGAATTATTACATTGTTGCATGCTCCCAAAGTGTAACTCTTGAGGGGTACCCACACCACTGGCACTGGCCCTAGCTGGGAATCAGAGAGCACAGGACTACTCAAGTGTGCAGATGCTGAGGAGCAGTGCGTCAGTGCTCTCACGCACAAAGAGCACCTCAGAAAAAACTGAAACACCAGCTTAATACTGTGGCAATGGCTGGGTGGCACAGGGAACTAATCACTGCAGGCAATTAAAATGTTGAGGGAAAAAGATATGAGCAAGAGGTGAAACCAAGTTGCAGGCATCAATGGACCCCAAACGCTGCAACTTCAAATAAATAAGGTACACAACAAAGTGAAGTTCCAAATGTATATCATAATACAATTGATTTGTTGGTAGAAAGAGCTTACAAAAAGAATCCCAACTAAACTCAGTTCACAAGATTTTTTCCTTTGTATCCCTGAAGTGATTGTAGACATGGATAGGTTAGAAATGTAAAGCTCCTCAGAAGGTTTTATTATCAGAAGTATACTAAGCTTTAAATGCTTCTGAAAATGTTGAAAGAAGATGACAAAAATGAAGAAAAAAAAAATCTGGTTTTCATTCTACTGTTCTGCATGTGCTTTTAATTCACGAGTATAAAAGATATGTTGTTTTGTGAGCTTCTATTTTTAAGATTATGTAATATAAGAATTTAAGCGAGCAGATCGCTTGCATCCTCTTGTTGGTCCTCCAAGGACCATTAACTTTATTTCATGAAAAGAAGTTGCACAGATTGTCTTCCAGGCTGTTAGAGCAGGGTTTTTTGGTCTGTAATAGTTACACAAATTCTCTTATATTCTTCCCAATGGAGAGATATATTATTTTAAAAGTACCTATTTCAAGTTTCAAAATTATTTTCAGGGACTCTATGAAGGTACTGAAGTTAATTTAGTCAGTCCGTTTACATTTGTTAATCAAGTATGAAAAAAACAGTGTTGTTATAAACCAGGCAGCAGCAGTTCACTATCCTAGCAGTCTTTGCTGTCTGTTGTTGCACAAAATGAAGATGCAATTAATACTGAGCCTGACTCCAGGAGAATAGGTATTCACCTCAACTGGGAGGATAGGATCAGAGATTTAAATATATGTACTGTAATGTCATAAGTACGCATATAGGAAGATTGCTTCTGTTGGGATTACAGCTGTTTTACTTGGAAGAGTGTTTTTAAATAGTGGCCCACCATAAGAGGTATTTTACAGACATTTCTAGCCCCTGCACCAAGGCATACAAGACAAGGATATGTAGGATTCATCAGCTGTTGGTACTTCAGGTGTTCTGAAAGGGACATGTTTCTTTTCAGACAAATGGGAAAAATTGCCCCCCATTTTGTTTACTCACAGGCTCTTCCTCTAGCCTCTGGCTGTTTTTCCCCAAGATTTCAATCCTGAGTACCTCCTTCTTTGAAAATTTGGAACTGCAATTCAGAAACTGGACCCTGAAGGGGAATAAAATTGACCTTTTCTCCCTCCTGCACCCTCCACAGGTAGTGCATCACCTGGCTGATGAGATTTGACTCGTTTAAAAAATCATTAAAGGTGAAAGATTACCAGGTAAATAAATTTCCTTTCCTCCTTATAAAACAGAATAAAATATGGCTTTATGCAGATTTTAGAACTTTTGGGAAAACTTCATTTAGGACTCACGCTAGAAATACCCACAGTCTTGGAAAAGAGCAAAGGAATGGACATGCAAAGAGAGAAAAAGCAACTCCACAATCTGCTCCTGCAGCAGTTGGTCTGTCAGACTGATTTCATGGGGCAACAGGGCACTGGGAAGGATGGAGCCTCCGTTTCAGCCCTGGTAATGCTGCATCAGATGAGACATGCAAGGACTGCACACAAGTGATGTGGCAGCCTTTCCATACCTAGCAGTCTGACATGTACCTAGGGCTGGTCATTTGCAGAGAGACGGGATGGTATAATATCCAATGATCCTTTTGGAGAGCTCAAGCAAATACACAGTTTATCAAGATGTATTTTGGCCTAGCACAATCACCAGTGTGCAGAGCTGGTAACTCTCCTACCCCATACAACACATGCAACACTAAATCATAGAAGCAGACTCAAAACTAGTTCTTTCTCATACTGACAAATGAGCAAAGTACTGAGTAAATTGCAACTACACGAAGTAAGGATGTTTTTGTATCATTCTGGAACATTTCATTGACAAATATAAAGGGAAACATATATGGCTCTTGTAACCATGTGTTAATGATGAAGTATAACATCAAGAATTTTAATTTTACTGAAATTACAGTTGTCAAAATAACTGCATTAGTTAATTTAAAATTCTTCATTGGAGAATGGCCCAGGCTATATCTCTGTTGCTCAAAATGTTTTATTGTGTAATCACTGTGCTTTTTTGATGAGCAATTTCTTTAATGTTATGCTATATATATATATTGCAAAACTGTGAGTGATCTTTGTTTTTATACTGTACTGGGTTTTGCATATAAAATACATTATGCATATTCTCTCTCCCTGTCTCCACCTCCTACCTTCACAAAGCAGAGAATGGAGATCCAGTGTTCCCTAGTGTCTGTGACATTTTTTTGGTTTGCTCAAGACCCCAAACGCCTTTGTTTCCCAAACTATCCACCTGTAAAATAACTGTAACAATCTCAACCACGCAGCTAGTTCTCAGATTCCTGGAATGAGGACTGATACAGTGCATTAGATAAAATGGTCTCAACCTCCTCCCCTTGCTTCTTCTCTGTTGCACTGGCAGCTTGGAGAATAAGCAGGAATTATTTCTTGCATGGGAATAATCTGTCCTGGACTGCTTAAATTAACTTTATGCAGAAAATGACCAGCTACATCATAGCTAGGCCCATAATGTCTTGACAGAAGTGGATGATGAAGCAGTTCTTTTTCTCCCATGGTATCTTTCCCTTTCTCTGGATGTTGACCTGCTATGCCCACCTGCCTGCTTTATTCACACCAAACTGTTCAATCCCTTTCACTGAGCTTCCTCAGAAAATACATTGACTTATTATTTTCAAAATACACAATTTATTGGTTTGTGTGTCCAAGGATTATCTGTATTATGTTAGCAATGATTTTGTATTCCAGTAAGGATGCTGAAAAAGAGATACAGCAGGGGTAATGACTAATCAGGTAATGGGATTTTGCTGTTCCTCTGTAGAGGAATGGAGCTGCAATCTTCAATATCAGAAGACATTTGAGGATGAGGCCATGGAGCTGACATAGCAAGATTCAGAAGAAATTCAGAATTTATAATAGTGTTTCTCCTGTAGTTGCTTCATTTGATTAATATAGCTAGCAGACCATTAGTACTCTGTTTGGATCTATGCTGCTGAATACTCAGTTGGAGCAGATAGTGTAACCTGCAATGGGAGGTGTAGGGATTCACAGAGAGACAGATACAGACACAAAGAAGAATAAAGCCCTGTCTGGCTAATCACACATAACCTGAAATTATGTGCAAGTAATGGACTTGATGGTGTTGTGATGCAAACTGTGATACCATGTGGATTTCAGTGGGGTTGTTTTGACTTACTTTCTCTGAGAATTTAATTCCCAGACTATCAAACTATTTACCCTGGAATGCCAGTATTAAACTAACCTTGGAGAGCTACAAAACATACATTAACAAAACAATCCACAGAAACCTGGAAGGCAAAGTAGTACAGCAATTCTCAGCAGCACACCATGATGAACACAGTCTGAGTGTGATGGAAACAGTTAACTGATAAACAAAGCTACTAAATATTATCTGCACATTTAGACAGTGCATTGAAGGGTTTCTTATTGTGCAGGGGAAACAGGTACACTTTCAACCACCCTGATTCACCCTTGGACATTCCATGACTATGTCTTATCACTCAGTTGAGCATAAATTCATAGATTTTACGGTTAAGGGAGCTTGAGATGGGCTGCTATATTTTCAGCACTTAGTTCTGCCACTTCTTATTGGACTATCTACTGTCACCTTAAAGAGACAAGTGTATATTACCAAGGTAAACACACAAATCATTCTTGCATTTGATATAAAAAAAAAAAAAAGAGAAACCTTTAAAAGTATTGATCCAAATGTGTCAATAATGTTACAGAGATAACTCCTTGAGAAAGAAAATAACATAAATATTATCTGTGCAGATTCAAACAGGATGTTTTCACCATAAAAATGTTTGTTGCTTACAGAGCTTTACAATTTATTTATTTCAATGAGAATGTAACATTCACTCTAGTTCCAGTAGAATAATTTTAAAAGGAAGGAAAAGAGGAAAAATGATAAATTGATCACAATTATTTTAGAATTGAGTGGTATTATCTAGCCCTATGATTAAAAGTCAGTGTTTCAGGGACTGAGGGTATCTGAAAACAGATGAAGTCGCTGCAACATTCGTATTTGTGCACACAAGAAAGATTTATATACACAAATATATTTGCACACTTGCAGGCAGGTTTAATACATGCCATAGTTTCAAATTCTCGAAAGATGCACATGGTACATATCTTTAGGGGAAGGATCATTGAACTTGAAAGAAAAGCTAAATCTTATCGCTGTTTATACACGTGTTACATAAAATTGTGATAATATTATGAGGCTGGACAATAATTATTGTATGTAAGACTTTTGTCATTAATAAATCTGCTGACACACTTCCTTCTGTAGTTTCCATTATTAACAACTTGATCGCGTACATATATATATATATATTTATATGCACACACATATATGTATATCTGCAATTGTTGGGGTTTTTTTCTTCCCTTACTGGAAAATATTCTTAACTCTAGGGTGGACAGACTGAGCCTGCTTCCTTAAGAGATCCCCATGTAATGGACAGCTAATATCAGATATGTGGCTGGCAGATGATGCAACTAGTGGAAAAATAAATGTAAAGAATGTAGATTTGAACATAGCAAGCTGTACTTTAGTGAGCATATTTAAAATTAATTCCTTTTTATTGTCTAGATCAATACCATTGTGATTTGAAAAGTCAATATTGATTGAAATGGAAACATAAACAAAATACACTAAATTTTCTCAAATTAATTTCCCCACCTTCTAAACATTAAAAAAAATCCACAAAAGAGTTTGAGCATCTTGTTTCTTTTGAGGCACTTTAATCATACACATTTTCATTCATATCTGATACTACAAAAGCTACAGAAAGATTCTATTGTTAATATGTGCCATATTATTGGTATTAAAACACTCTAAATATGTGGAAATCTCATTCCAGTGGGGTTTTCTGTTTAATTTGTTCCCCTGTGATAATTACAGTTTTTGTCTGAGATGAGAGTCTTTTTTGTTAAGCTCCAGTGCTTCTATGCAGTCCAACTGTTATGCTGAGAAGTAAATGAAAAAGCCTCTGCTCAAAAGCAACGGAAATAGGCCTGAGTACGTTCATTTTCAGGTCTCAGCTCTGTGCAGAACAAAAAGGCACAGTGTGATTTTGAAAGATGATGTCCTATCAATGTGTCAGAAATTATAGGAATTTTCCATTGAAACATAGGAGTCCCTCCAAAGCATTAATTTTATTTTATTAGTTTATTTGGCTCTCTTACTTATTATTTCTTTGTATTATGAACACTCTGGGCAACAAATACACATATGTGTATACAGACACATGCATGCACACATAGGGATATGTATATATAAGAATGTGTATATATATATATGTATTGCTTTTTACCCTAGTTTCATTTTATGAATATAACCTAAAGTAGAGTGGTAGCTTTTAAGATTACCAACATTAAACAACAATCTATATGGTGGTTTCCCAAAGTATGATCCATTTTAGGGAGTGAAAAAA
Organism: Dendrocincla fuliginosa; assembly: GCA_035047845.1. Lineage (NCBI taxonomy): Eukaryota > Metazoa > Chordata > Aves > Passeriformes > Dendrocolaptidae > Dendrocincla > Dendrocincla fuliginosa. Next base: position 89,121,331 of record JAWWMO010000001.1, read on the forward strand.
ATAGTGCAGAGCCACATTGTCACATCTGTCATCTCATCCTGCATCTAACATATAAACCAGCATCAGAGACACAAAATATATGAGCCTACCATTTTCTTCTTCCATGCAGGTGCAATGCACACACATGCACAAAGAGTGATGGAATAGAGAAATCCATACCCACCTTGCAAGTGGCAGGAAGCTGGGAAGAACCACAGCACATTGCAAGAAAGGCTTAGAATTCAAAATGACCTTGACAGATTTGCAAAATGGTCTGGAAAAGGAGAGAGTGAGGGAAGATGAAATCCAAGAAGGACAAATGCAAGGCACTACTTAAAAGAGAAATGATCAATAAATACAGGATGAAAGTGTAGCTGGTCATGCAGAAATTTTTCTAAGAAATTGGTAGCTACATGAGTCTTGCTTACTGCAGGCTTGACACGTATTAAGAGCATCAAGTTTTTGAGGAAAAAAAAATTATTCTGTGGTGTAAATTCATGAGACAATATACATAATATTTAAAACAAAGCAATCCTTTTTGTTCACTTGCCATTGTGAAGGCATTAATAAAAATACATGAATAACACACTTCAGAAATTACATGTATCTTTTTGACAAGAATCATCAGAGGCCTATGAAGACCTTAAAAAAAGATTGGATACGTTTAGTTCATCTAAAGATGATAAAGAAGGGAATTGTGGTCCATTTTTCTGAGAAGAAGGGAAAAACCTGTTACTTATATCCCTGCTCAATTTGAAAAGAAGGCCTGGATTCAAAATCCAATAAGAAAGATTCTGCTTAAGCATCAGACGAAATTTTATAGGCAAGTTGGTTTGGTTCATGGAGACAGTTTGGTGGATACAGGGACACTATTTCAGCAAGAGTTAATAAAAGGACAAGCAGATTTTGTCTCATGGAAGAAGATGGTCAACAAGAAGACTTAAACACCCTCTGACTCCACTTTTCTGACATTTACATAGAACAGAGACTCTGCTCCAGTGTCCTGTTTCACTGCATTGACTTCAAATGCCCCACTATGTTACTCCCCTCATTCCTTTATATTTTAGCTTCTCCGTCCACCCCCCCCCCCCCCCCTTCCTTTTTTTCATGATACTGCCTCCATTCTGGTCTCTCGTGGATTCTGGTCTCTCTGTAGATTCATTTGCCCCACTCTGAGACATCCAATCATTCTGTGTCTCTTCAGTCAGAGTGCATCTCTTTTCTTTATCTCTTAGCTTCTTTCTGTCTCCTCTCCCTTTAATGCTCTCCTTTCTTGTTCCCTTCTGTCTTTCAAGAGGGAGCAAAAGCCTGGAGCTGGAAATATTCCTCTTCTGGGATTTCAGAGATGGAAGGCTCAGAGCTGCTGCCTCTTCCCAGCTCTTGGGTTGCAGGGTGGGCAAGTGGAAGCAGCCTCAGGGCAGCAGGATTTGCTGCTGAGGAAAAGTCAAAGAGGAGCTCACTGAGCCCCAGCTGTTGCTGTTGACAGCTTCTTTCTGCCCCAGTATGGGGGTGGCAGCTTAACCACAGATAATTTATTTACTGGAGAACCTAGAACCATGCTTATATTCACTCCTCCTGGAGCTTCATCCCCTTTACTACCACAGGACAAAGAACTCGGTTTCAACCTTCAGCCTCCAGGGGTGCTGCAAGGGAGCAACATTTGCTTTTTGAGGCATTGTTGGGAGAAACGTTTTTGGGGGAGGTAGATTTTTGTTCTCCTCTCTAGTTTATCAATTCCTCCTTGTCTTCACTTAGTCTGGAGAGTGTTTTTGCACAGCTCCTGGAGTGGTCTCTTCCCTGGGGTACAGCATGGGCCCTGCTGATCAGACTTCAGCAGAGCCCTATCTTATCATATTTGTTTCTTCTTTTCCTGTTTCGTAATTGATATTTGTAGTGTATACAGAAACTCATGGATGCCACAATCATACTCACACATGCACACATCCACTTAAGCCTGCACTTGACTCCAAACAACCAGCGTTTCCTCAGCAACTATATGGGATTGGATCTTGTAGCCCTTCCTCTGATCTCTCCTCTGGGACTCCGAGAATGTCCTGACTGCATCGCTACTCCCCTATCCCTTCTCACAAGGGCTTTCATTTGCCAGCTGGTGCCAGGAAGTGCTTTAGCTGGTCCTGAAAGATTAAGCCTCCCTGGGACTGTATTAGCAATATGATGTTCCTCTTACTGCAGCATGTCAGCTCCATGCAGTCACTTGGATGTTGCACATAGGGAATCCTACCACCAATAAAATCAGACACCCTGCCTGTCCTCTATGTAGTCTCTTGGCTGCTCAGAGCACACATGGTATGATGTCCACTTGCCAATTAGCAAGGACCATTTGGGAGGCAAAGCTGCCAAACAACAGAGGAATTAAGTTGGTGCCTTAATAGCTGCTCTAGCAAATGTCATCTTCTTTGTGGGAGCTGCTTCTCTGTATCTGCAGTGCTACATTAATGACAGGGCCCTACTCCCAGAATCTGCCAACCAAAGTGGCAAAACACTTCCCACTACTGGCCCTGGCTCCAGCTGTGCTGTGGACAGGCTGAAGCAGCCTGGCAGGGTGGCAGGGCTAACCCCTCAGACCCATCAGCTGCAGCACAGCCAGACATGCAAATAAACAAACAGAAATCCCAAAGAAAATAAAAGGAACTGAACCAACTCACAGGAATAAAAGAGTCCTGAAGGGTTTTAGGAAGTATATTTGCCACCCAAAAAAGAAAAAATCAAAAAAGCACAGACAGCAACCAAAACTAGGCATAGCAGATTCACCACATAACAGCACCAGCCTATTTTAAACAGACTGTGGTTACCTTGGTTATGTAGTGGGTACCCTTTGTGGAAACCAAATAAACAAACAACACACACACTCCAGTAATGCAGGAGCTGCTCTCAGACTGCATATTGGCTCTGAGCCACATCTCCCGCAGTAAGGGGAGTGTGGAAATGCACAGCCTTGGCAGCAGCTTCTAGTGCCTCAGGCTCTCACAGTTTATTTTATTTATTTATAGGATTTTCTATGACACTCATCACCCTCATATCTAAGCATCTTAGAGGTATTAGCAGACTTACCCTCACAAGCCCTCTTTGAGATACAAATGTTGTTATGCCCATTTTATAGATAGAGAACTAATAGTTCACTAACTTGCTCAGATTCAGGAGAATCTGACAGAATTAGGGACTGGACAACAAATCCCTGAGTTCCACTCCTGAACTTTAACCACAGAAATGTCCCTCCAGGGACAGTAATTAGATTGACGAAATACAGAGAGCAGAACATTGACTATATTTGACTCCTGACTTTTTTTTTCCTACAGTACTGGGTCTAGCATGTGCCAAATACATAGAAAATAAGGCAAAACTGTGTAATTTCACTTTTCTTTTCTTTAAAGTCTGAATAGAGATATCGATATAGCACACCTTTTTCATTAGTGTTTCTAATAAAAGCAACTGAGATATTTCAGACTTGCATCTAGCCAAAGTCTAACAGGTTTTTGGCATAACACTAATCCTAAATCAGTTGCTTTATGTTTATTTTTATTTTTCACTTCTGTTTGTGGTTCATTTTTCTAATTTGAGGACAATCTGCTGTTGCTCAGAAGTAAGATTCTTTCTTCATTCAAATTTTTTCCCCAAGTCCTCTCAGTTGGTGACTTCAATAGTTGAGCTGACTGTCAGCTATTTTGATGTTCAAATTGGCCACTGCTATAAAGAGTTGTGTCTCCTATTCTGCACCAGCAGTACAGAAAAGCACAATATGGAAAAACCACAGATATTTCTGTGTGTCAAGAAACCAGGAGGATCCCATGTCACTGCAAATGAACCATGAATTTCCAGGGTTCAAAGGACAATGAGAAAGACAGGATGAGTCATGTGACTTTTGGGTTGCACCCTGATAAATGGCAGGTCAAGGAGGGTTGTGTTTAATAGTATATTCCTCAATGAAATGTCACTTTTTCCTCACTGTGTCCTCTGTGTGAGCTAATTAAAATCATGTTTTACTGCAATGTCAGCACGTGAAGTTGCTGACTTTCTTGTTGTCTTCTACATAGTACAAAATGAATGTTGTCATTTGATAAATTCAGGATCTTAGAGGTTCTGTCTGATGGGGTCTAATGTATGCTGCTCTATATATGTTTAATGCTTCCAAACTGCTTCTCTTCCTTTGTTCAAATTGCAGCATTCATGACCTGCACATAATGTTCTCTCTTGCCATCCTTAAGCCTTACTCTCCTCAAAAATAACAGAATTTTAAAAAACATCTAAAGCAAATATTGGCATTGTTTTCCTCCCAACCTGTTTTAACTTAATTTTAAATCCATGCGTTCAAATGCCACACTCATATGCATCCAATGAGAATTGACTGTGCAGGTGTAATTTTTTTACAGCTTACTTTTATATTGATAATGGGTTATGTTTTCTATGTTCTTTTGAAAATGAAGTCTACCACCTTACACCACATCTGATAATAAGCAGTAGTTAAAGAGCATGAGTATAGAAAGCATGAGATTAATTTCTCCAACCAATAGCCACTGCAGGATTGGCACCAGGATTTACTGTTTGTAAAGCTCTTGGAAATTGCTGTTTATGGTGCATCTCATCTCAGTAGTAAGAACATGAACAAGAAAAATAAACAACCTGCTACTGAATGTATCTTTGCTTTCACTATTTCTACCCTGTTATCCAGTAAAATTCCTTTTTTAATTTTTTATTTTTAAACTTTTTGTAACAAAAAGCAGAGTCAGTATCTCTACGTTTTACAGTAAATGACAAAGAGCAAAGTATCTAGGTTTGGCCTGAAGTTATATCACTTTGTGCTGCGATCCACACAAACCTTGTAAGTTAGTTCGGGATTGAATCAGTTCTTTCATGAGAAATCTCCACATATTAATTTATTGATAGGTGATACAGCAGTGAGTGGTGGCAATTCAAGCAACTGCTTGGTCCATGGTGTACCTTCACCCTCCTCCCCACTCCCAGCCTCATCCAGCGCTCTTTAGTGCTGAGGGCCCTTGCGCTAGTGATTTCTGGCTAAGATGCAAAGCACAGATCTCAAAGAAATTTTCTCACCTCCTAAGGACCTTATCCAAAGCCCTTTAAAGCTGATGAGAGCCTTCCCATTGACTTCAGAAGTCCTCAGATCCAGTCCCCTGGGAAAAAAGATGTTAACACTCACATGCACATCCTTAAATCATCCAGGAGACAACTTCTTGAAATCAATATCTGTCTATCAATATTGGTACCTAAAACCCTAAAACACAACAAAGACACTTTACTTGTGAGTCCTGCCAGGACAGGTTGGGGGGCGGGGGCGGGAGAGAGAGGGGGAAGGGTGAGAGAGAAAGAAGAAAAATAAATTTATAAAAATCCCTTGGGAGACACCATGAGATGTCATCACCTAAAATAAGGAGCTGAGTTTAAGCAGTGACCACAACAGCTAGAAAACTGTACCCTAACCTTTCCGTATTTGTGCGCACTGCTTGCTTTGCTTTACTGTAGTCCCAGCTCTGCTCTGAATACACTAAATGACTCACATTACACACATTGCAACAAAGGCAGTTATACCCCAATCTTCATTAAGGTCTTAATGCAGCAAGGTACTTAAGCACATGCCTAACTTTAAGTACAAGGGAAGTCTAATTAACTTCAATGGGACTGCTCGCTTGCTTTACGCTAGGCATGTGCTTAAGTACCTTGCTGAAACTGAGCCGAAGACTCCAGGTGCTACCATTTATACAAGTGTCATTAAACACAGAGTTAGTGTACTTAAATACACAAACTTCCTAACCCCTAAAACCAGATCATTAAATGATAGCACTTACTAGAAAACAGCAAAGGTGAGCATGTTGATGAAGCATCACATAGAGTAACGAAGACAGTAAGCATTAAAGCTATCAAAAATACAATATCTTGTGCACATTTTCAGCACTCCACCTTGCAGTTTGTACATGTACACCGGTTCCTTCAGATTTCATGTTTCCATAGCCAGAGACTACAGACTTCTGAAAGGCCTATGGAAAAGATCTTGATCCAAAAATAAAACCACTTGTGACTTAGGTATGAAAGAACAAAGAAATGAAACTGGAAATGATTAGTGCCTCAGGGGCAAACCAAAGATTGTTTGGGTTCCTTAACAGTCCTTTCAAGAATTTATGTTATTTTCCATCTGCCTGAATTTCTTGTATTTTTAGTGCCTGTTTAAACGTCATCAGATAGAAGTTAAGCTACTCACTTGCTCTGTGACCACAGGCAAGTTGCTTGACCTGCTTTTTAGTCCTCTTATCTGGCTGTATAATCCAGTACAAATCAGAGCTTGCTGAAAGCTAGGTGTGCTTATGGGAAGGATTGGGCTAGTCTACTGGTCAGTTCACCAACTGCTTTGTTAGGGTCAGAAAAGTATTTTCTTGGAAAGGACAACCTGTCTCAAGCCAGGCAAGTTTTAATTCTGTTCACTCCTTGTGATTTTTTTTGAGCTGTGTTTTTTCATTAACAGTTGGACTCGATGAGCTTAAAGGCCTTTTCCAATCTAAATGATTATATAATTCATTAATTCTATAATTAAGAGTTGCAGCACAAAGCCATGAACTGCAGATTTGGAGCTGCGCAGGGGGCTCCTACTTAGAAACCTAGGATCTCAAAAAATTAGGTCTCCTTTCTCTATTCTCAATGTATCTCACAGCTTGACTAAAGGAGTGGAATCATTTCCCTGTGTGTATGTGGTTAAGAACCTGAAACTATGCACAGATTGTGGATTATTTTGGGATATTTCTATTTGTTAAATACAAGTGTTAAATAAAGTTTGCCTCAGGCTCAGGACAACATATAATGACTCCTTCAGACTGAGCACTAAAGATTTAACCCACAAGGAATAATGCACCTGAATGAGATGAGGGAAATTTGGTCTTTAGGATGAGGGGAGAGAGATAATAATCAAAGCTAATTGATGTGAATCTCATTTTATATATGACAGTTAAATACTATGGTGATGAGTATAGAACTGTTTTTTTCACCTTTCAATTGATTATCTGATTATTTTGCTGAGGTCAGTAGCAAATGTCTCTGACCTCATCGCTTGCTGAAGCAACTGTATTGTCACTAGCACTGGAGTGGAACATTGCTAACTGAATGGATTAAGAAAAGTGCTCATAAAAGTAATGCTGAAACACACTCAGTCTTTGGTAACCAAGACCATTACTGTATAAAATGAGACACTGAAAAGAGCATTATACTGGACAATTGTTTCTAATAATAATTTGTTAAATATCATTCTACTTACCTGCTATTCTACCTGCTGCTCAATGTTGACTAGTTGGATGCTCTGAAAATTAATCAGATAGTTGAAATTAAGATTTATTTAAGGAAAATTATATGGAAAGCATTTCCAGAGGATCTTCCATGGTGAAGAAAGCTATGTATTTATAATGTTATGCAATTACTCAAACAGTATTTGAGCAAACTTTGACAACTGGTAAAAGAGAAGAGGATAAAAACCTGCTGTCTTAGTTCTTTTCAAAGGGAAAAGTGTTTTGCTTGATTTTATAAGTAACATGCTGTTCTGTTCTCAGCCTTTCTGCATCTGTTATATCATGGGTCTTGACAACGTCATAGGCCAATGTCCCTTGTGATTGAAGTAAAGTATTAAATTTTAGTATCCCGAACAAGGTGATATTTCAAAGGCCAGGCTGTTATTGAGCTTGCAGGTGATAAGTCTCAAATTCTGAAATTCTGCATTTTATGGAGAGGTACAACTGCTGACTTCAAAAATAAGTTTATAAGAAACTGCCAAGCACAAATGAACAAAGTTCTCAATGCTCTGGACCTGATTAGAGCCAGAGGGTTCCAGGGCAGGGTTCAGAGTACTTTTCTTGAGCTTCTCTGTGGCTTCTTCACTTTACAGAATAGGAAACACATGCTGGTAGTGGTGTTAGAGAAGATTATATTAAAATCAGGCCAAAACCTTACTCAAGAGTCAGAGAAGTCCTGTAACTGAAATCTCTTTTGCACCCATAATAGAACCACAGCATCACAGTTAAAGTAATTGTATGAAGCCATTGCAATACAGGTTAGAGAAGTAATATGCAAGTGATACCCTACCTGGAGTACTTTGTCCAGCTCTGGGGCACAGCATAAGAAGGAGCTGCTGCAGTGAGTCCAGAGGAGGCCATGATGATGATCAGGCTGGAACACCTCTCCTATGAAGCCAGGTTGAAAGATTTGGGGTTGTTCAGCCTGGAGAAAAGCAGGTTCCATGGAGAGCTTACAGCCTTCCAGTACCTAATAAGGCCCAGAAGAGAAGTGGGGAGGGACCTTTTACAGGTCATGCAGTGATAGGACAGGGAGTAATGGCTTTAAACTGAAAGAGAGGAGGTTTAGTTTAGATACAAGGAAGAGGGTAGTTAGGCACTGGAACAAGTTGTCTGGAGAAGCTGTATGTGCCCCACCTCTGGAAGTGGTCAAGACCAGGTTGGATGGGACTTTGAACACCCTGATCACATGGAAAGTGTCCCTGACAATGGCAGGGGTCTTGGACTAAATGATCCCTAAAGTCCCTTCCAACCCAAATCATTCTATGAATCTGTGATTCTATGAAGTTTGATGATTTCCTGAGGAATACTCTACTTGAGTAATAGATTGTATGAGTGCAAACACCTCCTAGTGTCACTAGTACAGAATTGTCCAATTTTCAGGTTGTAAACACTGCATGCAAATGTATTTACCTTAGGGATCATCAGGTTTCAGCTGTTCATATTTCCTGCACGTACTCACCAAAGAAGTGTCATACCTGTCACTTGGAATTGATGTACGTCCTGTCTGAATGGTGAAATTTGCACTTTTTTCCCCAACAGTTTCAAAAGTATGGAACTGACTAGTGCTGTAACAAGACATAATGTGAATTGCGAATGGTGTATATGAAAGCTAAGGTGTTTGGTTAAACAGCCAACACAAAACACTGTGGTGTTAAGATATGAAATAAAACAAAATCCTCTTTTCTGCAATAAGGATTTATGAATAGAAAGAGAACACCTAAAATCATCTTTCACACTTGGTCCCCAAAAAGACAAGTTGGTGGTGCAGACCTTGACTGATATGATAGTAAAATCGCAGGTAAACACCTGAGCAAGATTCATGACATTGGGGTCATTCTGTTCCTTGTCACGCCTATCAGAGGGACAGCAATTGACTTCTCATGAACCATTTCAATCATTCCATCTTCCATCCAATGGCTCCCATAAAAATTCAGTTTCTATAAGGAAGATGGAGGTGATTACAAAAGACAAGAGAAGGTAGAAGAACAAAATCAACTTTACCCTGAAAATTAAGGAGGTAAATAATTTAACAATGAATTTCTGCAGGGAACTTCTGCAGAACTGAGTTGAAGTTGGAAAACCACACAGCAAACCCAACCTTTTTATCTGTTCTCACTACTACTAATGAGACATTAACAATAATACATAACCATTGGTGATCATATTTCATTTGATAATCCATTAGGGCCTTGAATAGTTCCCTGCTTTTTCTTATAAAACATAATACTTTATGGGGAGGAAAGCAGGCAGGCAAAAGGGGAAGAGTATTTGTACTCACACTGTGTGCTGGCACAATAATGTTCTTCCTGCTGAACTAATGGCTCTTCATAGGGTTTAGGTCAAGGAGTTTAATGGAGCTTAGCCCCAGATGTCTCAGTAACTTAGATTCTAAAACTAAACTGCTTTAGTTTTAAAATACAAATGATGATGGTCCTAATAAGGAGACACATTTTCAACCAAACTTGAGAGTGAAATATATGATGAAAATGCTAAAACCGATGATATCTTTCTCCCAACTAATGCTGTGAAAGCGCTCTGTTCCTTGCTGCAGATGAATTCACTATTTCCTGCAGCTATACAAGGCGGAGGAGAAGGAGAGGATGTTTGTACTCAGAATGTTTGTTACATTTTACTTAGCTCCTGAGATTTAAATATATATAGTTAAAGAAATCCTGAGCTCGCGTATCTGCATATATTCTGCTTTTTTTATTATGTGCAATCTGTGTGAAGAATGCAAAGATCCCCTCATCACATTATATTTCAAGATGCAGTGTAAAATACCCTGTTTCTATGTCAGCCACAAATGTCACTTTGAAAAAGCAAGATATCTCTATTAAAGGTTTACTTTTTTCAGGCTTACCACTTACTTTTCTCTACCTCTCTAAAAGTTTCTTCTCATAACATAGAACTGACATTACAGACCAATCTATTTGACAGCCCAGATTTCTTTAGCAACATAAATCTGCTTCTTCTGCCTGATTTTACAGCACACTGGATGCAGTTATATATGTCCCACAATTGCACTTGAATCCTCCAACTTCTATAAGTTCTCTATTAAAGTGTATTTTGTTGTTTCCAAACACTATAATCAATTAATATCATGAAATGTCTATCAACGAAAGGACAAAAGTTCTTTCATCTGAAGTCAGGAAGGAACAAAGAAAACTTTTTGTTTGTTTGTTTGAATGTCTCTTTCTTTCTTTCTTTCTTTCTTTCTTTCTTTCTTTCTTTCTTTCTTTCTTTCTTTCTTTCTTTCTTTCTTTCT
>JAWWMO010000001.1:89133696-89186923 GCA_035047845.1 Dendrocincla fuliginosa
AAAAAAAAAAAAAAATAAGGTACTGTATAGAGGTTGGATGCTGGGAGAAAGTAGTGAGCTACATATAACACCTCCAACCCATACACAAAAAGATCGGGAAAGTCCAGGTTAACTGATTCTTGTTGCAGAAATCCATTAAAAAGTGAAAAGAATTAATTTAATTTACCACATTAAACAAACAAAAAAAAGCCAGTGCCAGACCTAATACAGATGTTTTGCAGTATAGTGGAAAAATGAAGACATTTTCAAGCAGTAAAGCTTGCAAGTCGTAGTCTTGAAATGCTTAGATCAGGTGGCACTCTCTGTTAGAAAAGCAAGCTCTGTAATGATATTGATTGCTTCCAAGGCCATATTAGAGATGAAGACAAGTCCCAGGAGACAGGTTGTTGTCACCTTGACCTTGGGTCAGAGCTAGACCACTGACCCCTGACATCCAGGACTTCTGCACTGCATCATGATATCTTTCATGCCTACAGACAAAGTCAGCAGGGGACATGTGTTGATGTGGCCCTTGCCAAATCAGAATCGACTGGCCTGTAGGAAGCTGGAGAGCAGCGGGAAATGTGGGTTAAAGTATGTCAATAATGTTTCACAAGAACAATTTCTCCCAAGAATTGTAGCTGTTGGAATGTTTTGACATTTATTCGGTAGAGAAATGTAGCATGTTTTGTGAAGCACTTCAAGAGAGCTGCTGCTAACTGCCGTGGTGTATTGATCTTCCTGTTAAATTGCATGGGCACACTTGGGAGATCATTGAGATTCAGGCAACAGGACAGAAAGGATCGGCTGCACCCGATGGTCACTAATGGTAATTGGTTTCGATCCTTGCACTTGAAGAAGCTGTGATTTACTTGGTTCACAGATGAGTTGTAGACACTAAATATTTTGAAAAGAAAATATACTGTGATTTCTTTTTCTCATGTCATTTACGAATTGTTGCGACCACTTCTGAATGTTTTGTATAAAGTACATAAATCCACATGACTCAGTATAAGAACATGCTAAACAAAATTTCAGGGAATTGTCCCTCTTATCTCTGAAGGTTGTATTAGGGCAGAGCAAATGAACTTTCTGATCCTAACATAAATGAGTTAATTAAATAATTATAATAATATTTAGCAGGATCTTAAAAATCCATCAACCCTCTTAAACCTTCTTATCATCACAATGCATCTTTTTTTACACTATATTCTTCTCTCCATCCCATTTGGTGTTGTATCATCACAGTCTTAACATAATGAATGTTAAAAAGAAGTGTATTAAAGGCAACTACAAAAGTAAAATGAAGTAGGCATGATTGGCTAACAATGTAATATTGGAAGAAATTATACCAGAATGAAGAATCTGATACAAAAATTGGATGCTACAGTTAATATCAGAGTAAATTATCGCTACGATACAGGATCTGATATAAAAATTGGAGCATATACTTCCAAAAATGAATATGGGGATAATGCTACCAAAATTCATGCCACACATGATTTTCAAAGCAGATTTTATAGGGCTTCTGTAGCTTTCTGCTTTGTACAAGATACTTTGCTAAGTATATGTGCATAATTACATGAAAGCAGATATATTCAGTAAATGATGGCTGCTTTAATACAAAGAAATTCATACAGACTAAGATTCTGGGAAGGAACCAATTCTGTACTTCTTTTAATCTGTTTCAAGTACACGTGTCCTTTATGATATATATACTACATTCCTATGGTTTTTTTAAAAGGACAAAAGGGTTTTTAGTTTTTGTTCTGTGTTTTTTTCCCTTCAATTGAGAGGTCAGCAGTTTCTACAAACAGCCGAGTTTCATGCATAAACTTGCATAAAATATCCATAAAATCTATATAGCACTTTGACAAATAGAAAACAGCACAATATAAAGCAACAACATATATTGTTTCTTTGTTAACTGAGATCAAAATTATGCCTATCTGGATTCTTTTGGTTAAAATGACTGTAAGTAGATTGCAAATTAAATTACAGCTAAATCATGCATTGTAGAATTTGTATCATCCAAAACTAAAATAGAGGAAACAGAGAAAAATGAATGTCTGAATGCTACTGAAAGTTCAGTATAACAGCAATATGTCATTTGCAATTGCTATACAAGCCTCAAATTTCTGAAATATTTACAAACCTTAGATAATGACAACCTCAGGAGAAAATCAAGAAAACAGACGGTATACAGGAGATAGCCTGAGGCAACCAGTGATGAGGTCAGATCTATACAGTATGTGTGCTTTACATGAAAAATGTTCTACTAAAATGTCTCTGTGTACTGTGTAGAGCTTTGGGATATAGCAGGTATTCACTAGGGGAAGGTAAGGATTATTTACTAGGATCAGTAACATGGAATTCAATATTAAAACCGACAAAGGTTATCATCTATTACACATTAAATTCACCACAGTTGTTTGACAACTCTCATAGCAAGAGATTCCACCCTTAACAATTCAAAGCAATCTTTCAGATTAAAGTTCATGTGATCACTTTAAAGAACTATTCAGTGTTAATCAAGCAATATTGCTTCAGGCATTGTGTTTGTCTTTCACTTCAGGCTATTTGGTTGATTGTGGAAAATGCTGAGTTTCTCTGTGTGCATCAGTAGAGCTGTGTGTCTGTTAGGTGGAAGTGACAGGTACTGGTAGGGGGGGATATGAGAACTGATTGAATAGACTCTGCAACAGGGATAAATAAAGTCCCAGTAGCTGACTTTTCTGGTGGGGTAGGATAAGATGTATATTCTGCATTAATATTTGACTATTTAATTTTGTAGGATGTTAACTAATTATGGCATCATTAAAATATAAAAATTTCTTTAAGACACCTGATTATATATATATATATATATATAAATAATATATACATACATCAATACATATGCATACATATATATATATATGTTCATACATGCTTCTAATTTTAGATCATTGCCCAGATTATCTTGAACAGGTAGTACTTCGTACATTTTCTAATCAGAGTTGTTACTCAAAGGAAGGTACTTCTCAGAGGCATTAAGAAATCCAACTCCAACATTTCATGGCATAGAAACATTTTTTTCTCTCCAGTTGTGTAGCATCTGCTTCAGGCATGTCTTACTCTTGATCTAACTATTCTCCGGATGTGTAACAGGTGCAGTATCAATAGCACTAACGTTATAGAGAGGACAGACTAAAGATGCTGAGACTGTCATGTGGTCTGCCATCACTGTAGAAGACTCTAGAATGCTTGCTCAAGTGACCCAACATCTGTGACAGAGTTCAGCATCTTCAGAAAATCTGTCTTTTTGAAGAAAGCTCTCATTCTGCACTGCTGCCCTGACATCTAACCAGGTGCTGAGTCCAAGTTCAAGGTGAGAGACTGCTAGTTATCAGTGCAACTAGCCTATCATAGGTTCACACAGGTCACCATTGCTATCAACACTGAAGGTAATACAATTGGTAGAATGAAACCTCTGTCGATGTTAATGAGGAGTCCTGCTTGCAGGTCAGCAGCACAACCCTTAGACAGGAATGACAGATAAGTAAATCTTACTGCAGTCCTGTAAACGCTGGAGATGGATATCCCATCAAGATTTCTTCAGGAAGTAAAGTTGAAACAATTCTGCAATGTCTGAAGTAGTTTGTATTTCTTGACTTAAAGAAGGTCTGTATTCAAAACAAATTTTAATAATATTTTTTTATTACAAAAAGGCTATTGGTTTGAAATGAAGCTGTGTGTAGGAAATAAGCATTTTTGAATAACCTCCTGATTCAAAAGGCTTTTTAAATGAAGGCTTTTTAGTGGTCATATATCCCATTTAGACATTTTTAATAAAAAATTTCAAGTTTGGATCCAGTTCAAAATAATCTTCCATTACAGACTGTGCTGAATAAGAACTGTTTATAAACAACCAAACCCTAATCAATCACTTTGAAATTACTGGAATTATACATGGTACTTTACCCAGCCACAATTTTTTCCTGCAGTTGATGGTTTGCATAAGTTCCTTCATCCTGAGAGAAACCAGTTGCAGTCATTGGAAATTTGTGTTGTTGGGAAAATACTGTCCTACTTAGTTGTCCTTACTATGATTGTTTCCAGCCCTCATATTTTGTATTTTTGGAGATTATTCACAAAGTCATCCTTTTCTTCTGTCCTTGTCACCATTTTTAGAAACAGTTTTCTGAATTCTGATAAAGGGTAATCTTTTTTCAGAATTAAGTCAAACATCATAAATGAACACTAAACAAAACTTTTGGAATCTTTGCAATCTGCTTGAAGTGTGAAAAATTTCTGTCTGCCGCATAAGCTTCCAGAGTGTTTATTACTAGTTAAAGATATTCTCAGAGTGAGAATTCTTTAAGCATGAAAAAATTAAATAATAACGGTCCATTAGCACCTAAAACACAATGATATGGATATATTTTACTCTTTCCTCCTTTAGATTGCCCAAAATAAACAAAGAAGCTGCTGACTTTACTCTCCAAAAGTGTTTTCTAATGGTCAAAATCAGTCTAGAAGAATTAAGGTTATTTTTTTTTTTTTAAGATGGTATTTTATTTTAATGATGCCTTGAAATTCTTTTTTAGCTAAAAAGAAAGCCGGTTAACTGTGGAAGAAAATTCAAATCCTGATGATAATATCCTTGACAAGTCTATGCTTCTTTGGAGTAAATGAGATTTTACTGTGTTTTCTTTCATTTTCTCTTTTCATATTTCATAAGAATGAAAAACAGTTTCTAATGAATCACTGATCCTTCTTTTTTTTCCCCTTGTTATATTATTACCCTTACTAAGAAATATTCCCAATAATGTATGTCTTCTTTTTCATATCTTCCTGAGAAAGAAAAAAACATTTTATAAAAATTTCTATGGTCATCTCCTTTTCAGTTTGAATCATTGCCTGCTTTCACTGTATGCAGACTAATTAATGACATTTGAATCTTATTTCTTAAACTCATCTAAAGTGCACAAATTTACTCTGTATGTGTGTATATGTTCTAGCACAAACTATACCTAAAATAAATAAACGCACATCAGTAAAGTTAAAAGTAGAAAGATGATTTATGTCAAAGAGCCCTGCATGGAGTAGTAGAAGTGCATAAATATTACAGGATAGCAAAAAAGGAGAAACTCATGGCTCTAGTTAACAAAAAACATGCAGTCATAGGCATGCAAGTGCATAAGGCAAATATAATAAATACCTTCCATGCTCTTTTGGGAAATGAAGCTTAACACTGGATACAATCCTTACACCTTCAGGAGCCCCAGGTGAAGTCTTTCAAATAAGTGAACAGTATTCAGTCTGCTAGAGGAGTCAGGCTTTTCTGGTCAGTGAATTTGGAGTTAGCTGAAGAAAATGTTGCCAGTCAAGAAGTAATGAGATGTATCTGTAATTAGAGATCTCAGAATCACAAACTGAGGCTGTTTAAAGCTTAGAGGAACAAAAATAAAGGCAGAGCAGGTAGCTCTATGTGCAAAGAATTTCTATATTTGTAATGTTTTGTTTTCGCCAGGAGTGAGAGGAAGTCTCATGGAGCCTTTATTAGAAATATCCTCCTTACAGGTTGTGCCTCTATGGAGAATTTTGTTTCTAACACCACAGAAATGTTTTGTCTATAATGACACAGGAAATAAATTACAGTAGGAAGGATCTCGTAGTACTTCCAATGTAGCTGAAAGCACAGGGAGTACTTTCTGTTCTTTTAACTTACTAGCATGGATAAGACATTGGTGTTTCAGAGGCCATCATGAAGGATGTGTTCTCTTTTAACCATTGTCAGGTTTGTGGTAACAATAAAGATGCTGCTGTCATCATGCTGTCACACAAAGGTCCTAAAGATGCACATTAAAACTCCTAAGAGGAGTGTGCAGGATGTGTGAGCACCTGTTCCTGCATATCATTCTCTATCAGAGGAGACACAGTGACTATTGGTTACAGTATATTGTATCCTAAGAAAAAGGATATCATTTTCTCCAAGCTCTCAGAGTCAAAAGCAGTGATGATAGACTGCTCTGCATGCTCTGTATGTTTCCACTCATTAATCCCTGCAAGATCTGGACTGATAGATTACTCACATCCAAATATTGAACGAAATGTGACTTCCCAACAGAATGACTTACAAAGGTTATTCTAAATTAGCATGTCCAAAACACTCCCTATCAAGGGAAAAGATATTTGCAAAACAGAGAACAAGGGGAAACTGTCATGCAACCGTTTTTGCCTGACTTCCATCATTAATAGCGCTATGCAGAGAACTTTATGGTGCCTGTTTTTTTTTGTTTTGTTTTGTTTTGTTTTGTTTTGTTTTGTTTTGTTTTGTTTTGTTTTTTTTTTGTTTTTTTTTTGTTAATTTAAGCTTCCTGCTAAGACTATGGTATGTGAAGATGGCAGATGATTTTACACAGTGTCTTCAAAATTCATACACTTGATATTGTTAATGATGTTTTCAGTATTACTGATTTCATAGGTTGTATTCTTTCTATTCATTATGGGCAATTCTTGCTTTGATTTTTCTTCTGTTAACAGTTTACATGTAATTACAGGAAAAAAAAGTCATGAGGTTTTGACAGATTTCTTAAGATGAATAGTCACCTTTCGCAATACATTGCTAAATTTTGTGAAGAATTTAGCTCAAAGCTGATGCAATTTACTTTCTTAGACATTTTGAAAGGGACCACTTTAACAATACCATTTCATTAATAATGGAGTTATGGACAAGGAATGCATATTTATCTTCCTTTTAAGGATGTTAATATTTGAAAGTCATAGAATAATTTTCTTGCTAGACTGTGAGAATATGGCCTTTAATCTATGACTATTCCCTAAAATGGTACCACTAACATGGTAAAAAAAAAAACCAAACAGCTGAAGAAACATTAATATTTATGAGCAATCTATTGGGCAAACACTACATAAATTGGTATCAATGAATATATTTGTACCATGTATGTGACCCAGCCTTTCGCCACCCATAGTTATTCACAGAACAAGAAAAACTTCTGAATTCTCTTTTTATAGTATCTATTCATAGTATCTATATTTTGCTCAGTCCTAGAATAATTTAGGGGAAAGCTTCTTCACTAATGGAAAATTTATGTGTGATTTTCTGAAGAAGCAGAATTTGTCTGAAACAATAGACTTCTGCTGGAAAGTTTTGAAAATTCTGCCCTCATGCTTTTGGATAGGAACTGGCAAATAAATACCCTCTGCTTGCACTAATATCTCCAAAGAAAATTTCATTGATCTCTTGCTCTGACTTGGATTAACTCATGATACCAGTGGAAAGACGCCAGAGTGCTAATAGTATTGTACTTATATATATATAGAAGAAAAATGGATGATAAAAAAGAATGCAGTTCAAAGGAATAGACGTGCTGACTTTGATCTTTCCCACAGGTGCAGATCCATTTACAACAATGGGCCTTTCTGATGTTTTTTTATTATTTAGACTTTCAGCATTAAGATCTTTTTTTTCAGTTGAAACCATTCAGATTGGAATATTGAATCTTGATTTTGCTTTAATATCTGTTTAGCAAAAACATGATTCTCAGACAAATTGATATAGCTAGTGATCCTTTTATCCATGTCTATCTGTGTGAAGTTCAGTGACTAAGGTGTTTTTCATACAAGGATTAGAGGAGAAACTCAAGTTCATATAAACACACATATATAAATATACACATGTATGTCAGTATACATACACGTGTTCATATATCAATAGATCAGAAGACGGGGACCTCAGGAAAACACTGGAAAGAAAGGGTTAAGAAAGTGCACATTTAAACTTCCATAATGTCTCAAACACATACATATCTGCATCCCTTATATCAAAGAGTCTTAGGCCTCTAAGTGTAAGAGTAATCCTTATGTCTCAGAGACTAGCAGGCTGACTGCACTTTTAGGTTTCCCTGATTGCTCACACAATTGAAAACAGCCTCTGGGCTGCAGCTAACCTGTTTCATTTGGGACAATAAGTGAAAACTTCTAGTTTGTTCGTGTGCTGTATGATACATGCACATGAAGTCTTGGAAGCTCATAATTGTGAAGGTCCCTGCCTGAAGTTTCTGTATGCAACAGTGTTTGTCCTGCTAGGCAGAGTGGCCTGGTCCACATACCACCACTCATGTCCTTCATGTCCTCCATCCCTCATGTACACGAACCCTTTCTACAACCTGGAAGAGCTTTTCAACAATGAGGTTGAGAGCTACCTGTGTAGGATCAGAGAGTGACACTATTACAGGAGACATTTGTAAGGTTTTCAATACATGAGAATGAACTGAAACTTGGCTCTGTGGATGGAAGAAGGACATTACTAGTATAAAAAAGAATTTTTTTCTCATGTTCTTGAGGATAGTGGTACAACACCTGATATAGTTGCAGAACTTTTTTGAGCACTTTTTTGAGTAGTCTTTTTTGAGTACAGAGCATCAACTCTGCAGGGACTTCCATTACCCTCTTCTACTTCTTGGGCTTGGGAAGAATTGCACTTTGCCAGGGAGTTGTGCCCAGTGTGTAGAAAGCTATCTGACACCTAAGTCTTTTTATGTGGCAGAGCTCCTATTTGCACGACCAGTTGCTCAGAAATTGTGGGATGAAGCTTTTTCTATGCAGAAAGGTTTACCCCTCTGGCTATTTATTGAGACACTGTCCTATGTGAATATACAAAAGTGAAGTGAGCACCTTCAGAGTTGAACATTTACTCATCTTTGTTGACACTTTCACCTCATTTGGGTCTTTTGTCTTGTGCACCCATTCATCAGTTGTGGCTCTATTAAGTCTCTACTGCTGCAGGAATGACTTATAGCTGCCCTACAATCACACAGAACCAGCTTTCTATGTTCTTTCTGTTAATGAACTGGTGAGGTGAGTTCTCCCATTTATAGAAGACTTGTGCTCTTCCTTGTTCTTTTTCAGCCTCACATGAACTAGCAATCACAACATGCTTATCCACAGCTTGAAAATCTTTCCCACAAATGCAGTGTGGTAGGCTTAGGGGGTGTTTTTCTGATACAAATGAAATACACATACTGAAATATATTTGCTAAAGGTGATGCAAGGGTTTGGGAGACAGGTGATGTGTGAGGTGATGCATGAAGTGCAGTGTGATCATAGGCTGCTGTTCAATCACCTTAAATGCCTAATTGTTTTCATTAGAGCAGTTTTTATGAAAACGTAAGAGACTTAATTTCTAATTTAATTTTTAACAGTAATTTTATATTCTGCTTTTAAAATTAAAAATCTCCTTGGAAAATTATGGATTCAACCCAGCCAGTTTTGTCTATAGACCTTAGAGAAAGAACTATGGTGGAGTTGGTTCTGTTACACTCTCTAGACTTGGCTCTTTATACCTTGCATGGCAATAAGATAGTGACTAGTTAATATACAGCAAAATGTCAGACAATACATGTGCATATGTATAACCATGGTCAGAACTGTTAACAGGGAGAAAGAATAATGAGCAATAAATGAAAGCCCAGACCACTAAATTCTGCACTTTTACTTACAGTAATTAATGTATTACTTCAAAGATTAGCTTAGATTCCTCATATACTTCTGTGTCATTGTCATCTGTGTAAAAGCGGAAGTCTGTCCTGAAAGACTATTTCTCTGTCTAAACAAACTAGTAAAAAAGCGTATCCCTATCAGAGTGTTGCACATGGAATCAAACACATGTGCGTGTCTGTTACATTTCTTTTTACTTTATATGTACTTTGTTTGCTTTTTTTCTTCTTTCAGATAGTTTTTGAAGCAGAGACTCTATTTTTGCCTTTCATTTAACCAGCTCGTAGAGGAGATTTCAGAAGTAAATGGAAATTTAGTGTATTAAAACCAAAGTCTAGTTACAGGAAAGATAAAATGCAAGTGCTGCATGCCAAAACTATTGAGGAGAATTAAGTGTGCAAATGTCTTCTTCTACTTGCATGTATATGACCACTAATATTTCTTACTATGTAAAAATTTATCCATTGATACTGGAGTGTCTACCACTGTATTGAATAAAAGAAAAATGTGGGGAGCCTCAACAAACCTTTAATAACTTCTTAGTTACAACAATAGCAACAATAAATTATATTTCTATTTCTTCTCTCCCCAGCAGATAGACGGAACTAGCTTAAACTGAGCAAGGGACAGCCTTTCATTCAGGCTTATAATCCAGAATTCACTGTGAAGAACAGGGTAAATATCTAGTCCTATGTTACTGGTGCCACTATACTAATATCACTAAAATATTTTCAATGTGCTAAATATCTTATTTAATTAATATTGAACCACATATTAGTGCTATTCTGTGGTGTCAATCAGAATGAAATTCACAAAATCAGTGTAGTGAAATTTGGAACAGCAAGCCTAGTGAAAGTATGGATCAGATTTAACACGTCTGGGAACAGGGAACATCAGAAAGTGAACCAAAATACTGCATGAAGTGAATCCGATTAGTGGGGACAACGGGAAACTTTGTGGAAGCACTGAATTCAGAACTTACTTGTTTACGGAGCCTGTAGAAGCCATGGAGGCAAAACTTGAATTTGATATGACAGAAATCCTCAATCAATCAGGACACAAACATGGACTGACTTGTAAATATTTTTCATTAAATAGTTCAACTCTCTGTTTTCTTTTCTGCTTTGTACCTGTGGATCACTAACTAAACTATGCCCTGAACTCTCTTAACAGATAGGAGTTTACAGACTGACATTGCTGACATTGTTTTTCTGGTCACAAAGACAGCCTCCCAGTGATACCATCAGCCAGTGGGTGAGAGATTTTGGCAACAAACCAGGATCTGGGTGCCTTTACTTCTACTGAGAACTACACTATCCTGAACATCCAATCTACTGGATCAGTGGGAGAAAATGTTGCACAATGAGAATCCATTAGCAGCGTCCATTTGCTGGCATTGTACAGCTAACAAAAGCACTAGAAACTTCTAGCAAATATGATGAACTGTATTTCTCTTGCTCAAAAAGGGGAGAAAAAAGACTGGTTATATTTATGACTCTCTGAAGTCTTGAGCATTATACTTCATAAAAGGATATCCTTATGATGAAAGATGGTGAGAGACTATATTTGAATTGTTGAAATTTGGACAAAAAGCAATATATACATCCAGAACCAATGTATTAAGTAGCACATTTTTCCCTCTCCAAAATACATGAGATACTTAATTCATGGAATATCCACTATTTTAAGATATCCCAAGTTAGTGAATCAAGTAGTTATTAGTGGAGCATGACTAAGAAGACAAGAGTAGTTGACATCACAAGACAAAGTCTGCAAACTGTAGAGGATTTACTTAACTATATGTGTCATTAACTTTTCTCAGTCATCTGGTCTACTGACACATTTATTATAGAATTGCAATCTCATAAAACAAACATTCTGTGCCACTTCCAGTAATTATAGCTTCTTAATAAGGAATTTATGCTACCTTTTACTATAAAACTGCAATAGAAAATCCTGGCTCCAAACTTTACTCAATATAATAATAATTTTTTTTTTTTTTTTAATAACTTGCTGCTGTGTATTCCTGAAAAACCTGGCTTTGGGTGGTGATTGCACTGCATATAATTCAAGGCCTTAAGACTACTGATGGTACTGAGTTATCCAGGAAGAAAATAGGGAGAGATAACAGTGTTAGATTTCTTGTCTTATACAGCACCAGCATATTTATTACATTAATTAACTTTGCAGAGTTTAATAGAATTTTATTTGGGAAGTTACACTTTTTTTCCACTTTCAGAGCTATAACAGTATTTACATGTTTGCAGATTAGAAAACAAGAACAGTTCGTCTGGATTTGATTCAAGTCTTTATAATCCTGTTATACACATTTTTCTCCCTTGCGTTCATAAAAAGCTTCATGTTGATAAACATCACTTACTTGGCACAGATCAGCCATTTTCCAGGCCATATACCTGAGAAAAGTACAATCCACAAGCCAAGTGCAGCAGGTATTTTAGTTCATAAAATGGAATATGTGTCTCCAACCTCCTCTAATCAAAACCGAACAACATCCCTTGCTATGTGCATTGGGTTTATTACCATATGGTAGCTGATTGGGAAAGTGGTAAACTCATGGAAGTTCATCAGCATAGCCCCTAAATGGTAGTGGCTCTGGTCAGTTCCATGGGTAGAAACAGGGGATTTCTCTTCTCGTACCCCCAGTCCTTCATCTACTCTACACCCTCAGACTTTGAATGTTTGCGCTGGGAACTCAGAAGGGATGAAAAGGAGATCTGTAAGATGTTGGTAGCTTATTTTTTTCATATAACAAGCTGCCTAGACATGTCTTTTTTTCCTTCTTTTGATGCTTGTTGACAAAAAGTAATAGACAAAACAGACAGAGGTATCTCCATTTCCGGCACCCTCAGTACAAGCACAATGAAAGGATGTCTAAAAGGCATCTGACTAAGCCAGTTACTTTTAACAGCAGAACTACCAGTGGACATTTCTGGGCCTGTCATGTTATCTAGGGCTTTAACCTAACTTGAAATATCAATTTCCATGTACTACAGAGAAACAGACAGTGTGCATCAGGCCAGCTTGCAGAAAACTTGGGGTTTTAAAATGAAAATGTATTGCAAAGACTATAATCTCTCTTCTCACTCCTCCCACAAATTATTTATGCAGACATATAATGAACTAGATAGACACTACTTGTGTACAACATTCTATAGGGAATGTTTTGTCCAATAGGATTTATCAGTTGATGGCATACTGTGTAATGTCATATTTTAGATAATGTTCAATAATGTTCCATTGGCTAAAATTTCTGTTGCTGAGCACTTACATATCTTATTGCGCCCTTCCCTGGTGTTCACTTGGAGAACTAGTGCAGTAAAATTTATCAGATATCTAGACTCTGTGCTCCGTAGGAAGTGCTTTTTCATTCCCTGCTCTGAGCTCCCAAACTAATCTGTGAGTATGAATCACTTCTGATCTACTGTTTCTCAGATTTCTGGACAGTGTAAAATATCAGTCTCAAAGAATCTGCATCTCTAAACTCTAAATACCAAACTTTTCTTAATTAACTTTGAGTACCTCACTGCTTAAATTGATACTGAAAGAGGGAACATAAAAGCTAGGGGATTGTTCATAACATAAATCAACATACTTTCTCTACTGAGCACCTTCTGTTAAAGCTCACATTTTGTACTTTAAGACTTGAACATTTTTCGTCTTCCTTTCAGGACAAATTTCAAGCAAACAGACAGAGTGACATTTAGACTTCTAAAAATCATTAATCTACATTTTAACAAGCTGAAGTTTCTCTTCTATTTGTCTTTTCTTTTACTTTCAGATCTCAAGGTCATATTCATCTGTTTCCAAAGGCTTGGCTTTTTGTGCAGCAAGTTAGATGAAGAGCTAAATGATTATTTTGTAGTAAGAAGATGAAAGTTAGATGAACCTTGACATATCACTCAGGGTATAATTCAGCAGTGAATTCATATCATCAGGATTTATCTACTTTAGAAACTAAACAGTTAACCTAATCATCTCTCTTTATTACTAATTTAGAAAAGCTTTTTTTCCTAAGTACACTCTCACTTTTCTGAATTCACTGCATGTGACCTGCATCTTTTGTCCACTACACCATTACCAGCAGCTAATCCCTCTTATTTATTGATAATTGGACAAAACTGAACAACATGCCAACTCCTGAAAAGTGAACGCCACTAAGGCCTCTATTCAGGTTTTCCCCTAAACCCACATTAGTTTCCAAGTTCACTTCCTTTGTGGAATATCAATGGGAAAAGAGTTTGCAATTCTCTCATGGGTTAGGAATTCAACTAATTCTAACCTGCACATTGCATAACCGTGTGAGATGTAGGAATGCAATGTACTGGAGCTCAAAAATGCACACTTGTGAAACAGGAAAGGGAAAACTCATTTAATGTTTTGTTAACCAGTTTGGAACTTGCAATGTTTCCTTGAAAACAAATGTTCATTGTTAGAGTCATGTTGGTCAATGGGTAAGTGGTGATTAAGCAACCAGGATTTCTAAAATGTGGCCCAGTCCTTAAAGTTTTAATCACATTTTTCATCATTATTGCTTTGTCAAAGACAACCTGCATTACTAATGCTTTGTTAAATAATCACTACAACATATTTAAGATAATGTTGAACTTCTTAAAACCATGTGTCGCTGGCAATCATTTCTCTACAGGTTTAGATAGGTCAATTGCTTGGTGCACAGCACATGGGTACACACTGGGTAGAAGAAAACAAAACAAAAAAAAAAAAACGCTTTTGGAAAAATCATAGTTATCAATGCCTTGCAAGCCTCCTAAATAGGAGCTCCCCATGGAAAAGATAGTGATTTAGAAGCAGTAGCAACAGCAAGCCATGCTGAACTTCCCCCTTCAGCAAAATTTTCTTTTATGCTTTTCTTGATTTACCCCATTTATTTACAGCTTTTGAAATACTGAGCTATACTGATCTAAAGCCTAAAGCTGAAGCCATAAGCTTCCTCTTGCAGAAACCAGGGAAGAGAATAAAATTCCTGTGTGGCATTTGACAAGACTGTCTGTGTGTGAAGTCCCACACTGCAGTACCCAAGCAATTTGGGAGTGGGTTATCTTTGGAGCAGGAGGTACTGCATATGGGCTTATTAGTCCTGTCTGTCAGGGCTATGCTACTTTAATGTGGTTTTATAGCTTCTGCGTCACATGCTTGTATCCTCACTATACAGACTTAGCAGCTTGCTCAGAGTGCACTAGAGTACGTCCAACACAGCCTTTCACTGTGAAGCATAGACATATTCCAAGAATCTTTGCTTGCCATTACTCAATTTGAGAAAGGGATATGAGTAATTTTTCTGTAGTGAGGCTGGCTTTTAGCTAGGGAATTTAGGAAGCAGCATCACACACTGATCATTCAGAAGCAGATGAAAAGAGTCTTCTCCATCATCTTTTTCTTTTTTTTTGTCAGCTTCCCTGGCAAGAAATCACGTCTCATTTTTAACAAATAGATTTTTTTAAAGAAAAAGTGACTGTTCCCAAACATACTGTCTTGTAGGAAGGGGCAGAAAGAAACATTATTTACACATGGTGTGAAACGGAGTAATTTATGGGTTTTAATCTTGTAAATAATTTCAATCATATATTCAGAGCATATCGCCATTGTCTGTCAACTTTAATTTCAGAAATTGGAAAGTATAATGGCTTTTCTTTTCACTTACAGGGGGGATGAATGGTATCGTTAGGGTTTATTAAGAAGAAGCTGGGATGTCTCTGTAACACAGCATGCCTATCTGCAAAAGCCAAGAGTGGACCCTTGCCCTCTAGCTCTGAGAGGAGAGATGTTGCCAACAAAGATAAAAAAAACCCCAGTAATAATCTCACAGGGCCAAAAGACATAAATATGATCAAATCCTTTAGTTATTTTATGTTGACAGGCTTACTGATACCAATACGGAGTTTCATTAATTTCCCTAGGCAAAAATAGTAATTCACATTGCTCTCACTGAAGTCAATGGGAGAAGAGAAAACTTTCTACCATACACATAAAAGGAAAACAAAGTTCAAAAAACTATCTTCACAGTGAACTTAATAACTTTCTTTTTTTAGACGGTAATTTTTTGTGTGTTTAAGTGTACAGAAAAATCAGAAGCTTAGAAGCAAAAGCTATTGCTGGATTAAGAGTATACAAGGAATAATTATATCACACTCCCAAGTCAAATAAAATGCATACTAAGTTTCTCTAATTTAAAAATTATAACAGAAAGTTTTGTTCAAACCTTGCAGAACATGGTCCTTACCTTGACTGAAATATAAAAATAAAGTAAGGAGTTCTTACCGCAAGAAAAATTCCATTAAAAGATATTCTAAAATCTGCATGATGATCAGTAGCAATGTAATCCTACAGCCAAACAAAGAGTTAAATTTTTTTGGCCACATCTTCCTATTGCTTTAGCATCTTGAGCTGCCATTGTATCTTGTCAACAGGAAGAGAAGGAAAACAAGATGTCTCCGTGTGGCTGTGGAGAGTGGCCTCCACAAACTACCTGTAATCTGGTACCTAAAAGCACTGGAAAGATTCAGTTTCTGTGAAAGGACTAAAAGAAAGTTTAGCAGTGTTAAATTCAAATTAATAATAAAAAAATATATGAGACCTCATGGTCCTTTTAGTGCATATAGTGGTAATGTGTGTAGGCAACATGAGCATGGGGTGTTGCCTGAAACAGCAAAAATAAAGTAATTTTTGGCAGTTGTTATTTTTGTCCAAAGGGGAGTACTTTCTCCAACAACTAGAAGCGAACAAGTAACCCATATTCAGTGGTTAATGTACAGTACATGAACAGTACATGTTACATGTACAGTATTTGCCAGCATCTTACTTTCAAGTAATGAAAATGGTCAGTGGTGTTAGAAATTTTTCTCGTGTAATTCATTTCAGTCGGGATGGATTTACAGGCGTAGTTACATTCAGGAAAAATCCTGTGTTGTTCAACCTTTAAGGCTGGCTTAGGAGTCTGACAACCTCCAGTAGGTTTTGGTTTAACAAGAACTTAAAATTTCAGTAAGCTACCTTTCAGTTCACCAGTGTGAAAATTTCCCTTGCACCTAGATAAGCTACCAGTTCTTCAGGAGAAAATGAATACTCAAAACCCTTGATTAAGAATAGGAGGGATAGAGCCTAACACAGGAGAAAGAAACAGAAGTGAGCACTAAATAGTTGACCACTCCCTAAACAAAATATATGCCTTTGCTTTGATAATAATCTTAATTATATGAAGTTTCTTGCTGTAGTTTCTCGTATCCATGAGAAGAAACCACTGACAAGGTGGTTTACTTTAAATTTCTTTCTTTTCTCATCTGTAATGCCTAGGTAATGGGAAAATACTATAGTACAACTGCCAAAAATGTTTTTCATCCTGACAATCAAAAGAAAAAAGGTTCTCTAATCACATAACATTTATCAGCAATTGAATCACTTCTTGACAGAGAATGAAGGTGGACTGTTTGATATTTAAAGGCATTGCATGTTCAGGGGATATTAAATTATCCAAAGATCATTTCTAAGGAAAAAAAAACCAGAGAAAACCAGAAAGTAACATACCATTTATGGAGATGGAAAGTTTCTTGTATGTAGTCTAGATGTAACTTACCTTTAACCTTGAGTGTCTTTTATTTCCTTTACCACTAGCCATGAAGCCAAGAAAAATGAGAAAAGAGGGTACACCGCAGCTAACAGAATGAAGACAAAAATTATTTCAGAGTTTAAAGAGTTAAAGGACTAATACTATTTAAACAGGGTTGCAGAACTCCTATTAAAAATGGCAGTACTATAAATGTTCTAGTATTGTCAGGAATGTTCTGTTGGATGACACTATACTGTGATTTGTACACACAGCGGACCAGAGCTGATGGGTGAATGAAATGATCCATAACCCTCACTGACACATTTAGAGCAGTTCAGCTGCACACAGAGAACAGTCCATCATTTGCACCCTTCTGTGAAAGCTGGCTTTACCAAGTGTTTCAATGAAATATGTGCAACTTCCCATTTAAATTAGTACCACATGAACCATGAAGAGCACCACAGGTATCTGTTGTAGTACCAGCCTAATGCAAAAGTGGCCTGTCTTGTAATGCTCTAACAGGAAAGACATACAACCATTCATCTGTAACATATTAAAACCAGAAGAAATAAATTACTCTATAGATGAAGAATTATTGCTTGTGGAGAGAATGTGCAAAGGTAGTTCTAAAAAGCAGCTTTTACTAAAAAATTATTGCAACAGCATTTGAATTCCTAATGCATATTAAACCTAGTTCGCATAATCATAAATCATCATTTTTAAATGAAGAAAATCTGCTTGAAACTTTTTAAAGGTTTATTTTACTAGTTCAGAACTATTTCAGCATTACCACTGAGGGAAGCACAGTAGGAGTGACTATAAGGGTGAAATATAAAACTTAAACCATTTGCCAAGAAAAATCTCTTTAGTCCTGAGTTTTTCAAATTTACTAGTAAAAGCTGCATAAGTGACTAGAACTGTCTCACGAATGTACAGGTGACTAAAAAGAGTTGAATTCCTATGGGTGGATTTGCCCTCCTGTGCAATCGCTTTTCTTAAATTGTCTCATGTAGTCTAGCCAGCTAGGCAGAAGATTTGGAAAAAGAAATGAATTCACCCAAATGTTACAAAGTGTTTATATTAAATTAATTTTAATGGGAAAATTAATCTCCAAAAGCTTGTTCTAAGCAATGTTCCTAATGCTTAATAAATCCTAAGATGAACACAAACTAGTATTCAGGGTGGTGAATACTTAGTGCATTCAAGGTAGTGTGTAGGAGCTGATGCACACACAACTTTTGCTCTTGGATTAAGAAACAGTACCAGTATCAATAAAGAAGTAGTCCTACACCTGCCCACGAGTCTAGAGATGTGTAACTCACTAACAGTTCCAAATATAAAAACAAGGCAAAATGGGGTTAGTATCTTCTACTCCAAATTTTCAAAAATGTGGCTTGAGTATCAACTATGGGATGCTAAGGAACCTCTGGGAAATCAGTGCTGCTCCAGCTGCATCTCATTAGAAAAGTTCTGTCATTTCTGAAAATGAGACCTTTGTCTTCATTTCTAGCAGCGTCCAGAAAGCTGGTATCACGCCCAGCCTTTCAATAAGATACTTTACTCTGGTATCTGACCTATATACCATAGCAGTGTACTTTGCATCAATGAATATTCTTATATTCAAATATTCTTACTATGACTTTAAAACCTGAGTAGATACTCTATTTTACTCTGTCGATATAAATTTCAAACAGAGAAAATGCTGCAGCAGGACACCTGATCTGAAACACACTTTGCAAAGCCAGCTTTGTCCTAAAGTGATGGACTAAACACTTCTCACTTGCAATTCTCCGTAACTGAAAAATGCATCTCAGTCCTTTGACTTCAGATACCAGGTGAAGACAAAGACATGAGCAGATAGTTGAGCTGCACATCAATTTAGGGAATAGATGATTTAAGGGGATGCAAGAAGTGAAGGCATGGGAGGATCAAAAGAAAACAAAGCAGTCCTACATAACAAGTAGACTGCTCATGCTAAGTAATATGTAAGTTCCATGCCTACTTAGTGGATTTTTTTCCCCCATGAGTGTCAGGCTTTACCAGTGAAACTCAGATGATAAGAGAAATAAGAATGTCGCCTACAATTTTTCTCAAGCCATGTTGGCTACCCATTTGCTCATGGCTCTGTGGTCTCTCAGATGCAAATGTAAAGTGAAATAAAAAAGCAATTTTGTAAAACTGTCACTTTTAGGCTGTGTGCAGTCAATTAAATAGAATACTATCCTAAGATATTCAAACAGCACAAGTCTGGAACTGCTGCAATTTTGTGAATGATATCTAAATAATCTTGGGTGATTGAGAGTAATTTATATCACTAATCTTGCTCTAGCAGATACAAAATACAGCTCCTCATCTCATGAAATCTCTATGGTATTTCTGACTTTGCTTAATGTAACAGAATTTCAAATGTAAACGTGTTTGCTGTAGTTCTTTTTAGCTTCAATTCTTGTTTTATTACTCTGTGAGCTCATATCTGTATTTGAACTAAATGGTTTAAATTATTGTGGTGGTGGGTTGACCCAGCCAGCAGGTAAGCCCCTACCCAGTTGCTCTCTCACTTTCCCTCAGGAGGATGGGGGAGGGAACTGGAAGGCAATTGGAAGAAAAGCCTGTGGGTTGAGATAAAGACAGCTTAATTAATGAAACTAAAACACTGAAGTGATTTCCCCATTGTTTTATCACCAAAAAAACCCTGAAAACCAACAAAATGCACAAACGAACGAAAATGGAACTAAGACACAGCATGATACAGGTTACTGTGACAAAAAAAAATTCTAGCCCAACTACACTCATTAGAAGTATTTTTGTTACAGGCATTATTTAAGAAATTTCCCAGACAAGATTCCCTTTAGTTTAGACTGAAAGTTTTCACATTAATATTTCAGATAAAGAAATATGATTTATGTTGCTTTGTATATTTCTTTTTCTTTGTGGTTAGGAGAATAATAAATGAGCGCTAAAAGATATATCAGTTTTATCATTAAAACTTACTGTTAGTATCACCACAGAATCAAAAAAATGACTGCGTTTGGAAGGCATCTCTGGAGATCGTCTAATCCAAGCCCCCTGCTCAAGCTACAGCCGATTGCTAAGGGCGACGCTCAATTCAGTTCAGAATATCTTTGAGGATGAAGATTACAGCTTTGTTGGGAATCTCTTCTGATCTTTGACCATCCTCATAGTAAAAAAAGATTTTCCTTATGTTTAGGTGGAATTTCCTGAATTTCAGTTTGTGCCCATCACCCTTATCCTGTTACTGAGCACCACTGAGAAAATCCTGGCTCCATTGTTTCTACTTCTCCATCAGGTACTTATACGTATGTGTAAGATTCCTCTGAACCATTTCTTCTCCAGACTGAACAGTCCCATCTCTCAGGGTAAGATTCTCCAGTCCCTTAATCATCTTCATAGCTCTTTGCTGGACATGCATGTCCATATTTCTTTTGTAGTGTGAAGCTCAGACCCTGACCCAACCCCTCAGATGTGTTCCACCAGGGCTGAGAAAGACAAAAGTTCCTCAACCTTCAGATGATGTTTTTCCAGCCCAGGAGGCAAAGGGCCTTCTTTGCCAGAAGGGCACACTGCGGTTTTTTTTTTTGTTTTTTTTTTTTTTTTGGAAGAACTGCTTTTGAGCCAGTCAAATTCCAATATATATTCAAACAAACTAAAAAATTTGGGGATTTTTTTCTCCATATTTTTTACTGTTGAATTCTCAACTGTACATCACAGAGAAGTAAAGAGCAATTATTGATACACATTTCTAATTGTATTGAGAATTCTCATTATTTAATGTATTCTTGTAATTTCTTTCTTTTGCACACATTTTTTATCATTTTCTATGTTTCCTATACTGTTAAAGCTACTCACTACATTAGCTGGGATTTGCCACAAGAGATGTGTGCCCATTTGTAGTCCGGTAAACAAATTGCAAGTCTGGTCTTTTATGAGTTGCTTGGATCACTTGAAAAATCACAATCAAAAGCCAATCAAGAATTGTTTTTCATTCTTTTTAACTTGCAGGCTATTTTGGACTGACTGGCTACACTGCTGAATATTCAGTGGTATGGAGTTATGTCCATCTCAGTACTTTTAAAAAGGGTCCTAAAAGGATGCTCACTAGAAATATTGATAGAAGACATTACATATTTTTCACTTGGCCAGATCAGAGCACATTTTTATACCAATGAAGTCTGTTCAAAAGGCACAATGCCATAATGATAATTCACTACAAACAAAATAAACAAGATGTAAGATTGGAGATCAAATATTGGCAGCTAAGTGGCAAGTTTGCAAAGGATGAGTGAGCTTTCCCTGGGCTCTTCTATTCTTCAGCATGCCAAAACAAACAGCAAAACACATGCAAACTACAGCCAAGGAGTCTTTTTTTTTTTTTTTTAATTTTTTTAATTAAGTGTTTTAAAACACACATGAGGTTAGTGAGTCAAACATTGTGGCTGTATATATAAAGGTAAAATATGAGTGGATGTGTCACTAGATAATTGGTATTAAATTAGAAATAGATAATTCATCTGTAGTTTGAGCAGTAAATAATATTGATAAAACAGGGAAAACCCCTAACTTTCCAGAGCTTGTTTAACTTGCACTCTCCTATTGTTTTCAAAAAGAGTTTTTCTAAATAGAATTATTCAGTGGAATAAAATAGGCACTTGGAAGCATAATTATTGTCATCTTAGAGTTACTAGATAAAGTAAATCCATGAATATCTCTAAAAATTCCTGTCTTCCTACACTGACTATAATAGGAGGCAAAGCTGGATTTCTAGAGTTGATATCTACAAACTATTATCTGCAAGCAATTAATGTAGAGCAAACGGAACACAACTATAGCAATTACTGTGGAAAGAATATAAACAGCAGAAAACTAGGAAGAAAGGAAAACAGATGGACACATAAGAAATTCAGTGTCTAGGTTTATGATTAATGAATTTGAGAAAAATAGAACTAAAGGATTATTTGCCATGAGTGGAAAAGTTTAAGTAAAAAAAAAATCCGGAGAAAAAAGAAATAGCACAGGTGAGATTCACAGTGTAGTAGGGATTATATGCCCTAGAAATTTTTAGCATCCACTGTAGTCAGTGGAGTGCTGGTCAATATAGCCACCAGGACCAAACAAGATTTTCTTACTTCATACCAGATATCTAATTTCATGCAGTTGAACTGCTTTATGACTCC
Source organism: Dendrocincla fuliginosa (assembly GCA_035047845.1). Taxonomy (NCBI): domain Eukaryota; kingdom Metazoa; phylum Chordata; class Aves; order Passeriformes; family Dendrocolaptidae; genus Dendrocincla; species Dendrocincla fuliginosa. The sequence continues at coordinate 89,155,954 of JAWWMO010000001.1, forward strand.
AATGCTCAAGTCAAACAGGTTCCAATTTCAGTTGTCTAAATATGAGTGCTATTTGTAATGGTCTTGCATATCCTTCCTGGAATAGAGTCATAGAACTGTTAAGGTTGGAAAAGATCATTGAGCTTTACAATTAACCTAGAACTGCCAAGCCCAACACCAAACCATATCCCCAAGTGCCATATTCACATATCTTTTAAACACCTCCAAGGACAGTGACTCAACCACTTCCCTGGGTAGCCTGTTCCAGTGTTTGACAACCCTTTCTGTGAAGAAATTTCTCCTAATGTTTAATCTGAACCTCACCTGGTGTAGCTTATGTCTTCTTCTACTGTTGCTAGTTGCCTTGGAGAAAAGGCTAACACCTGGCTACATCCTCCTTTCAGGCAATTGTGGAGAGTGATACAGTGTCCCCTGAGACTCCTTTTCTCAAGGCCAAATAACACCAGCTTCCTCAGTTGCTCCTCATAAGACTTGTGCTATAGACCCTTTACCAGCTCCTTTGCCCTTTTTTGGACTAGCTTCAGCACCTCAATGTCTTTCCTGTAGTGAGGCACCCAGAACTGAGCAGTAGAAGAGCATCAGTTTTCATATCACTGCATTATATACCTTAGTCATGAATCATATCTATCATGTAAAGACCTTGGTTACCACAGGGTATTTAAATACCTTTTGAAATATATGCATGATAAATCAAATTGAGATCCAGCTTTCCAGAAACTAAACTAGGAAAACAGACTATGCATAGATATGTGCGTTTAGATATTTGACTCTGGAACTAAATCCTTTTCTTAAGTCACAGCAAGTAGAATTGAATCCCATGAATTGAGAAAGGTTAAGGAGTTGTAGGATTGAAAACAGTATGTCAGAAAGGACATTGGAATTACTGAGAAAGTTGTATTAAAGTTAAAACAAGCTCAGGCACTGAAGAAATATGATAGTAAAAGATGTGACTAAATGTGTTAAAAAAGAATAGCATTATTTTCACACAGTAGATGTTAGTTTCATATTTAGATATAAAACACATACTTATCTGTAAGTTGTAGGGACTTAACATGTGCGAGGAAGTTTTCAAGTTATATGGCATTATAAAATGACAAACCAGAACTTCAGTGGCAGAATCCATTAACTGAAGAATAGGAGATTTTGACTAATCGTATATGAAAGTGCTTTGTAGCACGTAAATAATAATATCAGTATCCAACAAAAATAGAAGCACTGCTATTTATCTTGTTATTTTGTTCCATTTAAATTATACTCTTCCACAGTTTCATATATTTGAGATCATTATGTTTACATATTGCATTAAGAAGGCCATCAAGAAAGCTAGATGTTTTAGCAGATGTGACTGACAGTCTGGAATGAGGGACTAAAAGAATCAGATTCTTCTGATAAAATGATCATTGGAATGAATGTTAAGGATATTGACAAGTGAAGCTCTAGGTATAAAGGTTAATAGCCTTCTTTGATGAATGGATCTCACATGGTGTTATGTCTGGAAATAGGACACTGCTCCATTTAATACCCTTTTCACATCACAAATATTTTCTTTGCAACCATAACAGACAGAAAAAAATTCTACTAAATAAAACAGCAATTTCTAAAAGACAGCTCTCTACAAAGAGTAGATTGGTGACCTGTCAAAATGCTGAGAAACTGGCTTGCAATTATTGTCCTTTCACACACACGTGCATTAATTTTGTCAGCACTTTGGCAACACTTTGGAAAAAACACGTGTCTATATTTTTTCTAACTCAAATCACATATATCTAATAGTCAAGAGAAGTTTTATGAAAATGTTGAATTATTGGTAATAGTAGCTGAGACCTTGTGCTCTTTTAGTCCATTCTATTCCTTCCCATTTGAAAGTGTTTGCAATATTGTTCGGACAGTGGGTATGACATAACAGTATGTATAACCTCTTTCAGAACACTACAAGAATAGCTTTAATTTTATTGTTCCATTGTGTTGTTCAGGGTATTTTTCTTCTCCCCTATGATTTAATATGCTTACTTATTTGTATTTCTAATCTTAGCTGGAATATGTATGTCTGTTATTTATGAGACATATGTATCTCAGGATAGCTTGACTCATATTGTAGAATAACAGTATCACATGCTTAACTTTAATTCAAGGAAAAAAAAAACTATTAAACACAAACATAACCATGAAATGTTCGTATAAGTAAAATAACAGGAATGGCTGCTGAGCTGTCTAAGACAGCAATAGTTTCAACACAAATACCATGTGTATGGTTCCATGAGTTAGGTTATTGCTGTAGAATAAAGGAAAAAGAGAAAACAAAGGAGAATTGCAAGATTTTGTGAAACACAAAAGAATCGAGGACTGTATATACTTACTTTAAAAGTACATATAATCACCAAAGAATCTTCTGCTACATATCTGTTCAATGCCCTGTACTGTGATGTTGCCTGCTCTAAACAGTTGTGCACATAAACTTATGACAGTACAGGAGGTTTTAAAATATAATTTAGATTTCTGTATGTCCTAATCATTATCTAATCATTTGTCAACAAATTATACATTTTCAACAAGGGAGAAGGCTTCTGGTAGAGTTAAACTGCACAGCTGATGCTTCTAAGAAAGTTGGGTCCAGGTCTGCTTTGTTAGGAAGACTGGAACATCAGATTTTCTGTAGAAAACTCCTAGGTAATTGTATTTCCTATAAGAAACTGTCATCAATGCTGCAATGTAGCTTACAGAACCCACATACCAGTAAAGGCAGAAGAAAAGGTGACTCCTCCTTTTCTTTCTTTGCTGAAATTTGCATAATATGTAAATATCTAGGACAGTTTCAGAGACCATTTGGTCTCTTTATACAATTTGAGCTGTTTGAGGGCCAGAAAAATTCTTCAACATGTTTTCCGGTATGTTTACAGAAATGCTAATAAGGGTAGTTGCTGCAGATCACTGGAAAAGTGTTATGGCTAGAGGTAAACCTATTCTCAGACATGTTCACTGCACATTTACCAGAACTGAGAGTATCTTGTTTTATGCCTTCCTGAGCTTCCATTAACTGCTTTGAAGAACAAATCATCTACATCTGGGTTTAAGGTCATTTTCTGAATGGACCTTAAGTCCAAATTTTTTTATTCTGTTAACAGTGACATCTTTGTGATTTTAATTGGCCCTTCCATTTGCTTAATCTGCTGCTAATAAAAAATAACTAACATGAAATATTGAAAATATAAAATATTTATATAAAATTACATGGTAATAATTTAATCCCAGGACTGTGAAACAGTCTACAGTAATAAATCTATTTTGAATTTGCTAGGATTCACAAAAGTAAAAATGTATTCATTAGTAGACAGAAAGATTATTATTTATTATACATTTAAAATGTTTTTCTTATGTAAATCTTATGTAAATATTCATCCTCTTTCAAAATATTAACAGAAGAAATACAACTCATAGATTTTTGAAAGTTTAATAAATATAAAAAAACCTAGATCAAACCATTATGTCTTCTTCAAAGCCATCTCTAATTCAATAATGAAAGTAACATTATAGCAATATTCATTAAACACTTACAGGTTATTGACCTCCATAGCTGAACAGAACAGAGGCAGTCAGCCTTAAAGGACAAATATATCTTAATTTTTGTCATGGGTGGATTAATGGCTTGCCTTTATTGATAACATTTTCTATTCAGCTGTATGGAGGACTTACAAAATGAAGCACAACAAAAGGATTAGAAAACAAAGAAATATAATATGCCTAGCTGGACACACCATTTATTCAATTTTTGATTGCTCTATTATCAAGTACAAGGCATCCTTTTTAGTATATTTACACAATCATATTTCAGACTCAAAGTAAAATATAGTTTAGAGATGCTGTGAAAACCAGTTATGATGCATTTCCATAAAAATGACTAAACTGGCAGAATGGATTAAATACTAGAGCATTTTGGAAGATGGCACTCTAGCAAGATTTTGCATTTACATGAACTGGATAGTGTTAGAAATTTGTTTGCATTTGGGGATTTTCTACTAAAAGGGAACAGTAAACAAACATGTTACCATTGAGATTACATGGTGTGCCAGCATACATTATTTGTGGTTTGAAGGAGCATCCTATAGAATCCTCAGTTTTATGAAGCAAGGTTCTTGAATTTTAAGGTAGACCAAGATTAATTTTATTTAGTACTACATTATTTCCTGCATTCACTTATTAATTTTTAAAAGTTATCTCTTACAATTAGTTATATTCAAAGCTGTAAGTCTGTAGGCAATTTTTGGATGAGCATATTGTTGTTTGTTTTTGTTTTTTTTTAATGCATAGTTTAAGAAAAGTTTTAATATTTAATTGCTTCTCATTCAGAGTTGGTTACTCTATAATGAAGGTGTTATCTTCACAGCTTCACCCTTTTTGTGTCACTTCTGTATCAGAAAGAATTTTTTTTCAATACTTTTTATTGTTTACTGAATTACCAACCTTAGAAACCTTTCTCGTCAGAATTCTGTTTCTTTTCATTTATAACCATGAGGAGAAAGACAAATAGCACATAGAAAGCTATGATTTTAGTACACAGATACTGTGCTGGTGAAGGATAGATCACATCAGTATCCAGTGTTTGCTTCACTTTACATCAGTGAATACTCAGTATTTACCAGGGAATTTGATGATCCAAAACCTAGAAAATCCTGTCATACCTACATTTGTAAAGAGATGGAGGGAATTGTGTTATGGCAGCATCTTTTTGATCTAATTCTTCCTCAAAATCACAGTGAAATGTTTTGACATAACTATTTGATGTTGAAAAATAAGGAAGAGATGAACAACAAACTTAAACTGGAGTATCCTTGATTTGGTCTCAAAAGTCAGATACTTAAATTTACCTGAACAAGATTTTTTAGATACTGCATGCTTATATTTTAAAATAACTTGAATTTTTTATAAATTATTTTGATTTTTATGTACAATATACTACAAAGTCGCTCTTCAATCTATCAAACATAGTGTTTACTACCAATGACACATAAGATAATGCTAAATCATTCTGAAGTTCTTGGGATAAATCAAGTCTATTAGTACCTCACACACTGGCATTTCAAAAAAATCATGTTTAGATTATCTTTTCACTCCACTCACTTTCACTTGCAGTTAATAGAACTCTTTTATTTCAGTATAAATCCACATTAAAAAATATTTTGAATTGTCCTATTGTAAGTAGTGTAGGTCGTGAGGGAACAGTCCCAGAATTATTTTGTCTTTACCAGCCTCTCAGTAGCAGCTCACTTGACCATTAGCCTCATGTAAGTCAGTGAGGCAGTAGCAGGGCCAAATTCAACCTGAATAGTAGATAACAATATTAACAATATGCACACAGACTATGTATAGTCAGTAGTCACAGGAATGCAAAGATACCCGTCTTTTAGTTTTTCTGTTTGGTTGTTTAGTGAAAAAGCAGCTAAATTACTTTTTCCCAGAACAGACAAACTATGACCTCCAAGAAATTGCACTTGTAAGGAGGAATTCTTCCCAACTGTTTACCAGAGCTGTGTTATCTAGTATAGTCATAATCAATAGGTCTGGAAATTAATGGTTTAAAATGTTATTGCAAGACACTTTTGAAACAGAGGGCATTTAAAGCCAATGTCATTGCCTATGAAGTTGAAAGCTTGTGCACAACAGCTTGCTTAAAAAAAGAAAAACCAACACTGAAAAAATTAATACTGTGAATGTAAGACTTCTTCTCTAATAATCAATAATTCTCCTTATAGTCTTCTAGAGTGAAATTTTCTTTTAAAGGCAATTATAATTATGATTTTATATAATCATATTTAAATTAAAATCACACTGTTTTGGGACTCATGTAGATTAATAGACATGAACAAACACTCTCATTGAATTTAATGAAATATAGTCACATGATTCAGAAATCATTACAAATAAGGTGTGCACAGACAAAGCAGAGTGCAATCATTACTTTTGTTTTATAAAATTCAACTAGTCTACCTAAAAGTAATAAATGTGGCTAACCCTGATGTACCACCTTGCACTTAATATACTTTTTTTTTCTTTTTTTTTTTTTTTTTTAATAAATCAATACAGGTATTCTGATGTAATTTATTCAGACATGAGCTTGGTTTTAACACTGTGTGTGAATTTCATACAAAAACTTTTTTGTCTTCAAGTACGCTTATGCTTAAGACTACCCCTAAAGCATACTGCTTTTCAGTACACATACCTGTTATGGATGTTCATCCTATCTTTTTCCTTAAAAGCCAGACTATGCTTACTGATCATAAAAAGTGATTTGCTCAGAGATATTCATATTTACAACTTTAGGCTGATTATACCAGGTTCCAAGAACTACTGTCCACTAAGTGTAAAGAGAGTCTAAGATTAATAATTTAGATGTAGATAGTTTCATGGTAAAAGAACTGTGCTTAATCAGATGAGCTCCACACTTATAGTGTATTTGAAATACTGCCATTCAATGCAGAATATACTAATTTTCTCTTACATATTCATCAAAGTTACTATAACTGAATTAGTTAGATGAGATACAACATCTCTGTTGGCAAATATAGAAAATGCTAGTGTGAAGGGCCTGATAACAGCAGAGGCAGTACATCAAGATAAATGATCCTTTCATCTTGTTCTGCCAATCATTGTGTTGGTCATAGCTAAAAAAAAAAAAAAAAAATACAAGTACAAGAGATGATATATTTTAGAGTAGCTAGGTAATATGAATGGTAGCACTGCAACTTTTTTATTGAAGAAATAATATGAAGAAATTAGTGATATAGAGACTGGAAAAATCACATCAGTGACATTTATTCTTTTTAGATATCATATTAAAAGGTATTTCTGAGGGACAAAATACTTAATGGAAGGGGGTTTGAAAAAAAAGAAGGAAAGCAAAGTAGAGAATTAATATTTTGCCATTAACTTACCTTGAATGTGGGCAAACTCACTGATTTTGTCAGACGTGCTTCATAAAAGTTTGACATGTTCCCATGAAAGCAGAAAATGCCAATAGGTACAAAAAAGTTCTAGAATTTCTTTTAACAAGACACTGTAAATTCATACCAGTAGCTTCAGTCCAGTATTGACTTCAAAAAGTAATTTAATATATTTTCAGTTACTCTGAAACTACAGTAGTTTGTTATGAAGGCTATTAAAGAAGATGACAGAAAATTAAATATTTGTAAGTATTCAGTTTGGTTGGAAAAGTTAATGTAGAAGAGTAATATTTTTAAAACATTTCAGCAGTTTTTTGTGTTGTTTTTTTAAGCAACAGTTGTTACCTATCATAAACGTTCTTCAGTGATAAACTGAAACATAACCAAATACTCATAAACATAACATTTTTGCTAATTTTAGGAGGTTATATGTCCCAGTTTGTTCAGAATATAGTATCTCATCCTCAACTCTTGGATAGCAGTGGTATTTCCCTTTCACCAGTCCTGTAATTCTTTTTAATTTTACTCCATAACTAGTTAGTGTTAGATTTCAAAATTGCACTGATTGCTGGCATATATGACACTATGTATACAGTATGTATTTGTGTTTCCCACAAATGACAAGCAGTACTCAGCTGGCACCCATCAGGATGAAAACCAAACAAAATGTGTCAAAAGGTAAAATAAATACCTAAATAAATCTAAGTGCACTTTTAGTCAAATTGAACTGATTGACTGAACTTGAAGATGGTTTCTTGCTTTTAGAAATATTGTTAGGATTTTTTTCTCATATCAGGAAAACTAACTTGACCATTATCCTTGTTGTTACATGATATTTTTTTTTTTAAGTAGTAATTTCATTGTAATTATGACTGAGTATATGAGACAGAGAGAGGAAGACAGAGGGACAGGTTTTACTTGAAAATTTCAGCAGTAGAAGCACAATTTTTTACAGTGTAAGCTCAGAGAAAGCTATCTGAGCTATGCAGCTGTCTCTTGCTTTAGCTTGGACTTGGGCTAATCAGTGAGATTCAAGGACAGCAGCAGACAGCAAAGTAAACAGGATCCAGTAACTTAGCTGAGTAAATGATCCAAATGAATTATTGTTCACCAAGAGTCATTGCAATAGTTCTGTAAGAATATCAGCATTACATGGTATGATAGACAAATATTAATACATGTTAGGACTTTCTAGGAAAAAATGATTAAGAATTAAACAGGAAGCTGGATTGCATAGTATCTAAATTCATTACACAAGCATATGTATAGTATTCATTACAACCTACCCATCAGAGAAGGCATCCTGTAGAGCTGAAAATACGTCACCAAAGTTCAACAAAAAGCATTGCTTCCATATGAGAAGATACTAAACTAGTTTTTTTCTTTGAATACTTCCAATTGAGAAGAGATTTAAAAGGAGATTAACAGATTTCTATAAACTGTCTGTCCAGATTATGAACCCTTTCAATATACATTACTAATGTATATTCATATGTATAACAGAACAGAGAGCCAATAAAATAAAAGCGTTCAGCAAAACCAGTGAAACAAACAAGCCAAAACAGATTATTAACTTATTAAATCTGCATGTGAAATGAAGATGAGAATGTCTGAAATAGATAGGAGAGAGACCTAGAATTTAATATCACAGAATCACAGAACAGTTTGAGTTGAAAGGGACCATAAAGTACATCTAGTTTCAACTCCCCTGCCATTGGCAGGGATACCTTCCAGTAGATCAGGTTGCTCAAAGCCCCATGCAACTCAGCCTTGAACACTTCCAGGGATGGGGCATTCACAGCTACTCTGGACAGAATTTCTTCCTAAAGTCTAATTTAAACCTACCCTTTTCAGTTTAAAGCTATTCCCCCTTGTCCTATCATTACATGGCCTGATGAAAAGTTCCTCTCCAGCTTCTGTAGGACCTCTTTAGGTACTGGAAAGTGCTATACCATCTCCCTGGAGCCTTCTCTTCTCAGGCTGAACAGCCCCAACTGTCTTAGCTGTCTTTGTAGAAGAGGTGATCTGTCCTTGTTACCATCTTTGCAGCCCTCCTCTGCACCTCCTGCACTAGGTCCACATCTTTCTCCTGTTGGGAGCTCCAGAGCTGGATGATACTCCAGATGAGATATTACCAAAGTGGAGCAGAGGGCATGGTCATTGTAAATTAGAAAAATGGTGTTGAAAAACCAGTCTAAATCCAACAGAGACAAGTGTGAGATATTACAAACAAGTAAGAATAATCAACTTCACAAAAACCAGATGGGAAACAGCTGGCTAGATAGCAGTTTTTGGAAAGAGATCGAAGGGATTAAATAGACTACAGTCTGAATGTGATCAAAAATATCATGCTGTTCTGAAGATGGCAAAACATCATACTGAGATGTGTAAGTGAAATATAGCTTGCAAATAATATGAACAAATCCTTCAGCTTTACACCACTTTGTAGAGCCTGAGCTGGAGTACTCTGTCCAGCTCTGGTGAACATCCTTGCTGAGCCACATCAGAGAAACAAAAGGGAAAAACAACAGCAAAGATGAGAGATCTACAGAGATTACCACTGAAATAAGAATGGAAGATTAAAACTATTTAAATTAAGAAAAACTGAAAAGGTGAAGACTGAGGTGTACAAAAATCTTCAGAAAGAGAAAATAGATGAGAGTGTATGGCCTTAACAGTAAGTGTTTTTGTATAACTACATGACTGAGTGACCATCATGAAAGCTATGAATATAGCATGACTATCTACAAAAGAAAAATGGACCAAATAACAAATTTAACAGGAAAACATGTCTTATTACTGTGGTGGAATTAAGCAAGAAAATCCTAGGCATAGTGAGCCAAAATGTAACTTGCCAAATTCATGGCAAAAGAATACACAAAAACTTCTGCTAAGAAACTTCGATGCAATCTCCATCATAGACGTTTGAAAATCACTGGTTTACTAAGAGAAGAATCTCAATGAGGTCACATTATTTCCTTATACTCTTAATGTTTTCATGGACACCATTGATACAACACTGAGCTAGGTGAACCGTACAACTGGCCCACCGCAATGGCATTACTACAGATTACCTTCTGGGACGAATCTTTCACTTCCACAGGACTCGAGTGAACACTTCCAAGTAAGGAATACATTTGCAGAAGAAAAGGTCTGTTCACAAGCCATTCACAAACAAACAAACAAAAAGAAGTGTGTGGGGAGTACATCTGCTGGATAATTTATTCAAAATGAATTATTCAGCCAACTCTAGCAAAGGACCTACTTTTTTATTTCTAGTTATATAAAGATGTTTTTTTTATGACAGCCCTAGACAAAAATGTTATCTTTGACTCATGCTTTCCTTGCTCTCATCTTCTCTGTCTGGCCCACAAATTCAGTTCAGGAAGTACTTTGTCTTCTCACTGATCTTTTGATTCAGAGGTGAATGACAACTCCAACCACGCAGCTTAGACCAAGTGCCTCAGGATGGCAAGAGCAGAAGGAAAATCATATTTTTAAATTAGAAGGACAAAAATTGCCTACAGCCAAGTAACAGACTATCACATAAACACAAACTTTGTCACGTGAAATAGCAGCATTCCAATTTCAGGACAAAAGAAAGATAAAGTTAAGGACATTTGAAAACAAAGGTTTGAGTAAAGTGATTCATGGACTGATAAACCAGATAAAATAGATAAAACACTGTGCAAAAAAATTAGAATGCATTTAATACACACAATGACACATTTTATTGGCATTTATTCCTCCTTTTCAAAAAATCTTTTTCTCTTTCTTTCCTTAGTTCCACCCTCACTTTACCTTTTAGCTTGCAATTCTTTGTTCTTTCCTTTTTAATGACTAACAATGATTCAGTTATCTAGGTCATGCATTTATCTTGAATTCTTTGCTGTAGTACAACAAATGCAATGGAAACGTAGGATAGGAACTCCTGTTAACTTTGCTTGTATTATTGAAACAGGTTTTATTTTGCAAATACCTTAACTATTTTCAACTGCTTCAAAGGTTTTAACTTTAAAATATGAAGTAAATTTAATATGAATTGTAATAGCCTATGAGTTGCTAAAATGTATGCAGTCTTTCTCTTCATTAGGCAGAGTGTTTTCATATTTCTCTGTTAGCATAAGAAAACTGAAAATTCAATTAGTTTAATTAATGCAGTGTACAACACAGCACACAGAAAAGTTTCCCATTCTTGATAGCACATACGACTTTTACCCTATTGTGTGATGGAGTCAAATTATGACACAGCTTCTTTTATGCATTCATTTTCAAATCTCTGTAAGAAGAGTGATGCTTGACAGCAGATACAAAGCAATAGATGGGTAAGTGGCTTGCATTTTTCTAAACAGGGTTGAAGAGCAAGGATGTTTGAAGAAATGTAGTAGACAAATCTGTATGTCGATAAGAGTCATTTTTTTTTTTGTATGATCCATATGGAAGAGTCACCTCATCTTTTTTGTACTAGGGATGAGGTTATTTTCTGATCCTGCTGGGCAAGAAACATGCAATCTTCTTTCAGATGTGGATTATTACAGTAGACTACATACAAGATTACCATAATCAAGACCTTTATGTTTAGGTGACAAATAAAACCATCAACAGCTAGAGGGCTGTTGTGATGTGTCAAACAGCTTATCTCTTTTCCCATGTCTGTGTCATTGCCCTGTGGTCCCCTTTTGTTTGTGGACTTCAGCTGTGCTATGTTATTATTTGCATATGGCTGCAGAAACACATATGTATAAGTTAACTTGTATCTCCATGCACACACATATATGAAATGGAGTTGGATAGATACAGACCACCTGCTTTGTGTTTGTACAGCTCACACAATGACCTCTCTGTAGAAAACCAGCTGAAATGGTAAATGTTTCTGTTCCTTCACTCAGTACCCACCTTTTATAGAACTTACTATTGGAACAACCAGTAGATGAGAGACAGTTTTTGGTTTCAGTTCCTTCTCGATATTTCATCACTTTCAATCAGGCTTTTGCGTATCTTTATATTGACTTTTTTGGGGAATACGAATTGCTTCAATATTCAAATATTGTTTAATAATCTTTCTTTTGATCTATCAGACTGGCTTAAGAGCTCAGGGCTGTGAAAATAATTGATTTTTAATTTCACCATTGTGGTTCAGATCCCTATGTGTGCATTGTCCTTCAGTTTCAGGTAAGCACCTTGATCACTGGGCTGTAGGTGGGATACATCTATACAAGCTGCAGACAGCTGGAAATCTCAGGTGTGTGTGAATGCATCTGTCTCCAGCACATGAGGAAGAAGTGCAACAATTTCAAACAGTGCTGAAACTGCTTTCAATGTGCTACACAGTTGATATCCACAAGAATAATAAGACCAAACCCTTGTATTTTCAACATATCAGCAGGTGACTTTCTGCTCAAATGGACATGGACTTTTTTTCTGGAACTCATGAGACATGACACAGGTCTAAAGGCTTTGTAATACATTGTACCCTGACACCGAGTCTGTTTTTTAGACTTTTCCTGGGAAGAAAGGTTTGTTGGATAGAGATCTGTAATCTTTTATTATTTGTAAGAGTCTCCAATATTTTTTTTGTCAGCCTATGCCTTTCAAGTGTCTATGGTTTCTCTGAATGTACATAGTTGCATCAAATGAGACATCTTTTACATTGGAAAAACATAATCATGTGTTCTGCAGCTGCTAAATGCCATCATATATGTATGAATGAGAATGTTAAGAACTAGTAAATGCTATAGTTCTCAGATATAAGGATGGTAACTCTTTCTGATGGGTTTTAGAAATATTCTACTTTTAGAAGAAAAATTTTTCATATATACTTGCTTCATTTTCCATGAGCATATTTATTGGTTCCTAATGCCTCAACTTTTACTAAAACAGGCAACACTGACACAGTGTTTGCCTTTAGCATATAGACTATAAGACACATTCTGCTTTATTTTGTTTCTGTTGGAAATGTTCCTCTCTACCCCATTGTACTAATTCACAGGCAGCTTGAAAGCATGCTGTGTTACATGTAACACCCTCAACCAAATACCTGAGTAAAATGAGAGTTGTCTAGGAATAAACCATGGTGAAATGACACTAGAAGCACTCCATTGTCCATCTTTGATACTACCTCCCATTCCACAGATGTCCTCTACTTCCATTTCACTCTTCCCTTTTGCACCTCCTACCTATATTCCCATATATATCTATCTCCTATTCTTCACTTTGCACACACTTTAGATTGAATTGTTGTCCTTCTTCTGTGTTAAACAAAAGAACAACCTGTAACTTGTTGCCTGTTGAAACATACCTTTTTACACCAGCATACAAACTTTTTGACATGATTGTTGATATTTCTGTGAAACTGTGTATTCTCAAACCACTGGTCATTCTGTTCTGTTCTGAAATAAAAATAAAGGAGAGAAAAGTAAATGAAAAAGCAAAGAAAATTAACAAACCATTGTCATTTTGGAATGAGAATAAGTGATGAAGAATAGGACTGGTGAGCATGTTGTATGCAAAGTGAGATGATCCAGAAATAAGCATTGACAGAAGCCGATTTCAACCTCAAAACATGTAATATAAATTACTTTCTTTTCAAAAGAGATCTCAGAGCCATTCAAAAACTGCAGTAAGAACATTATGCCACAGTCTGCAGGAAGCAAAGGGACTCAGGTAGACAGAAAAATGCAGAAGACATTTAAAGACTGTGCTTTTGCTGTCCTACAAGGCGAATGATTGTTTATTCTTCAAGAAGATAGGCACATGCAGATGGCTTTTTTTTTTTTTTTTTTGCAAAACAACATCCACATCAGAAAGATGATTCAGGAGCATTTCAGAATCATCAGTTTGCAGAAATGCCCAAGGAGCATGCTGTAACATCCCTAAAACTGTTTAGTTCAGAAAACAATTGAGAAGTGTTATTTGCATGTTTTTACAAGTGAAAGGGATGAGCCTTAAAATGGAGTCTGATTTAGAACCTCAGAACAAATAGGAAAAATTACTTCAGAATTAAAATTGAAAAAATCAGCTGTTCTAAGAAAATATATTGTGGAGATTCTTGATAAATTCTGGATAATACTGAGGTACTGAGAACAAATAAATGCATATCCTATGCAGAAAAGTTTTCTAATTTTAAGAAAAAGAGATTTCAATTTCTTAACAGAGAAGGATTCAGACTAATTAGAAGAGCACTAAGCCACCTAAACCCAGTCTTCTAAAACACGAAGGCACACTTCTTGTTGTTGTGTTGAAAAGAAAGAAATAAACATTTGCAGGACAACATAAAGCTTACAAAATACAAAAATCAATTTCAAAATCAGATTAACTCTGCTGGATCAGACACTCCATCAATGACAGACCATTAAAACAACTCAGCTCACATATGGATCACTATATTGTACATTTCTTTAGATGAACAACCTCTTAGGTGTTTCAGAAGCTTAGCAAAATTTTATTACCTCCAACATAATGCAGAAGTCTTGTGATCTTTCATGAAAGTCTATTTTTACTTTGGTTAACTGACAATTACTACATGATAAGAATGTGCAAACAAAATCTTACCATGGCTGAGTTTCTGCATGAATCATTTTTTTTCCCCAAAACAGCTTGTTGCTGCATCAGTGACCTAACACAGGACAAAGTGAGTGAGCATCAGAGACACCAAAAAGCACCATGAAGATAATTTCCATTTTGAGAGTGGAAGTGCAGAGCTACTTAGCTACTACTAAGCTACTACTAAGCAGGAAAGACTGTCAATACACCCAGAGAAGAAAATGGAAATATTATTCCAGATACACTTACAAAAGCTTTACGATGTTATTTGAATGGAAAATATATATTATTTCCCAGATTTACTTACTGTGAAGCACTGAAGCATAGTTTGGCAACACAGTTTTAATTTTTGTACACTTTTTCATTTCAGAAGGAAAAGAGAAAGTAGTGAAAGGGAATTTGGCAATACAGCTTTAAATATTGTATAATCCTTGTAGTCAGCTATCTCTGTTGGCAGCCAAACAGAAGTGCCTAGAGTCAGAAACCTCAGCAAAGGGCATTTACAAATATTTAATAAATGGAGTTACTTGGAATACAACTCTGCTGTTGTGCTATCCCCACAGACTTCAGATTACAAAGAAAAGGGAAGGGAAGTGCCCCATCTCCCAGACTATGACCCATACCTCCTTTCTTCTTCTTGGGAATATAATTAGTTTTCTCTTCTCTAAACTTCTAGCCCAGTCTATTGGACTGGACAGCTTTGCAGTATTTTTTATTATTCCTCTGAAGCTTCTTGACTTCTTTCTCTCTGTACTCGATCCTCAACAGACCTAACTACTTTGATGATATTATGAGTTGACAGTCAGAACTGAAAATAAGAAGAAAAAAGCCTACTGACAAACTGGCTGGCTTTTGGTTTTGTATTTTTTTACCCCCCTGAAAAAGAAAAAAAAAAAAAAAAAGGTGTCATCAGTGGTTTTGAAGCCAAAATCCTTGTGCAATGAACACAACTGGCATGAACACTTGGATGCCTCCCAAATGCAGATGGAAATGTCAAAGAAATGATGAAGGTAATATTGTCATGAACTGAATTATTCCATAGCCAATATCTTCCCCAGAAGAAGAAAAAAAATGTCTTTCTTAGATATAAAATAAAAAATGACATAGGTAGATCGTGACCCTGACAAGTACTCAAAGTCAGCTGGTGAAAAGATGTTTTAAAACAACAACAACAAAGCAGGAAGCAAGCTGAGAAATGATAAAAGCATTCAGTAAAACGTATGGATAGAACAGGAAAGCAAATTGAAAGCCAGGTGTCACAAATATCACAATACTTGTAAAGCACAGGAAAGGAAGTCAAGGATTATTGTTCTGTTCTTGACTGCGTTGGAGACTTCTTGTGAGACTTTTGGCCCAAATAAGGACATCTCAACTACAAAGGACAAAATAAGTTAAAAGCAGACACAGAAATATTCCTGCTTTATATATTATCCATTGAATGCTTTTTCTATAAGGATGAATGTGCAACACTACTTTAACGTGGTAAATCAGGTATTTTTTAACCTTTGAGTCTACCAAATAGGACAAATAAATTTTTTTATTGATACTGTACCTGACATGTGAAGATGGTGTCTATATAAAGTTATGGTAAAGATGAAAAATAAACCTACAGATTTACTTGAATCCGGAGATCATAGTCATAGAATCATATGCTGGATGTAACAGGTATAGAATTATGAACCTTGGCTCGAGTAGCAGAAATTGGGAAGTGGACAAATTTTCAAACTTTTCTGTGTGAACATGAGGACACAGAAAAAATAATAAGGCTGAAAGACATGGAAAGACTTTTTATATTTTTTTGTTGTTTCTACAAAATAGGAAATAATTAGGAAAATTTGCAGAATGATGAAAAATCTGTTCTGTGCCTGATTAAGAAAATTGTAGTAGATTATGGCATGCAAATCAAGAATATGTTCCTATAAATCTCATAACTCTAATGTGAAATCAGAGTTTTGCAGTCCCTGTATCCAACTAAGAGAGATGTGCTAGTGAACACTATAACCTCAGGCCCAGATATCATACTGCTTAATTTCTGATTTTACTCCATTTAAGAAATTGAATGGCACCAGTGTAAAGCTAGTACAGAAATTAAAAAAAAAGAAAGAAATGAGCAAAGAGTTTCAAATCATATAGGTGCAGAAAAGAATAACAGAAGCTTGTATCTTTCATTAGGAGATATAGAAAACAGACAAAAGTGAGTATTTAAATTGTCTGAATGATAAAATTATGAGGGAGAAGCTGCTACAAAACTAGTATTGGGTTTTTTAATTATTTTTTTTAGGGCACATGTGCTATCAGGTAAAGAATGAAAAGGATTAAAAATAGAGTGATGCATGTACATAGCACCAATTAGATGTGCAGCTAATGGCACAGAGTGCAGATAGCTGCATGGATGTTTTGGGTATAACTCAGCTTCAGAAACTCACAGCTCAACCTGATTTGTGATCCTAACACCACTGTTGGCACTCAGACTCCCATATACACTCACATGTACACAGAAATGAGTCACTTCTTTTGAACAAGAGAAAAAAAAAGAAACTGCTGATTAGGCACAGGGCATTGCCAGACATATGTACCGATCAGCCTGTTTGCATGAGGCTGGCCTCTTTTATCACCTTTTCATCTCTATTTTCCAGTGCTTGCTATTCCCCAAACCACCCTGAACTTTTTGTTGCCTTTCCTTTGGTTCCTGGCCTAATCTTCACTTCACATCACACACAATCCCAAAATACTCTCTCCGGCATCTCACAAGGAGCCCCATACTCAATAGCAGTCCCCTCCCGATCTGTGAGGTGCCCCACTGTTCTGGTTTTGACTGAGACAGAGTTAATTTTCTTTATGGTGACTAGTATGGGGCTGTGCTCTGGATTTTTGCTGAACACAGTAATGATAAAGCAAAGACAGTTTTTGTTATTACTGAGCAGCTCTTACATAGAGTCAAGGCTTTTTTTTCTTTTCCTACTGCCATACTGGTGAGAAAGTTGGGGATGCATGTGAGGTTAGGAGAAGAAAGGTGACCCAAACTGATAAATGGGATATTCCATATGACACCATGCTTAGTATATAAAGGGGGAGGTGGGGAACAAACTGGAATGGGGGATGTTTGGAGTGATGGTGTTTGTCTTCTCAAGTACACCTTGTGGGCATGTGGTGGAGCCCTGCGCACCTGGAAATGGCTGTCCATGGGAAGAAATGAATTAATTTCTTGTTTTACTTTGCTTGTGTGTTCAGCTTTTGTTTTCCCTATTAAACTGTCTTTATCTGAACCCACAAGTTTTCTAGCTTTTACGCTTTTGATTGTCTCTCTGATCCTACCAGTGGGGGGTTGATTGAGAGAGTGCTTGTGTGGGGTTTGGTTGGCTGTGGTTAAACTGGGACACCTGGGAAGACACTCTCCATTAGTTCACCATGGTGGATTTCACTCTGCCTGTGTGTTTGATCACCCCTGTGATGGGTCAGGACAGGGGCTTTGGTTTGTTCCTCTGGCACAGGTGTTGGGGGCTCTTTCACTTGCCTTTGTGACTCAGGGACCCTGTGTGTTTGTGGAAATGAACCTCTAATCACATAAACTAACATCAGTCATCTTCTTCATCTCTTTGTTTGTCTGGTTTTGCCAAATAACTTGCAGGTTGTACCATTCTGGCTGCTGACTGATTTGCCATGGTGGCTGCTTCTCAGTCCATAATGCAGACCTTATTCAACTGAAAAGTATGGGATGTTGGCCACTGACTTGAGTGGAGACAGACTTTTGAATAAGTATACACCAACATGCTCCCAGATTATCCATTGGCCTAGATCTCACCTCCTCTCAGCAAGCAGACACACAGAACTAAATGAGAAAATTACTCCCACAGAAAATGCCTTTATCTGTGTTTTTAAAACAGAAGGAAGAAAACCTGTCATTCCAACTTCACAGCTTCTCAACTAGACCCACTATTTTTTATTAGTAATCTCCACCACTCCACCAATTTTCTTAATCTTCTACAAACCTTACCTTTTCAATTATCTGTGCATTTCAGGATAAGGAAAAGTGTTATTATGAGCTTTTGCATGTGGCTGTATATCACTTAACATTCCAATATCTCTTCATGCCCCTATAGTATCCAAACAATTTAAAAAAGCTGGCATGCAAAGGTTCCAGAAAACTTTTTAGTTGCTGAAATTAGCAAAATTACCAATTGACTTTATTATGAATAAACAGATGAGAGTCATAGTAACAGCAATTTCTCAGTCTTTTATTGCTATTTAGACTATGTCCCTTCACGCTGAAAAGACATGAGAAAGAAATCCCCTGCACATTTTATTAGTAAGTCTCTTTTATTCTCCAGGAAATCTATCAAGAGACTAGGTCTACTGCATGAGTCTATCCAAATATTTTAATAGGACTCTGCTCAGCACTTTCCTAAAATGAAGAAGGATTTTGGCTGAGCCCAAATTATGATCAGGAAGTTCCTCTGTGAACATAAGCAACAGTGCTGATAGAGGGCTATGACTGACTGAGACTGGAGGTTCACAATGCTGCAGTGATTTCTGGCTCTCCTCCAGCTTCAAGGATGTAGTCTGCCAACTTGGCAGGCTAGAGAACTCACTATGGCAATTTTTCAAAGGGGAGAAATGGTCCAAGGAGGAGTTGTAACTCTATATAAACTGCCCAGCACTGATGACAGGGGCCTCTGCTTCCAACAATCTGGCCAAGAACTGAGTGAATCGCTGCATCCTGCGGAAGATGGACAGTGTATTTATGGAATACCTGTGGGCATTCACTGAGACACTACAGCCAAATTGCTAATACAACAGTGGCTTCCAGTTGGAGAGTTATATCTAGGATTTCTGGATGTCAGAGCCTGGAAGTCCCTTTGAACTCTCATAAATGTGAGGTCATCACACCTCTTCTGTCTATGGCTTTCTTCTGTCTAAAGCCATACAAGGTGCAGCTGAGGTCACTTGGTCTTTTCAGTTTGGAAAAGAGGGGCTGGAAGGAAGACTTCATTTCAGGATACAACTTCTTCATGAAATGGAGAGGCAGAGAATTGCCAGTGACAGGTATGGCCTGAAGTTGTGTCAGTGGAGGTTTAAGTTGGATATTGGAAAAACATTCTTCACTCAGAGGGTGGTTGGACACTGGAACAGGCTCCTCAGGGCAGTGGTCACAGCACCCAGCCTGACAGAGTTCAAGAAAAGTTTGGACAATGCTCTCAGGTACATGGTGTGACTCTCTTGTGGATGGTCCTGTGAAAGGCTAAAAGTTGGACTTGATGATCCTTGTGGGTTCCCTACAACTCAGAATATTCTGTTATTCTGTAAATCTTTCTGAAGTTTTCCCCTGCTCTGTCTCAATCCGTGAGATGGATTTGATGCATTCAGAAAAATTTTCATTCTCAAACAAGCATGACAGCCCTGGTGAATTTGCCTGGTTGAATTCAGCAGGAGTTACATGACTTGGCCATAAACCCTACTATAAGCCCTCTTGACTGATTCCAAATATGAGATGCAAGAGCTTACTTTTGCTATTTCTTGACACTTCAGAAAAAGGAGGAAAAAAAGTTCCCAAATAGGAGGAAAAAAATTGCACAAGAGTTACTGCTTAATGAAACAAAATAATTCAATTAATACCTCACTGGCTATAGGGAGTCAGAAGGTCAAATGTCAACATGATCTTGGTCTGCCAGTTAGACTAAATTGATCTCACCCATGCAATCAACCAGCCTTTTTAACAAAGAAACCTCATGGCATGTATTATGGAGCTTGTACTAAATGTGTAAGTGTTCAGGAATTTATACTATTCTTTCTTAAAACTGTCTTATGTTTCCTAGACTTGCTTGTCTCATAGGAATTTAGAACTGTTGCTCACAACTGGGCTACTGAGAGTTTGTATACAACTTCTCTTAATAGGGAATTGTTCAAAAAATCCTACATAATTTCTATTAAAGAAGTAAATAAAATATTGCTATTATCAACTACAGAAGTTTCAAACAGCACTGAAGAGATTGATATGCGTGTTCATTCAAGCTGTTAAGTGTAGCATATCCTACTCCAGTCAAATTCCTTTATACATATTTTTCTCATTTATAGTATGCTCAGTTCCTCACAGGACCTCAAGGTCACTTTTGTTACTGTTTATTTATTTCTTTTCCAAAACCAAGATTATTCTGTAATATAGTTCCTGTTTATCTACAAGCTCACTGTTATAAAAACTTACAGTTATGTTTTTCTTTGGCCTAAAAATAGTGAGAAATAGAAATTCTGGCTGGAAGTGAGTGTCTGACATTCCAGCACCTTCAGCTGGAGAGAATTTGAGATGTAAAGGCAACCTGCAGACGCCCTTGTGAAAAGCAAAATAATAACATCCAGAGGGAGAGAGAATGAAGGGAGAGCACATCCAAAGCATTCTGAAGAGGTTTAGCACACTTACCAACCCTATATACATAATTTAATTTCCCCACAGGACCATATTTCGTAGTTCAGGTTGGTATACTATGTAACAAAAGAAGCACCAACCAAACAATCTGCTGCCCGGCTGAAAAAAGTCCCAACTTTAGTGGAATTTGTGTATTTATAACACAAATATGTACAGAGGTAAGAAGATAAAAACATGCAAGAGTTACCTGAACACAGAATACCTTGCTACAGCTGTAGATCTGAACTATGGCAAGGGCAAGCTAGCATGAGCTCTCTCAAAGAAAACTGGAGGCACAAAGTGGAGTCAATATGCCCTGTTTCTGATGAATGCTGAAACTTGTGAGAAAAAGGATTGTGAGGGTGTGATGAGTGGATCAGGAAGTAGCAGCAGATGAAAAGAGCAAGGAAGAAACAGGCTCAACGTGGTCTGGCATCAAAATGTATCATTATATGTCCAGTGTATTGCATAATATATAATTATTACAAAAAATGTTCCAGGGCAAAAAGAACTTAAATTCTGATAACTCGTTGTCCTTCGTGGCTCAGCATAACTAAACTGGAAGAATTTTTATCTTTTTAAGATTGTGTTAATCTTTTTTTCTGCAGAAGTGTGTGAAGCATCTTCCTCCCTTCCTCCCCCACCATCAGGTACTGTTTAATGGTATTCAAGCTAATTGTTTATTTTGCTCCATTAACTTGGAATAGACCTGGGGTTGAGGCTTCTTACATCTTATATGTAACATAAATATGCACTTATTGCTTTCTAAGTCCACAAAGAAATAATCTGTTGGGGGAAAATGGAGCAAAGAGATTGTTCTAAGTGGTCAGGTTCATGCATAAAAAGTGTGATTGCAAAGCTCTACAACCTAAAACACTGGGTCATTCATTCCTAAAAGGAAGACTTTGCTGTGACTTATCCCACCCTCAAATCTTCTTTAAACCCTGACTTAACTGTGAGTAAAGTTGTAAAGAGCTCTTGGCTGCTTTTGAATGAAAATCTGTGATGTCCACTGTTCAGATGCTGGCAACAATGAAAGCAATCATGCTGTTTTTCATCTGAGTTCAGGTTTCCCGGACATTCTTTATGTTCCCTTTAAAAAGAAATCCTATAAATATGACTTTGGTGGCACATGAATACACACAGCAGACAAGTGTGTCCCCTCACTAATGATCTGACAAATTCACAAGATTTTTGGGTGGCGTAATTACAGTTTGGTCAGCCCCTGCTATTGTGCATCACTGTTTGTAATAAACATTTTACTTTGAGTATTATAGCAAAGTCTTTGAGAAAACTGCAGGCCAGTAAATCACCTGCTAACTAGGGCTGCAGCAAATTTTCCCCAGTTAAGAACTCCAGCAAATTAGAGTACCAAAAATCATGAGATATTCCAGGTTCTGGATCCACTTGTCTGGGACAGATTGAAGAATAGATGAACGCATAACAGATAAAGATGGTGAAAACCTGTTGTATACATTCACTGACTTAATTAAATCTTTACAGGTTATAGTATTCAATAAAAGCACGCTTCCATAAGAAGTCCATTGTAAGTGTGGTTTTAATGAGAAAGGTCAACATAAACTAATGCACCAGATGGCGTAATAAATTAAAAAAAAAAAGAGTACAATAATGTTTAATTTTTTATAATAATGACAAATTCTTTTTTAGATCCAGAGCAACATCTGAAAGAGTTTTTTGGAGTGCTTGTTTTATTTCTGAAAACATTCACATTTGCAATGTTGGTTGGTTAAGGAGAAACTTTTCAGGTTTACTGACTTTTTCTGAAAAAGGAGAGTGATTGGTTGTTTTAAGGTCAAATGTTAAATCACTTTTGAAAAGCTCAATCTAGCTGCTTTCAATAGACTGGTGGGCTAAACTAGCAGCATGGTTTGGTTTGTCTTATGTCCATTACACAATTTATGTCAAAGTAACTGAATATGGATGACACATAATGAGGATTTCCACCTATTTCCCTCTAGGACAGAGCATTCTCACTAGACTAGAGCATGCCTTTCTTGCAGAGAACCAGAGTAAAACAAAATCTGAAACCCTTTCAAAAGCAGCAATGGAAAGATTTTTTTTCCTCAAAACCTCTGCTGTTTCTTTCGAAACACTGTTTATAGTTGCATCCCCTCTCTCCAATGGCCCCTCAGAAATGCCATCTACTTCTCTGACATAGGAGACTTATGCAGGAGAGCTTTCCTCTGTGCTCTTTCCACTCTTTCATAGCTAATCAACAGACACCCACTGCCTAGCTATTTGTGTTAGATGTGCTATATAACTGTGGATTAAAACCTTGCATTTGTGTTCTTACTAATGCTATTTGTAGACTGTGGATTGTACGTGTTGCCTCTGATCTTCAACTGTCTTTTAAAAATAAATAAAAAAAAGAGAAGCAATTATTGGCACTGTTCAAAGAGTTTTCCCTGTTCTGCTCTCAGGAAGGCAGCCTTTGTACAAAGCCAGTGGAGTTGTGCCCATTCACAGCAGGGCTGGATTTAGTCTTAAATGCTGCCCTAGTAAACAGTACCAGCATCCTCCTATGAATCATGAAAGCTAGTGCTGTGGCTAGTCTTTGCATCTGAGACAAGTCAAGCTTGCAGCCCCTGTCCCTCATCTCTCATTCCTATTTTTCTGAAAGTGAAAATAGTGCCCTTCAGAAAGAATCAGGCCCAGACTTCCCATAGAGTGCAAATAGGTTCTGCTAAAAGCACTGTATACCATTCTGGCTCATATGAAGGCGGTTTTTATCAGCCTAGTGAAGTTGTTACGACATTGATGACTTTCTCATGGCTCGTAACATCCAGAAGAGCTTCAGTGTAAGTTAGAACATATCCTTAACAAGAAGCTGCAAATTTGCTTCCTTACAAGAAGTAAGCAAAATGAAATAAGAGAATGGGAGGGCAAGAGAGTCTGCATGCCATGAGAGAAACAGAAAGCAAACAGGAAGAGTGACTAGAACTAATAAGAAGGAGATGGAAAGGGAGAATGTGTTGGGTAGAGTTTGATCAATGTGAAAGAATTATTGGAGCTATTTTCTTTAGCCTTTGCTTTTTTGACATTGCAGGAAATGAGTTGATGGTTTTTGACAGGAGATGGAAAAGGAAGAAGGAGGTGCTTTCCAATCTCCTTGCAGGTTGATTTCCCCAAGTTGATATGTTCATGCCAAGACTGACTTCAGCATGCCTTTGCTGAAGGTTTTCTTTTGGCAGATTCCATCTATTTGTCTCGGACTAGTTAACTCTAAGCAGTGCATCCATCCTTGAGATGGCTCGGTGGAAAATAAGCTAGAATCATGGCAATACATTTAACACTTCCCAGGAGGTTTCATTACCTGATTAAAAGGTGCACTTTTTTTTTTTTTTTTTTTTTTTTTTTTTTTTTTTGGTAGAAACAACACTAGCACTTCCAGCATCTCTCTGTTCCCCGGAGAAGAGGTTTGTGACCTACCAGAAAGAGACTTTTGATATTGAAACATGACATGCAGACGATTGTACTGCATCAACTCACACTGTACCAGAGGGTACTTGCTAATGTAATTTGAACACCACTTTTTGAAAATTTAGAAGTGACCATTTTGACCTTCAATTTTAAATAGGAAACACCTATGCCCATGACCAATATTCACACACCTCAGATATGTGCAAATAGTCTTCTTCGTAGTACAAGGACCATCCAACTGTCTCATGCCTCAACTTTTCTGCATATTTACAGAGCTGTCCAACCTTGACTGCCAATCTTATAATGCTGGAAAGTTGGTTGAAAGCCCTGTACAACCCCCACAGAATAGTCTCACTCCTAAACCAGAGTTTTTTTCTGCTCTGTATCATCCTCCAGATGACCTACTTGCTTTCTCAGGATAGAAAATAAGAAGAAATCACAATCCTTTATCAATATGTCATATTCTGTTCATGCTTATGTACATTTCTCAGTGTTCACCAAAGACCAGACTGACTCATTCCCAGTCTAGTTTTAACTTGGACCTGTCTATGACCACTTTTGAAGAAGGCTGGATCCAAAGCTATTTTCTGTTGATCTGTGGGAAACTTCCTGAGGGCTAGAGGTAAAACAAAACATGTTCCATGTGCATAGAGAAGGTACAGCAGCTAGGATCAGTCATGTTGGTCTAGTCAATACATGTTTTTGCCTCTCTCTTTACAATCTGTATTGTGTTATCCTGACCATTTGATCCTTTGGTGTTGACTTTGGTATGATTCTGTGCAAGCATGGCTTTTCAGGAGTGCTGACACAATATAGTGCAATAGATATTGTGGCACCACTGATGAGTGTCTTCTAGCATTCACTTTGTGTCTCAGTTGTCTGCTCTTATTGTCTAATTATAACATTGCAAGGAGATCTAAATAAATGATACTCTAGCTGTCATCCATCTCTGTCTCAGAGAGAAAGGGCTGTA
This sequence comes from Dendrocincla fuliginosa, assembly GCA_035047845.1. Lineage (NCBI taxonomy): Eukaryota > Metazoa > Chordata > Aves > Passeriformes > Dendrocolaptidae > Dendrocincla > Dendrocincla fuliginosa. The sequence continues at coordinate 89,181,242 of JAWWMO010000001.1, forward strand.
TGATATATATCAAATCACTATGTTAGAAGCTTTCCACGTACTTCTGTGTGGTCTTTCTGTGTGGTCATGAAAGATAATTTAGTGCAATATGTCTTGTGATCAGCCTGCCTAAGTGTGCCTACATAAATAAAAACACTATTCAAACCAAACCTCCAGTGCAAGGCAAAATAATGCAATGATAGTTACCAGTAAAGTTTGTGACCAGGAACATGGATGTTGCCCTACTTGGGGAGCATTCTGTAAATGAAAAAAATGTTAAGACACCCAAGAAAATGGAAGGCCAGTACAGCATTTTGTGGAAACCTTGTATATCTCTATGATCTAGACTCTGAGGAAAGAGGCTTGGAAGACAAGATGTATTTCATTGGATAAATTACAGCTGAAGACCTCGCTGCAGATACAGATTGGGATGCATATAATCTCCAGGATAGCATGACTCTTGTCAGCAATTTAACTGAAGAAAGACAAAACCCTACCTTTTTGCTTTGCTTCATTATCTAAGAATAAGCATTTGAGACATACTTCTATGTGTTTTTACTGGCTAAAACAGGTCCAAGCAAACTGAGGTTACTACTTATCATATGAGGAAATTTCACTTGTAATCGCATTCTCACAATCAGTTTACACCACTGTTTTATAGACACTGACATGTAATTTATTTTCCCTCTTGAATTTTCAGGATATATTAGGAAACACTTAGCAGAAAGATTTCCATGAAGTCATGTGAATATTCTTATAAAGCATTTCTAAGCGGGAAGTTCATATGCTTATAATTAGAGGAAGAGACTTCTGGTTTACTTGAATGGGTGGTTGTTTTTCAATTGAAAACAGAGAATCCATAACACAGAGTAGATTTTCTAAAATATGTAACATTCAAATGACCTACAATGGTGCTATTTCATGCCACTGTGGTCACATTCTTAAAAAGTGAACAAATCACAAGCCAGATACCAGGCTATTTGTAAGTAATGAGTCATAGAAAACCTTGGTATACAAGCTTTCTGCTTTGCTTGCCATCAAAGCAAACTCACTTCAAAAGTAGCTAAAACAGAAAGAGGACGGACCAGTGATCAGCCTGTGAGGCACTTGAGTGCTCAACCTGTTGGGAAGGTAGATTAATAATAACACAAGTAAACTGTAGGTTTTGGTATTTTCTTCTTTTTTTTTTTTTTTTTTTCCCTACTGCTACAGGCAAGTTTGTCATCACGTTTGTCATCATGAGGACAAGAAACTTGTAATTTCTTTAATATGGCCGTGGTCATGCTATTGGGAATCAATCAGTTCCATTCTAGCCTAAACTATTTTACATTTCCATTCTTGTCTATTGTTTTGTTAATGTCTTTGTTTCCTTTTACAATAGAAATTCTATTTCAGATGAGAGAAAATAGTCTTTCACAATGAGGGTTCAAGTAGACTAAGATTATACACGAAACATCCAAAACCCAGAGAATGGTTGAGAATTAAGTTTCCTCAGAGCCAAAGACGGCTGTAGAAAAGCGTTCAAACTTATCACGTAAGGAGAAATGAAATTAAAAATATACATTCTTCTTGTTTGAAACAAGTGGGGTTTTTCATTAATTTAACCAAGTGCCTTCAAGATACCTACATTTTTTCTACTTCAGTGTTGACAGCTCTAGTTAGTTCTGGCTTCTGCAGAGTTTCTCTAGTTACTTCTCTCTCTAGAGCTGTTCAGAAGTCCTGACAAGTACCATCATACATATTGCATTGTCCCATCATTTTCAAATCAAAATACTACAGTTTTTAAATAGAAAGGTAAACAGAGAGGCAACAAATTGAAGAAGAAAAAAAAGTGTTGAGAAGGTTCTTAGTAAAACGATTGAAACAGGAGGGAATGGCATGCAGAGAAAAATGCAAGTTCACACACCAAAGTTAGAGGATTTGGGATTAATTGAAATCCTCAAGTGGTGCATGGTAAGTGACTGCCTATTTAGAGCCAATAGATAGGTTTCCGTGAGGTTAAGGAAGCGAAAAATCCCATACGAAGCTAGTGAGATGTTAAATTCTAATTAGAAGTGTTAATTAAAAAAAAAACATTTCCAATTTCATCAGTGAGAGTGCTTTTGTTGTTCTGATTCTCTTTGCTACAGTGAATCCTAAGTATCCTAACTCATTTTGTCCCAATATTATTTACCACTTCTATAGGGTATAAAAAAGTTGACTATAACTATAGGAGCAAGGATTATTACAGTGGCACCTTCTACAGTGTCTGTGATAAGAGGACTATCAGCACTTCCATTGGATGAGACACTTTTCTGGGTTTGAAAACTGAAGTCATAAAATTCACACTGGACTAAAGTTTGGGTACATAACTTACCAGCCTGTAAGAAAAATATAAACTTTATGCATACTACTTTGATTGAGCATTTTTTAATTAAGTATTCAAAAATCAGTTTGTTTCCTCCAGGTTCAAATATTGCTCTGTGCAATGCCCATTAAAAGATGCTGTTATTTTACTTGATATTTTGCAGGTCCTTAGCCCATGGCATGGAACGCAAAGAAACAGGATGTTAGTAGCAAGTATTTTTTACCAAGGACTCTCAGTATTTATCTGTCCAGAAACAGAGATTTTCTTCCCTTATACTGTACAAAAAAACTGCTTTCTGCCCATGCAGGAGCCATGCTGTGCTCCTACAAGAGGATGGGATGGAAAAAAAACACAGCAAAGGGACTGCCTGAGGCTGGACAGGCAGTAAATTTCAACCACCAGATTAGTGGGCTATGTCAGGTAACTGCCCTGGAGAGGGGGTCAGCTAGATCCTTACAACTCTTTGGTGAGTGCTCTGAGTTAGGGACACAGACAACATCTTCACTTGCAGATAACACTTCTATGGTACATCTTGGTGCTGATTAGCAAACTACACAAGATCCTACAGGCCCCACTATATACTTATTTTAAAATACATATTCTTTTTTTTAAAAAAAGCAAAAACATTTAATGGGATGTAGCTAGAAGCACAAATCTTTACTGGTTTAGATATTGATACATATATTGCTTCTAGTGTTTTGAAAATGGAGAGACATTTTAAATACGGACAACTCTGAAAACTACAAAAGCTAGGGAGCCATAAGGTATGGCTCCTCTTAGAGTGTTGGTTTTCCTGCTCAGCTTGGGATCAAATTTAAAGCTTTTGAAGTATCTTGCAAAAGAAATCCAAAGCCCAGTATCAGAAAAATAGATAAATAAATGAGCCACAAAAAAACCCCAAACCAAAACAAAAAACCCAAACAAACAAAGAAAAAAAAAACAACACCCCACAAAAAAAAAAACCAACCAACCAACCAACCAATAAAAACAAACAACCAACTAATCAAATAAGAGCCAGACAAAAACCCATCACACAAAAGTCAGTAGGTCAGTAATAGCTGTGGGGGTACAAACTCTTACCAAAACTGCTTTCAGAGAGAATGAGGACTGCATGCAACATCAAAGCTATGGAGGTGATGATTTCTAGCAGAAAATGACAACTCTGAGAGACATAAAGCTTTAAATCACTATATTTTTTTCATTCTAGATTCTCTATATATGTCTAATGATGAAGAAAAATCAGAGATGAGACAACCTGATTTTAGGTAGAGTAAAAGAACATAAGATGCTGTCCTTTTGCATAGCTTAGCCAGAAGGCTGTTACAAAGACCTGAATATGATCTTTTTTCACAAAAGTGTATGTTCTGGGTATGGAAAAACATTTCCCAGTAGAAATGCTGGTAAAAATAAATGTTCTTGCAAAAAAGTTCATTTCAAGAATTCAAGAACTGAGAATGAAAAAAGAAAAGTTTGATGAAAGGTCTCTGTCCAGTTTTATCTTGTTTGTTAGGATTTGTTTAGTTGAAGAGGGAAGTCTTGCATATTAACAAAGGACCACAGCACCTATAGAAAGGTAAAGCAGCAAGAAACTGACTTGATTTTTATGACTTAACACATGTAAATGTATTTAATCTAATGCTTTGTCATGTATAATTCAGTAAGTTAAGGCTAGCTTCTGGTGGCAGATCAAAACTATGACAAATATATATACAATTCCCCTGAGAAAATGTAAGAGGAAATTCTGTACTTCACTTCATCTGAAAAGGAAAGATCATTAGAGAAGAATATTTCAAATGTGCAAAGAGTATTTAGAATTCTATAACACATAAAGGTGAGGTACTTTACCAACCTATGATCTTCCATCTCCTTCCTAAAATATTTCTGGATAATTGGCAATGTTTATACCTGTTTGGGTTTTCTTTTTAAAATTCTACCATTCTGCATTCCCTCTCATTTCATTACATAATTAGAAATTGTTATTCTCTGTATAACAAGTAGTTTCTTCTTTTTTTGCACAATTACTGGACTGTATCTTGTAGATTTTTCTCTGAAGTACTGAAATGGAAGGATACCCCCATTAGCCCTTGCCCCCAGCTCCCTTAACTCTCCAGGCAAGTTTGATGAGTCACACTTTTTTCCTTTAAAGCTTTAGGATCTTGTGCCAAATTCAAGCAGTGTTGCCAACTCCAGTGATTTTATCATGAGTCTCATGATATTTACAGCCTTAGCTCCAGTACTCATTTAGTAACATTAGAATCTCTGCTTTCATTAAAAATAAATAAATACATAAAATCAAAGCTTTAATGCTTGAGAAGTGTGACAAAAGAAGAAAAAAACCCACACAAAACCAAAGAAAAACAAAACCAAACCTCACAAAATATACAGGGCTCAAAGAAACCCAGATGGGAAATACAAAAAGAAGTCTACTTAATAGAAAAATCTTTCAATCTTTAAAGTTCTTTACAAAATTTATGAAAAAACATAAAGAACCCTATTAACAGAAAAATCTTGTAATTTGTGATGTAATTATAATATGTAAGAGTTCTCATGGTTCTGAAACAGCTGAGGCTGGAAATACTGCAATCATCACTCATAGTGGGGAATCACCACTGTGGCTTCTGAGCAAAAGCCCGAGGCAAAAGTTCAGAAGACCTTAAAGCTCCCTAGTACTTTGCTGTTCCTTGATAACTGGGACAAGAGGAGGACAGATCATGGTAGAGGATGTAGCTCTGTTTGGAGTACCAAGAAACTATTGGAAAGTTTATAAATGTTCTGACACTGCCCACTATGAAATATTCATCTTTCAAACTTGCAGTTCTCTGATGTTCATTGGAAAGTGGGGCAAACGATCTCAATAGACACCTGAATTTACTTCTAACTCCGATAAATTACAAGTTCTTGCTTTTGTGAGATCTTTTATAGACTTATTATCCTGGCACATATCCTTTAAAGGAGAGCATCTTTCTGAAGTCTGTCCACCACCTTCTGGAATATCATTTTTCTTCAGATATAATAGTGTTCTCAGCATTCTTGGCCATCAGTACTGTTCAACTGTTTGATAGTCTATGATGCAGTGTCCCGAATTTAGTCAGAGCGTTTACAGCATTCTCCACATCATCAATTCTTCATATTTGCTGACACAATGTTTTAGCATCTGTCAAGTTTTCAAACTACCTCTACTTTCCTTGAAGGCTGCCTACTTTTAAAACGAAAGGGAAGAGAAGGTTTGGGTAGGGAGGGGAGGGGAGAGGAGGGGAGGGGAGAAAGGAATAAGGAGAGGGGAGGGAGGGAGGGAGGGAAGGAAGGAAGGAAGGAAGGAAGGAAGGAAGGAAGGAAGGAAGGAAGGAAGGAAGGAA
>JAWWMO010000001.1:89200473-89212537 GCA_035047845.1 Dendrocincla fuliginosa
CCAACATAAACAGAGGGGGACAGGTTCCCCTAATGAGTCAGATCTTCTGCTGAGGCACTGACCTCAAGCACTTAAATAATCAAGTTATGTGCCTAAAATTAGACAGTGTGAAGCCCCCAAAGTCTAGTGAAAACCTGATGACATGACTCGTAGATTTATTTAAACCTGTGCAGCATTCAGTACAACTCAGCCCCAGCTGGGACCATGAGGTCCTGGCACGTTATGTATGGATCATAAAAAAATACAAAGAACTCCTGTGCCCTAAATATAACTATGCAAAACACCAGCATTTTCAATTAATTCTGTCTTACATATCTATTTTAGAGTAGTTTCAAATGTCCCTTGGAAGTCTCTACTTCTCTGCTGACTGTAAATGGAGACTAGTATTAGCTTAGACTAGATACCCAGCTTTCAGGGGGTTGTAGTCAGATGAGTTGAATCCTACCCAGAATGATTAGAACTACAGTTTTGTTACAACAAATGCCAGAATAACATACAGACTGGCCCTGATGCATATTAAAGTAATGTCAGAAGTCACTAACTAAAAATAGTCTTTGTTTCCAAAGACTGCTGAACAATGATCATGTGAATGCTACAATAATAAGGTAGTCAGTTTGAGTAGATAATAGGTATTGCCATTTTCTTGTACAAGTCAGAGTAGTACCATATAACATCCACTTTGCATATGTTTAAATGACACCAAAACCAGTTTCTCTCAGCTTTCTTTTTAAGAACAGAGAGACATATGCACTGGACCTCCGAGGGTAAGATATAGGTCCTGTGGCACCATTTCTTTCCATTGCAGGAAAGCTGTTGACAGTAACTGACAAATAAAGGACCTTTCTTTCAGTCAGTGGGAAGTAGTAAAGGCAATGTTTGAAGGATTAATGGAGAAAGAAACCTCCTGACCTCCTTCCTGTCTCTACAGGCTGTGTTACAGGAATGTCCTCCTTCAGAGAACACGTGGGCAAAGAGCCCATCTCAAATAAAACAGGGTAAGGGAAAGAGGAAAATGGTTTTTAATGGTGGCTTTTCTCTACTTCCTAGATATTAAAAATATAGAGGCCATGCCTGAATGACCATCCAACATATTTCTTCTGAAAAAAAATAAGTAAAAAGACCACCAAAAAGCAACCAGTCAGGAAGAGGTAAGCAAGTAAAATGACTACAATCTTATTGGGCTGAATGACAGAAAGGAGAGGCACTAAAGGATGCATGCAAAGGTCTAAAGGCTTGCTTCTACCTAGTGTGAATTCTGATAGTTGTCCAACAATCCATGTTTAGATACTGGCCTTTGTGTTAAAGGACTACATCACTGCTAAACACACACACATGAACATACACACAAATACTCAAGAGCTGATACCCCATGAAAGCTTTTAAGGTGCTGTGTCCATGTAATAGATACTTAAATAGCACTATAGTTAAATCAGCCTGACAGTTATGTTGAAAATCCAACAAAAACAGTAAACTGGTATCTTGTTATAATATGATAAAAAACAATGAATTTTTAGCTTGACTTATAGCTGCTATCAGGTGTTACCATTTTGTGTATTTCTCTGCGGATAACCTAGCAAAGACAGCACCAGTGTATCAGTTCTTTTTGACTCTTTTGAGTGGATTTATTTCTTAATTTTTTTTTCTTTCTTCTTTTAAGAAAGTAACATCCGGAATTTAGTAACCTCTTGGTTTAGAGCTGGCAGACATAAAAGAACCTTTTCATGTCACTGGTGCTTAGTGTATGACCATGCTGCAAGCACTGCAACATGCTCCCAATATACAAAAGCTAGCTTAAAAATCACATAGTTTGGATGCAACAAACCTTGAGGGAGCTCATCAAGTACTCTGCTGTGAATATTCACCCACCTCTCTGGCAGGTAAAGCTCCGTGCTGTGTGGAGTTGCTAAACTACTCTTGGTAGCAATATTAACTAACCCCATTGTGCCTCCTCTGTTGTGGTCACAGCATTGATGGTCGTGTAGAGACAGATTTGGCTCATTGACTGTGGAGTGCTAAAAGAGTCACAGGTTATTTTTGCAAAGCAGCCAGCTTGTGTGATTCAATCCACAGAGAGCTGTCACTGAGGAAGAAGGTGCTATTTTAATGTCATCAAGATGGAACAGGACTTCAGACCATTTTCCAGCTCCAGTTCCCCGCACAGATGTTAGGGATGTCAGCCTACATTTCTGCTGTAATTTTTCAAGGAGAAGAGCTTTTGTTTTAAAATCCAAATATATCCTGTGCCTTTTTTTTTTTCTTTTTTTTTTTTGATAAAGAAGACTCTCCTTGAAACTGTATCAGATCCAAAGATCCTAGAGGATCAGTATACTTATAATACATGGATCATTTACACGCTGGACCATATCATCTCTTTCAGAGTTATCATAGTCTAATATCAAGGCCTACTGTTCACATGCTGCACAGAGCTATTATAGACTATTGTGTCAGTCTTGCCTGGAAGAGTGGGGAGCACTTGAATGCATGGATTATTGGCGCAATAGACTGTAATGGTATGTCAATTGTCAAGGCCTATGTGGGATACTTTCCTATGCGGATCATTAACAAAGAAGCTGACACTCTATCATGTCAGTGCAGCTGCCAAGTGCACACACCAACTCTGCATATTAACACCCCTTATGAAATTCTGAATAAAGAGAGTGTGTGCCCACTCCTGGCACTTGAAATTCACTCCATTTATGTATATTTAATAATTTCATACGTGCTCATGCTGCAGAAAAACTGGGGCAGCACAAGAAATTGTGGAACCCCTTTAAAGAAAATTTTAAAAAAAGACTTTATTAATGTGCTCTTCCATAGCAATTCTCAACCATTACCTCAGAATGCTTTACAAAAAAGAGTAGCTTGTGTTATCCCCAGGTGGCTTGTGGTATCCCTATTTCATAGACGCAGAACTGAATCCCAAAAATTAGTTGCAGAGGACACTGAAGTTACAACTAACAATTCTGAGATCCCGACAAAGAGACAACAGTGTTCGCCACATAAAAATGTGTTGTGAGAATCTTTAGAAATACTTTGAATTATCCATCTCTCTCTCTTTTCCTTTTGTGTGCTTATGAGCAAAGTTCTGTTGTTACTCAGTTATTCTGTCACAGGTATGCTTACTGACATTTCTCTTTTTCTCTTTCTTATTAAGAAACTTAATTCAGAAAATATTTGCTTGCATGCAGTAGATGATGGTAGAATGATGGTTGTCTTTGTTTTGGTCCCTTATGACCATAGAAAGCAAAAAAAAAAGAAAAAAAGAAATTTCTAGTTGCAAAATTTTTGTCCTAGTTTGTCTAGATCTTGATAAAGTACTTTATTACCATTGCTAGTGAGAGCAGATTTTACACTTGCACAATTCATTAACTGTAGGTAGTAGATTTTCTGCTTATGGAGATGCAGATGTTTTCTTACTGAAGACAGTCCATTTTCTGTAGGCTAGACCATTTGTTGTTTTGTAGGGAGTATCAAGAATAACTTTTTCTTAAAGCTAGAATGTAAAGACAATAATCTGCATCAAGACATTCATTACCTGGACAATCTTTATCCACCTTTGAACACTGTAAATTATTTTGAGTCAATAACCATTATGTTAATGGAAAATTACATATTCATATCTCTGATGCCAAACGCAAAGGCTGAAGCAAAGGATGTTACAAAAGCTTTCTACTATTGTCTAATGGTCATGAATTTCAGTCTTGGGTTTGGGGAAGATGTTCATACAAAAGCCAGAAGATATGGCAGATAAAGGACTTACTGTACACTCTGAAATTCTCTGAAACATTCTTGAAACTATTTACTTAAGCAACTTGACTAAGACTACAATAATGAACATTTTGTATGCACCCAGTAAATCTTGCAATTAATTACCTTCTTAAACTGTTTAGTGTTTGATTGTTGATGCTGACATTGCTGGGCTGCTGTGGTTTCCTTTTTTGGGAAATGGGGCTACCACAATATTCTGATCAAAAAGGCAAAAGGAACTGAAAATAGTCCATTGTTCCTAAATCTACTTTTATGACAGTCTTTACTGTGTTGATAGTTTTTTCTGAAAGAGTTTAACGTGAAGTAACATTTTCAAGGTCACAGAAATGGAATCAACCTAGTCATTAAACAAAAGGTAGCACAAACTGCTAGGCAAAGCAATGGGAATTAAAAATACAAATAATACAACTATCATTTTTCAGTAGTCTGTGGGGTTTAAAAAGAAAAATAAATCTGTACAATGTAAGCAGAATGCAATAAACAGTTCCAATTAATTGTTGCTGAAATTTATTTGCTGAGAAATGGGCAGACCATGAGGTAACTGCAACAATGGACAATATAAAAGGAAAATGAGTGATAAGAAAAAGATATAGCCAGGTTTGAAGATTATGATTATGAGACTCCAGTCTATTTTCATGAGGATGAACATTCCCAATTATCATTTCCTGGATCAACAGAACTCAGGAATGAGAAGAGCAGGGAGAACTAAATGTGGTCAAGGTTTCTCAGGCTATAAATAACAAACAAATAGTGTTTGCAAAGCAAGTGTTGCACCTGAAAGAAAGTGATTCAATTTGGTACAAGTTCATTTAAACTTATGAAATTACAAGATGCTTTACTATCTTAATCTGCTTACAGAATCACAGATCACAAAATGGTTGAGGTCCAACAGAACCTCTTGAGATCATCTGATCTGCCTTCCCAGCTCAGGCCAGGATTAACTAGAGCAGGTTGTTCAGGGCTGTGCCCAGTTGAGTTTTGATTACCACCAAGGATGGAGACTTCAGAAACTCTCTGGGCAACCTGCCCTAGTGTTCATCTATCCTTGCAGTTGAAAACACTTTCTTATGTAATTTCACAAATTTCAATTTATGGCTGTCACCTCTTGTATTGTCACTGAGTGCAAATGAGAAAAACCTGACAATAGTCTTTGCTTCCCCCATCGGGTATTAGTACACACAGATAAGAACCACTTGAGCCTTCCTTTCTTCAGGCTGAACAATCCCAGCTCTTTCAATCTCTCTTCATATGAAGGATGCTCCACTCCCTTAACTATCTTTGTGGACCTACTCTGGACTATGCCAGTACGTCTGTGTCTTTTTTGTACTGGTGAGTGTAGAGATGCCTTAGCAGAAGAGAAGGGTTACTCCCTTGACTGTCTGGCAATGCTTTTTCTTATTCAGTCCAGAAGGCAGTTGACCTTTGCTGCAAGGGCTCATATTCCACCTACCGTTCACCAGGGCACTCCAGGTTTTTAGTTTTTTTGCAAAACTTCTTTCCAGTCAGGCAGTCATGTATGTAGTTCACATAGAGTCAGATGCAGAACTTACAATCTTTCTTTTCAGTACTTCATTAAGATCTTTCAGATCTTCATTAAGAGCCCATTTCTCCAGCTGGCTGAATGGCAACACCAGTATGTACAAACCACTCCTCCTAATTTTGTATCATCTGCAACTTTGCTGATGGTCTAGTCTGTCCTAATTCTGGTCAGTAATGAACGTATTGGTCTCACTATCAATCTCTGTGTGCCGTGCTACTGACTGGCCTCCAATTTGACTTCATGAAGCTGACCATAACCCTTTGAACTAAGCAGTTCAGTCAGTTTTCAATAAACCTCACTGTCTGATTATCTGGTCTGTATTTCATCAATTTGTTGGTGAGGGTAGTCTCAAAAGCCTTGCTAAAGTCAAGATGAACAATATTCACTGCTCTCACCTATGCGTTTCTTGTGTCAGAAGTGACAGCTCACCCAAGATCCAAGAATATGATTTTGTAAATGGCAAATAGGCAAACCTTTCATTCCAAGAAGAGCTACAGAGGCACAACTTACTTATTCATATGAACTTAGTGCATTGTTTTGGCGGATTTTAGATGTGCATGTGTCTGACTGGATGGAACTTACCTGAACTTTTTTTTTTTTCCCCCGAGCACAAAGAGACCACTTCAGGAGAGGTAATTACATGAGCTGGTTGGATTCTGCTGGATTATGATGGTATCGAGATTTCCTCATGAGTTACATACTACGATTGCTGTTAATCATTTCAGTCAAGTGGGACATGGTTAGTTCACAGCCAGTTTTTGACAGTGCCAGTGGACATCCCTGCATATGAAACCTCCAGAATTCACAGCTGTTTCCATTATTCTCTGGCAATCATCCAAACGCCCAACCACATCAGATGTAATAGGCTAACATGTCACAGGGAACCAAATTCACCAAAATATTTATGGAAATTCTTTCTTACTAATATTATCAACAGTTTTTTTTGACAAGAGGTACATGAAACATGCACTATTCTCTGGTACACAAAGGAAAGCAGTGGGTGGTGCATGGGATACAGAAATAACAAACAGTACAATTTCCAGCTGATTTTGGTTGCTCACTGCTTACTGTACTATTCTAGAAATAGGGTCTGGTATAACACTTCTTATTATCTGCATTTGCTGGAGATAAAGGAAAGTGCTTTGATCACTTGAACATTCAGACAAGTCCATTAGTTATCTGTAAATCAGTATATTGATTTTTGGATTGCTTGTTTGTAAGTGTAAAGGAATTGCTTACAGGCTGCTCATTCAAGTTCATATCCTTAAATGAATTCTCCCTCGTGGTCAGCAGCCACAAGGCATTGTGATTTTCAGTAACAAAAGTCCTAGAATAAGTACACACTCTACAGTGCCTTCAGGCACTAAGATTTGAATCATTTGATTTGGAAATCAGAAGTATCAAACTCTGCTTTCAGCAGCCAACCCGTTTGTTTTATTATGATTATGTGAACCATTTTAGATATATTTATAAATAACATCATGGGATCTGATGTGGGTTTTTTTTTGTAAGGTCTAGAAAACATTTACCTTTGCCTGCTACTGCATTCATGTTAAAAAGAAACTTTTCTTTTAGACAAATGCATCACTTGGTCCCAAATATTCTAAACATCAATAAAGCTAATCAGGTTTAATACTGAAAGGAGTATTAAACTGAAGATTAAGCTGAGAAAACAAACTAAGAAGCAGGTTCTTCTTTTTCCTCAATTGCGAACTGAAACTGAAGAAGCTTATCATAATCGAGTGCCAAGTTGAACTTAGCACTTACAGTGTCTAGCCTTATGAGCAAATAGTGATATTTATTGATGGTATTAATGTTTTTAAATAGGCTTAGACCTTTTATAATACCACCGACATTTCATTTTATGGAACATGGAATGTAGAGGCTGTAAAGTCATGATTAATATTGCTAACAGTAATAAGTGGAAGTATAATAGTCATTTTTGTGGGTATTTGCTTATATTATGTGAATGCCTTCAGTGTCTGAAGAAACTCTTTAGGGATACAAATTTCCTCAGGTTTGGAAATTGATTGACTTCTGAAAACATTGCTCAGAGGGACAGAAAGGAGTTCAGATTATATACTTTAACTGTTAACTGACCAAAGGCTGTGATAGTTACTTAAGAGGTATGTATCCTAGCTGTGCAATTAGCTGTATTATTTAATCTTTCCCAGCATGTGCTGCTGTTCAGTGGGGGATTTGAATGTGTTCAGCATCTCAGTTCTGCAGAAAAAGATGCTAATCATCCAAAGACTTCTGGAAGAAAATTACAAGATCGGAATAAAACTGCAATAAGTTTTGAGCAAATGAAAGAAATCAGAACAGAAAATCAGCTCTACCCATGCCTAGCTTTTTGAAAGGCTCTGCCAATTTTTGACTGTTGCAGCTGAGCAGTGCAGTGAGAGTTCTGTGTTTTGCTTAGATCACCGTTTAAGAAGGTCATCCATCCATATGAATAAACAAAATTTGTGAAATAATAAAGATTATCTTATAGTAGAATGTTACAAAAAGTCTATAGGATTGTAAAAAGACCTTTTATCATCTAACCTTCAGGCTAGCCTGAAGATGGCAAATTATCAGCTCATCTATGCCTCTATTCTACTTTTTTTTTTATCATGTTTCCATTTTCTGGTTAAGTAAATCTCAAAACAATGACCAAAAAATATACCCAGAATCACATGCAAGATTATAGGTTATAGACTATACTCTCAGCTGACTGTAAGTAACTGACAAGTAACTTCTTAGATTTCAAGACTTACTGAATTTGTTTTCTTTTCTTTTTTAAATTTTTTATTTATGTGATTACAATGAGTGCAGGTAGTGCTTGAGAAGAAAGCTAGAAAGAATAGGGGATTGCTTACATCTGAGTATTTTAAGAATTATAAAATAAGGGAAAAAACATAAGATTCTTTTCCTTTGCAATATGATTGAGCCATTTTTTGTGTGTTGAAATGGTTAAAAATTATCTAGAATATCAGATACATGTGCAGTATCTTGCTGTAAAACCTTGCCTTTTCTTCTTGAGTGTAAGATAATGAAAGCCTGTTTGACATACAGGAACTGCTGTGAAACAGTGGCAACTCACTTCAAAGAATATAAAGAAAATTCTAATTCTTGGATTACCTGCTTCTGTGTCTGGTTTTCGAAATGGAATAATAATCAAAGGACATCACCAGAGATGCCCTACTTTTTGATTTCTTGACTAGTGGTTCAGTTCTGTCAATAATACCTGTACACTGTTCTATGCTTTCAACAAGGATTGTAGTTGTTCTTTTTAAAGCAGGAGAAAACAGTTCTCAATTTTATTCTGATAAAAACTCCCTAGGGCACAGACAACTCTCTCTATGCATAAACCTGCAACTCTTATTATAGACTCACATAATCATAGAATATTTTAAGTTAGAAAAGACCTCTAAGATCACTGAGTATAGCTGTTAACCTGGCATTGTCAAGTTCACAACTAATCTATGTCCCTAGATGACACATCTACGTCTCTTTTAAATACTTTTAGGGATAGTGATTTAATCATTGCCCTAGACAGATCAACACTCTCATCCAACTTGGTGTTGTCGGTAAACTGACTGAGGGTGGCCTCAATTGCCTTGTCCAGATCACTGATAAAGCCACTAAAGACAATATTAGTACTATTGGTACCAATGGTGCATTAGGGAGTGATGAGACGTTATTATTTTGATCCGTGTCTGGCCTTGATGCCTGCAGGAGTTGGTTCTTTTCTTGCCAAGCTATGGAAAACAAGAACTGATAACTGAGGCTCTGGCCTTGGAAGAGAAGCATCCTGTGTACACTGAAACTTTTGTAGCCTGGCTACCTGCTGACAGCCAGTCAAGGACAAGCCAAGGGAAACAAGAAGAGGAGGATGATGAAGTAATGACTACCAACCCAAAAAGGGAGACCCTCGATATACACTGTGCAGGTGCAGGGGGATTTCTGGTTATATAAGGGGGGGGTGGTGGGGGGAGACTGGAGGCCTCTATCTGAGCGTGTGCTGGCCACATATGCCCAGACAGATATCACAGACCGAGTGCGTAAAGAACAGAGTTCCTGCTCCAGGTGGAGGTATGTACTGGCACAGAGGACAGCGTTGCCTCCTGCCTGCTAAGTGTGCTGAGCCTACCGAAGCCCAAGGATGGAACATCCGGTCATACTGGGGGTCTTGAGCACTTTGGGATTGGTATGTATAGCAGCTCTGTAAGAGGTATAGTAAGTGTGTAAGAAGTACAGTAACTCTGTGCATGGTGTATGGGTGTGTGGGAGCTGGCTTGGAATTTGTTTTGTTTTGTTCTGTTCACCTTTCTCAGGTTTTTTTTGGGGGGGTTGTAGTGTTTTGTTTGTTTGGTTGGTTGGTTTGGTTTGGTTTTTTTTGTGGGTTTGTTTTGTTTTGTTTGGTTTTTTTTGTTTGTTTTGTGTTTTTTTGGTTTAGTTTTTGATTGCTTGTTTTCTTTTTTGTTTGCTACTTCTTTGCAATAAATACTGCTTGCTTGAATTTTAAATGGTGTCATAGTTGCACTCTGGAATCCTCCTGAACCCTTCCTGAAACAAATGAGACTTGAAGAAAATGTGTGCAAACTGTTCACAATCCTGAAAGGCTAGAGGTAACCAGATATTTGCTATTGCTTCTGTGTACAGAGGTTAAATCTCAAGTGTATAAAGTGACATGTTTTAACCCAGTTTCTTAGTGCTTTCTTCATACTAGTAGACAACTATTGTTAAAAAGCTCTTGTAGATGAATAGAATCACTTCCTTTGCCTTTTAATTATAGAATTTTTAATTCTAGTCAAAAAAGAAAGTGACCTGTATGGTAATAATCTCATAGCAGTTATTCAAGGATGAAATATTTATTGAAAAGACAAAAATATTCCCCTCATGGAGTCACTATGTATCTGCTGGTTCTACTGAGGAGTTAGAGATTTCACATACTGGATGGCTATGGTTTATTTGTTTTTTTCTCAATTATAGTGCTTCTTAACAGGGCTATGCATTTTTACAGCAACACAGATGAAAATGGTGTTTGAATAAACCCACATATTGTACTTATCTATTGATATATGATACTTTGAAAACTTGACTGGTAGGCATGGATAAGTGTATCTTTTCAATATTCCTCTGAGGGAAAGAAATACAATGAGATCTATTTTACAGAGGTGGAGGAAAAAGGTTAAGGATTAAACTTAGAAAGGTACCTAAGGACTATTCACAAAAGGTAACTGTAGTCAGATATTTCCAGAGCATGATTTATGGTGCTTGAAGATAGGCTCTGAATCAACCCCTGGAGTTTCCCTCTCTTTCTTTCACTCTGTGGAGTCATCCTGGGGTGATTAGTCTCCCTAGGCTAAAGTTTGCTTTTGACAATATGCAGTGCAAGCCTGAGTGTTTCAGACACCTTTTCAGTTTCCTATTCTCTATGCTGGCATCCAAAGACTTAGCCTACATTTGGCTTTCTGTGAAATGAGATGAGTCTGGGGGAAGGAGCAATGAAAATCAGGACCCTGCTTAGGGAGTCACTCAGAGTTATCAAGAAGAAAAGAACGTGCCTTTAACACTCATTCCAGGATATGATTGCTATATTTGCATCCAGCAGAAGGTCTAAGGAGTCCTTTCTCATGAAAAAAACTGCAAAACAAAGGCAGAAAACAGGCACTTCTTTGCCAGGTACCACCAATGTACTTAGTTCTGCTCCCCTTTCTCCCTCTATCTTGTACAACTTCAGAGAAAAATTAAAAAAACAAGTGGTCCCCACCTGTCTTCCTCTCCCCATATAACACATGCAATCTAAGCAGTGTCCCAGTGGTTAGAATACTGATCAAGAGTTTGATGAAGTACTCATCCAGGAGACTAGAAAGATTCACTGTGGAGTATTGTGATCTCTCAGCAAATGTGGGAAGGAGAGAAAGGTAATTTCATAGAATACCTTGTCACATTTAGTGTACAGAAAGCACCTGAAAAGGTTTGTTGAACTCTCTGCCTTTTAAGATGGTGAAGAAAGTTCATGGCAGAGGCCAAAATCATACAGCTGTCTCCTGAATTCTAATCTATTGTCTCAATCATCAGATGATTGAGGAAATATGGTAGAAATTAAATGAAACAGGATTGTTTCCCTTGTGAGGGTTGGAAGAACTGTCATATGAAATGACAGTTCATATGAATGAACCACAGAAACCTGACAACTTTTATACCATTTCAAAAGGTTGAGTGGTGTCTTGGATATACTTATTTTCATACCAATGTTCATTTCAGCCCTGAGAATTACCAGCTGGTTTGGTTGCTGTTCTTCACCTTATTGAAACCAGAACCTTGTTTGGTTCACTATTATTTGCCTTTATTAAAATAGAGTTTTATATCAGATTTTCATAAGTGAAAAACATACAGTGACCTCTAAAAATCTGTAGTCTCCTTAGGCTGATGAGAACAAAAATGATTTATTGCAATTAGTGTATTAGAATTTCAATGTATGACATCAATACTGATTTTAAAGATGAGCAAAGCACAACATCAAAATGTGGGGGGGTTTGTTTGTTTTAAGGTTATTTTTTGGTTTGGTCGATTTGGGGTTTTTTTGCTCGTTTTACTCAAATTTCAGTCAAGACAAAAAATAGCACAGATGGCTGTCTGTAGGCAGTGGAAGCTCGGGTTATAAATTACCAGGAACTGAGAACTAGGAATGCTGGAATGTTGCAAACTTCTGTTGAGTCTGTACTCCTTCATTTCTAATGCTGTTCTTCACAACCTGTGTCCACA
>JAWWMO010000001.1:89222181-89254562 GCA_035047845.1 Dendrocincla fuliginosa
TTCCTTCTTCTTCTTCCTTCTTCTTCTTCCTTCTTCTTCTTCCTTCTTCTTCTTCTTCTTCTTTGTCTTCTTTGCCTTCTTTCTTCTTCTTCTTTTCACCTCAGTTCTGAGCAGGCACAGGCCCTTTGTGTTTCACCACAAGAACTGTAATGTTTGTTTTTATCTGGGTACACAGAGCTCAGTTTACATCCTGTTTCTTTGAGTTATCTAATTCTCTAGGATTTTTCTAAGACTATATTGCTCCTTATTTGGCCATAGTGGAAAGCTGTGAGCCAGGTTCTATTTCTCCTGTCAGTATCAAAATGTTGATGTTGCTCTTCATTCACAGTACTATTTGAATTTTCAGTTTTGCATTCAATGCCTGTTTGTGTGCTTGGGTTTTTTAATTTATTTTCTTCTTTTGCAAAAACCTCTCTCCTTCTCTTTCTATCTATAATACCTATGAAATTTTCAAGATGATCATATGCTAAGACTGCAATGAATGCAATTTTGGAGTCATATCTGTGATTATTTATCTTTCTTCAAACGTTCTTCAGAGCAAGTTTTGGTCTCATGAAAACTCAAGAAGAAAAATAATTATGATGATCACAAAGGAAATCCAAGATGTCAGCAAATTTACAATTTTTACATAATGAAGTGTTAACCTTTACATTTAGCAGCTACTGATTTTCTCTAGCTACTTGACACTTACTCACTTATATTATTTCTTTGCTTATTTTGCTATGATTGTCTTTGTTGCTTCAGTGTGTTTTTGGCATGTGTGACTCTCCTGGATGAATCTACTCAGTGATTTAAGTATCTATGCAACAATTTTATTACGGAAATTCACCATTAAAAATTACTATTTTTTCTGAAACATGCAATTCTTTGCTGTGTACAGGAGGCAACTAAGATCTCAAGACATCTGAGTTCCTGAAGGTGGAAGGGAAACACTCCCATAATGTGGTCCTTGCACAGAGCCTGTGCTTTGAGGAATCTCCTGTTAGTAGAGGAATTGTCATGCTCACGTTCACTGAAGGCAAGTAAAAGGGAGAATTGGTGTCAAGACTCTTCAGCAAGCACATACTGACACAAGATGTTTGCATGTGATGACCTGCAACTCACCAGGAAAGAGGCTTGGGCTGACTATAAGTCTTTCTTAAGTCCTGATTTTGAGTTATGCGGAGTGAAAATTTTGGTGATGAGGGTGAGGGAAAACCATAAATCTAAGCTTCAGAACATGGGAATAGCTTTAAGTATTCTTGTCCTGAAGGTATATCTAAGATGTGCTCTCTCTTACCCTGAGTTATCTCACTGAAATATAAGGATTCATTCCCTAGCCCCTCTTTAATATTTTTACTAGTTAGGTAGATGTTGGTAACATTTCACTCTTCAACTGTTTTGTTCTAGGAATAGAGTCAACAGTCTTGCAACCGTCTCAGAATCACTGAAATACAGAATGGTTAAGGTTGTCAGACACCTCTGCAGGTTGTCTGGTCCAATCTCCTGTTTTAGCAGGGCCACCTAGACCCAGTTGCCCAGGACCTTGTCCAGACATCCCTTGAATAACTCCAGTCATTCTCACAGTAAAATGCTGTTACCTAATAATTAGAGGGAACCTTCTATTTCCAGGTTGTGCCCATCATCTCTGGTCCTGTCAGTGGAAAACACTCCTGACTCCATCCTCTTAGCACCCTTCCTTCAGGTATTTATACACATGGATGAGAACCTCCTGAGCCTTCTCTTCTCCAGGCTGAACAGTCATAGCTCTCTCAGCTTCCTCTCATATGTGAGGTGCAGCAGTCCCCCAGTTGTTTCAGTAGCCCTTTGTTGGAGTCTCTTCAGTATGTTCATGTTTCACTTGTTATGGGGAGTCCTGAACTGGACCCAACACTCTAGTTGTGGCCTCATGAGTACTGAGGAGAGCGGAAGGATCACCTCACTTGATCTGCTGAAGAAATATTTTGCCCAATGCAGCCCAGGATACCATTCATCTTTGTTGCAGCAGGACACATTGCTGGTTTGTGGTCCACTTGGCATCTACTGGGACTTGCAGTTCCTTTTGTGTAAAACCACTTTCTAGCAGGGTGGCCCCCGGTACTGCTTTCTGTGTCTCTTCCTCCCCAGGTGCAGGACTTTGCACTTCTCCTTGAACTTCAGAAGGCTCCTTTAGCCCATTTCTCCAGCCTGTTCAAGTCTCTCTGGAAGACAGCATAACTCTTTGGCATATCATTCACTCCTCCTAGTCTGGTGTAATCTACAAATTTACTGAGGGTACACTCTGCCCCACCATCCAGACCACTAATGAAGGCGTTAAATAGTACTGGACTCCTGGTACTGGATACAGGGGATCCACTCCTAGGTGCTGGCCTCCAACTAGAATCACATCCTGAGCCTGGTCATTCAGCCAGTTTTCAATCCTCCTCTAGAATGAGCTGAAGACCTGAGTACTTCAAAATAGCTTTTATAATGTCAATTTTCTTTACGTAGTTTTTAATACAAGGAAGGAAGGAGATTAAAATGATTCTTAGATTATTTTTGTCCCAATAGAGTACACATAATATAGTTTGGCTGTAAATACTCTGAAAACAGATTTTTTTTTGTTTGTTTTCTTCTACAATATACTAAAACTATAGTTTTCTAAAGTGAGCTAAGGTCAGGAAGTCTGCAAGCTGCATATTAGCTCCCAGGACACCAGGAGCTGAAATTCATATAATTGGAGAACATATTTATAAGTCAGAGTCATAGTATCACTCTAGGGAGGAGAAGTGGAAAGTAGCCTTGAACAAATTGTAAATATCAGCACTTCAGGTATTCTTCTCTAACAAAAAAAATAAAATAAAAAAAAAATTAATTCTTTACATGTAATTAATTCTTCCACAGAACCTGTTTAGACAGGAGGAGTCCTCTTCTGAAATTGAGATATTAATAATCTAACCAGTTATATAGACATTTTTGTTTTGTTTTAGCTGCCAGCTTAATTTGCTTTAGTTAGGATGAAGCAAATGGCAAGGGACATTAGCATCTATCAATAAATAAATTAGCTGTTAAGAAATTTAGGTCTAAACAAACACTTAGGCATCTTAATCAACACTTCGGAAGAATTTT
The DNA here is from genome assembly GCA_035047845.1 of Dendrocincla fuliginosa. NCBI lineage: Eukaryota > Metazoa > Chordata > Aves > Passeriformes > Dendrocolaptidae > Dendrocincla > Dendrocincla fuliginosa. Next base: position 89,225,269 of record JAWWMO010000001.1, read on the forward strand.
GACATCTTTGTCCACAAGAGGAAATTTAAATCTAAATGTTGCCTGATTGAGGAGGAACACCTCACCAGAGGAGGGTGGGTGTGATGTAGTAGGGACAGGGGACAAGACTAGGAGGAGAACAGAAATATTTGACATTTCACTGCTCCCTAACAGTGGCTGTCATGGATTCTGACCTATATTTACAGGACTATCTCTGAATTTTACATCATAATATATGTAAGTTAAAACTGTATCTGTGGACAGAACTGCACAAATGAGTGTCCTAGCCACAAAATTATACTGTCAAGTTCCTAGTTCAGTTTTCATTTTCTATTTTTATAAATCCTGATCTTGTGTCTGTCCCATGACGCTTCCAGCAGATTGGGTTGAAATCATCTTAATCTCCTTTGCCAATAGACCCATAGATAGTGTTATCTTGTTGGAGAACGCTTCTCAATTGTAACAAAAAATAAATCTTGAGTCCTTTCTTGAAGTCAGCCCACAGAAAACATATCACTAGATAACAATAGGTCTTAATCAGTTTGATTTTCATATTTAACTGTAATTACCCATTTAAAATGGATTTTCATGTGGACTTTTGCAGAAACACTCATATGTTCATATTTCTAACCAAATAATAAAGTAATCAGATCTTCCACTTTTTCAAAAATGGATGAATTTGTAGTAAATTATTTCCAAATGTTTTTGTCCCTCCTCAGCAGAAAGCTAAAATACTGCTGAATAAGAGCTAGGTGGTACTCAGTAAGAAGGTAAGCAGGAGTAAAGAGTTCCTTCCTTTGTTATGTTGTTACAGACTCTGCTGCTTTACTGGGAGAAACATACCTTTTCTTTTTCTTCTTTTTTTTTTTTTTTAAATTATTCTGAGTTTTTGGGAATATTTTGTGAATTTTCAGATTGGAGTTATATGAAAAAATTAAAATTTACTGGATAATGAGAAGCTTGGAATTGTGGATTGCAGAGACTATAAGCAGCAGGCAAATTTTTAAAGTGTACTTAGTGTAACAGTAAAAGGTTGACATAGGGAAAAAAGTTACCTCTTTTCTTTTGTAAATAATCAAAAATTAATATAGGCAAAATGAACTGAAGGTTGTAAATCTTATTTCTGTTTCTTTCATGTATTTTAGCAGTAGAAAAGATGTCTTTTTCATTTCACCTACTAATAGTGATAAGGTTTATGTTTTCTCTTTTGGCAAGACGTGAGCTTATGTCTCACAGATCTGAGACATTACCCTGATGAGAAAAAGTTTGAAAGATTTTGGGGAGGGAGTCAGTGTTTTTGCTCAGTGACTTTCAGTAGTTAGGAAATTACGTAATTGGTATTTGCTTTCATATAACAAGCCCTAACAATACAGTACATTATACAGATAAAAATATATGCATGACCTGGTAGGAGCTCTTCAATTTTTCTGGATCTGTGGGACCTTAGAAGGCAGTTTGACACTGAAGAGGTCAACAAATGGATAAGACAAAAGTAAAAGATTATAGACAAATATAATCTCTTAACCAAATCACTTCAAACCTTTTAAAGCTTCCAGTATTTCTTCAGGTAATATGCCAGGCGTTGCAGTCATTTGATGATAAAGCAGGTTAAAACAAAATTCCTCACAATATAGCAACAGGACTGAGTCTACATGTACTTTGGTATAAACAGGGAAGTGAACTTTGTCCCAGAGTTTTCTTGGGTATGTACTATGGAAAACTCTGGTTCCATTGTCTTTTTTTTTTTTGTGAGATACTTGAGTATTTTTTAAAAGTATGACACCTTTCAGGTCTTTACAGTAGAAAAAAAACCAATAGGGATTATTTTTGAGGTTTTGTTTTAAAGAACGGTATTCTGCCTAGATGAATGCAAAAAGAAAACCTGGTAAAGAAAACAACAAACTTTATGCGATAATGGAAATCCCAGACCAAAAGAAAAAAGTTCTCTAGTTCTTACTGGCAAGATTGATTTTGCAGCAGAGCAAGTCTTGCTATGCTTTACAGATTTCAGGGCCTACTAGATCCCTGGTTCAAGTATGAGAGGTCAGCAGAGGCCAGATGAAGAGCCAGGGTGGGATCTGCAAGATTTTCTAAGTGAGAAACTGTCAGATCCTTTTGTGACTACTATGGCAAAAGCAGATGAACATGAACCTACACTTCTCATTAAAGGAAGGACTGTTATTTCCCAGGAATCAGTATCCTTTATCTCTGATCCCTCCTCAGCCTTTTTTGAGCAAAAAACACATGGATATTCATTATCTATACCTACCTAATAGGGATTAATAGTTCATTAATCATAGGTTACCATTGTGCTTGGTTATTGTGTTAAAGACAGCTTCATACATTTAAGTAAAATAAGTAAATGCTTTAATCCACAAGCTTTAATTGGGGTCTAATTTAATTCATCTAGGAAAAGAAAAGGTAGCAGCAATTGTGGATTATAAATGTAAGATAGAACAGACTAGAGAAAAAAAAATAAAGTTAAGGTCCTATAGTGTTACATTATACCTCATTCTAGTCTGAAATCATTTGGTCCTGACTTTACTCAGTAAGATGATATCTAGATTCAGCCTGATTTTGAGCAAGTTCAGTTGATGAATGGAAAAGGTTATTTGTCACTGGGAAAGTGCCTGAAAACAATCTTTCCCTGAGGGCAACAGAGAAATTAGCAAAAAAGAAAAGGTGAGTCACCTGAGATGTTTCCTCATGTGTACTATTGCTCTGAATAATAGAGAAAATTAGGATACTGAATCTTAGGATGTAAGAATTCTAATAAACTACCTTTAGACAAAGAAAGTTCTCTTTCCTGTGATATTCCACTATTCTCCATCTGTCTTTTCATATTGTAAGCTCTAGGGTTAAGATCTGTGTATTCGTATATATTGGTTAAAGCACTTGGCACTCTCTCTGTTCTTAATGCAAACACTAAAAGCCAACACAGTATTAAATATTACCTCTTCAGTTATATTAAATCAGAGTGGTTCACTTAACTCCTCTCTACTTTCTGTGAAGGGTACCAATTAAATTAGCCTGTAAAAAAAAAAAAAGGTAATGCATTAAGTGAGGGGAGTTTCAAACCATCTATACAAGTCTTACTGCAGTTAAATTTTTGTTTCATGGTGTTGCACTTGGCCCTTCTTCATATAACTGGAATTAGAATCAAGGTTACACCAAAAAAAAAAAAAAACTGAGAAAGGCTAGTCATGGTGTAGGCTACTTCTTTCATTGATACTTCCTCATAATTTTCTAGAAACAAAGAACATGTCATGATAGTGTCCTTTCCTAGCTCCAGAAAACCTGGAAATAAATAAACATAATGTTTCCTTCTAAAGTTTTTTTCATTTTATGGTACTATTTAAAGTATAAAATTCACAAGAAATTGTCCAAATTAAATGAAAAGTTAAAGGGGAAAAAAAAAAAAAAGAAAGAGACAAAAGGAGAGTGGGGAGTCCTACACCCCTTCCTTTCTTCCCAAGAAGAGAAAATTTCTGTTGAATTTCCTTTGAAGATTCCAGTGAATCTCACAGGCAAATATTCAGTTATGGTCTTGACAGCTTCTGAGAGATCTTATTTTAAGAGAGTGAGTCACGCCCATCTTCTGAAAAAGCAAATTATTTTAAAACACTCTTGGTTGCTGAAAATTGTTATTCTTCTTGAATATCTTAAGGGTATATTAATTGCCTACAGATAAAGATATATTAATTACCTACTGATAAACTCTTCTTTAAAAATGTTGAGTTCCGATAGCAAGCACTCGAAGATAATTAAGAACTTGGGATAATTGAGAAATGTAGGGCACATCCACATACACTTCACATAAGGTTATTCAAGCTAGTCCCAAAAGAGAGGATATGTGTATGCCACAGTGTTATGCCACACAGGTATACTAGCTCATGTATAGGAAGCAGTATAGTGATGTGAATGTGGTATTTGCACTGGGACTAATTAGGTCATTTCACTTTTCATATTGTGATTATTTCTAGTTTTGGAGGCAGCTGGGTATCTTTTCACAGTGCAATATTGCTCACTATAGACATACCCTTAAAATTATTGTGTATACTCCCTTACCTATTCATCATGTGCACTGAATGAATTAGAATCCCCATTGGAAAAAAGCACACAATTGTTCATAAGCCATCATATATTTCAAGATTCTCTATTTGGAGTTTTCTGACTTTAAATGTTTGATTTTTGCCATCTGACTTTGGAAGAAAGGAGGAAACTGAAACATATTTTTATATGTCTTGACAACCTTCCATTCTGTTCTGTAACAAGTATTTGAACCACAACCTTCACTGCTGAGACTGCTATTCCTTGTAGTAGGAGACAACTATTATCTCAGTGGGGAATAGACAAACCGATGATGTTTGATCATGGTGTTTGGAGGGACCTCAGCACAGGCTGACTGTCTTTCTTAAACTCCCTACCATGAAAGCTTTTGGCCAGATGTGAGGAAAGAATTATTTGGATTACTTTGGTGTTATGAAAAACTGAAAGAATATTCACAGAATTTTCAAGAACAAATTTTATCATACTTTGCTCTAAATACTTATACAGTATTCAAATGTTGTTGCTTCCAGAACTTACTAACCATTGTACCAACATATATGAAAAAAAAAATAATAAATAAGCATATTAGTAAGAATATGCACAGAAGTAATGAGAATTATATTCAAAGGAAGGATTGATTGTGCAAGCTTTTTCCCACCGTGTACTTTAGGATTTTATCCCTCAAGAAGTTTCTTAAAGAAAAAATGAAAGATAAAAATATTTTTTCATAAATATGCATTTCCTTTTTACAGAGTTAGTATAAAACACTGAATTTTTGTATCTCCTATGATTGAAGTATGAGTAATTGCACATATAATTGAACTGCCAGATATAATTTCTCTGATTAGGAATGTACAGATTTCAGCTTGGTTTTCTAGCTTGAAACTGATCTAACATCATAGATCTGTAGGTTAATATGATCTATTGAGATAGATTTCCTTTGGTTTCTTTGTGGAAAATAAAGTCAGGCGATTCACAAACACTTAATTCTATTATAGATTAATTCCATTAAATTGTTGTCATGGTTCTGAAGTGATGAATGTGACAGCAATGAGCTTGATTCATGCCTGGGATGCACTGAATCTTACAAACCACACATCTTTGAGGGCAGATCTTTCAGATAAGGAAATTTTCTCTGGATGTGGGCTACAACTGCACAAAGCACATACAACTTCAGGACCCTGGAAACAATGTATTGATTATTAAACTTCCAGGGTTTCTTAGTACACATTAAAGGTGTCAGCAAGCTATGGAATTTTTAGAAAATACAGTTACGAAATCACTGCTTACATTCTCATGAACCTCAATCCATCTTTAATGAGTGCATCACTCTAAACCTCCAATTGCAATGCAGACTTCATGACTTAAAGGCTTTTTGTTCTAAGTCATAATCTTCATCATTCATGGATGGCTTGTTTAGACCCTGTTTCATGACACACAGCAGAGGAAAACTCAGGATATTTGGTGCAGAGCTCACATCAGCCCAGACCTTTCCAGGAGCAGCAGGGAAGGCTCAAAGACATTTAGTAAAAAACAAACAAATAAACAAAAAACCAACCAACCAACCAAACAAAAAAAAACAAAAAAACCCACAAAAAATGAACAACCAAACCAAGACAAACAAACAAACAAACAAAAAAACAAACAAAAAAACACCCCACCAAACCCAAAACGAACCAAAGAAAAAAACCCAAACAAACAAAAAATCCCAAACACCAAAATTCCCAGACATTAGGTACCCATTGCAACATAAGACTTAGTTGTCTTTACTATCTGAAACTCTGCAGGCTGAGAAAGAAAATAATTACATTAGCAAAAATTCCCTTTTGAAATCTTGCTTTCTAATGCAGAAATCACAAGGCAAAAGAGTGGAAGAAGAGTCATTGCAGCTTTTAAGCTAAACCAGAAAATGAAAAATAACACCCTTGTCACAACAAACAGTAAAACTTTCAGTACAGTTCAGACCTACTTGAAAGGCTGTGGGATGTTACTGAAATTGGAAACTCTAGTTTTGCTGAATTGAAGTATAATAACATACAAGATTTTTCCAAAACATATATTCTTTTAAGTAAAACCAATAAAAGACACATGTAAACTCTGAAAAGGATACATGCAAGGTAGGTTTAATTCATCTAACATGCTTCCAATCCATCAACTAAATGGTTCAAATATTTTCAGTATGCTAAATGTAAAGAAGTGAGGCAAGGTTCATAAATTCACCATATAGTTTTGTTGTCCATGAAGTTGCACTGATTTTCTAATTGGAACAATTATAGCAATGCCATTTCTTTAATAAATATTTTTATTAATTTTTGGTGCATATAAATACACAAAAGTAACAAATATGAACAAATGACACACACATAAAAAAAGAATAATGTCAAAGAAAATGCAAATTATATTTTTTCATAATACCAACAAAGATCTGTCTTTCTAGAGCACTTTCCATTTTGTCATCTCCAAGCATACTGCAGATATTAGCTATTTGCAAAGCTTCCAAGAGAAAAGAAAACTTCAGCATCTTTGTTTAAATAGACCGAATTTTTTTATATGCCTGCTAATTTGGAATACATTTTTGGGGTGACTAAAGTAGGAATGGACTACCAGTATGAAATTTGGAACAATCAATAATAAAAATACTTCTGTTTATCATTAATTTCCTTAAGGGTGTGCTGAGTCTTTGGGAATAGAGAAGAATTTCATCCAAAATATATGTCAGGCAATGGATGTAATGGAGGGCCACTAACTTTTAGTCTCATGTTCCATCCACAGAATTATTCTCTCCTTATATTAAGGTATGAATATTATTGATTGGTAAGAGTAGGTCATATTCTGCTAATCTAACTTGCAATATAACACTATACATTGGGGACATCAACTGTTTGCAGTCTCAATCACTCTGCGCTCTTTGTAGTACAGCTACTTGTCCAAAGATGTTTCTGCAGTAACTATTGACACAGCCTTATTCTTCTACCATAAGTGAGACAGGTTGTCCTCCTCCTTATTTAGATTCTATAGAAAATTGTCAGTTTTGGTGGGGTTTTTTTGTCTGTCCTGGTTTGGGGTTTTGTTTTGTTTTGATTTGTTTGGGTTTGGTTTTGGTTTTTTGGTTTGTTTGGTTTTGGTTTTGGGTTTTTTTTTAATCTTATTTTAGTCTCTAATGCTATAGTAGAAGTAATATGAATAATTAAACTAAAAGGTTCTCTGTATGTCTTGAGAGGGACATAGAGAAAACTTCCTCTTTGTGCAAAGTATTTGTTTGAAGAATAATGACAATTTAAAATATCAACAAAATTAATAAACAGACTAATAAAGAGATGTTTATTTTAAGAAACAAAAATATAATTTAAAAAAATTAAAAAAAAAAACAGGCTAAAAAAAGAAAACAGGAGGTATGCCCTACTCAGAGACTTGAATTTGTGTGTATGAGCTGTGTACTACATCAACAGACATGACAGAAAACTGATCCAGCAGTTATTTCAAGACTCTGTAACCCAAATCCATTTTATGATGTTGGAGAAATGTCCTGGTTTCAAGAAATTAAACAAGCCTTAATCATTTCAATTCACCAGTCTCTTGTGATTTGTTCATATGATTTCACTAAGTAGTTTGATACGTTGTTTAAGAATATTCTGTTAAATAAGTAACATTTACACGAATTTCTCTTCATCCCTGCAGGGATAATAGAACATTATAGCGGTTCCCTCACAGAGAAAGCTCTTAACTTTTAGCTCTTTTTCTGTTAAATCTAAAAATCAACTGCCTTTCTAGCAGTGCTGACACATTTATTCACAGTAGATCAAACAAAGGGGTGTAAAATGAAATGGAAAAATTCAGGGAGGCTGGTAACTCTAGAGAGGACAATAAAATCTCCAGAAAGTGGGCCCAGAGTAGGAAACCTCTGTACAGGTTGTCCCACAACAATTTGCCAGGATCACAACACTTTTATAGATAATTTTGGGGTTTGTCCTGAGATTTTATGCATCTTCTACAATGCTCAAGGACCCTGGGAACTCTGTAGGAATATGATACACAAACAGGGGTTCTGGTGTCTTCTTCACCTGCTCTCCTTTCCTTGGCTTTGCTTTGCTTGATTCAATCATTGTACATAATGCTTAATAGTCATAACTTTTTACAGAACTTATTTTGGGGGAATGATAATGGATCACAGAAGACATAAATATCACATAAGAGCCCCTTTCAATCCCCATACCTACATGCCCATGCATAAAAATCATCTTGGCGTTGACTGATGATGTCTTCTAAATATGACAGATCATGAATTTCTAGCTCATTTGTTTCTTTCTCTTTCATAAAGATATGATTATCGGCTATGAAATTTACCTAAATAAAGATTGTGTGTGGAACAGATTTTACGCCTTTAATTACAAAGAGGAGTTAGTTAACATTGCTGTACCAGCCTTCTACTCTGCTGCACGTTGATTCCACACAGCCCTCTCTGAAAAAGGAGTGCCTACAAAATGGAAAGGCAGCAAGGAAAGCAAGGTGGGAGGGGGCCTGTTGTAAATGCCTAGCCTAGGTGGATCTGTGGAGGTTTTCTGGCAGGAATTTGCGCTTGAAGAGTCCTGAGTCCAAGTATGCATGTTGGGAGATCCTGATTGCAAGCCTCAGTTTTCAGAAGGTGAGCGTGTGGTTCACAATTTGGGGAGAAGAGGTTGCTGAGCTGCCTTGCCGTCAAGCTTTCTGACTGCAATGGTAGCAGGTCTGGCTTCAGTTCTGAAAAGAGAGAGGGGATTTTGCCAAATTTTCTAACCCAAGTACCTGCATTGTTACATGCTTAGCGCTGACATGCAAATACTGACGCTCATACATATGTATGAATATGTCAGTGTCGGTCTTCAGCCGTGGATAGCTGTATGCTTGACTGGCATGTGTGTTGCTGATTACTTGATTTTTGGATTCCAATGATTTTTTGAGACAGCTGAAACCCCAATTTTTTGCTTTTTGTTTATTTAGTGAAATAGAAAAAAGAAAAAAAAAAGAAGACAAGGCGAAGGTTGATTTAAGTTTGGAGGTTTGTTTTTTTTCAAGGCTTTTCTTTTTTTCCTTTTTCCTTTGGCTTTGGTATTTTCTCTTAAGCTGTGTTTCAGCTTGCAGCAAGTGGTTGGCCACCCCTACCCTTCTGGTTCCTTGCTTTCTTTTACACTCTTCCAGAACATGTTTCATGCCTTCCCTCTTTCTTGTTTAGACTAAATTAGCCAATGAACAACCTGACCCAGCTGCTTAGCTGTTCCCTGATCTGCATTTTACTTCTTAATGAGCTCAGAGTGACAAGCTATTTAGGCTGCTTGTTCCAGCATCAGCTCTGACTCCATCTGTAACTTTAGTGCCACTTCTTTGTCAGCAATGCCAATTACAAATGTGTGCCTTTCTAATTTACAGCACTCTAGTTATAACGCCCACGCTGTGCTCCGTGTGTTCTCTCTTTGCTTCTACTGTTTGTAGTCACCTGAGCAGACCTTCAGATTGTCAGAGCAAGGGTCTGCTACATGGCTGGCATTGATCAGCTATCTGTAGTACCATATATAATTTGGCACGGCATAGATCGTTTGCTCCCTTTCATCTGCCCTGAATTTGGAAAGCTCTGTCGGTTCACACGGGGTTCTACAAACCTGTCTGTGCATTGATCCTTCTGTGAACTGGCAATCCTGGAGCAAATGTGTTCCCTCGCATATGATACTGCAATATGGGAAAAAGAATCACTTACTATGCATCTGCAGGGCTATATTATATTTTTCTTGGCCTCCTCTGCAGTCATCTGCAGAAAAATCTTAAATATGTTCCTTCTTTGCCCATTAGAAATAACTAGTACTTGATCCACTTCTTTGTGTGTACTGTTAAAAACACAGAACATCCTCAGACAACTACAATAGCAGTAAGCAGTTTTCATTTCCACTGGTTTATAGTTTGGTTTACTGAGTAGCTGAAAATGGATCTGCTCTTTTCTGTTGTTGCTGCTGCTGGTTGTGCACTGCCTGTTGACCTGTTGCTCTTCTCCAGAGTAAGACTTGTATCTAGAAAGATAGTTCAGGGAACACCAATGGAAGCAATCTGTTTGGTTCCTTAGATTCTCAGGTAGACAGTTCCTCAGACTTAATATCTGGTGTATTTTAAATCAATTAAAAGAGATCAGTTCTTCACATTGTTCATAATCTCCTTTTAGGGTTTCATTTTATCATGATTCTGTTGTTTCAGTTGGCAGTTGCATATGAAAAGACCATTATTATCTCTAGCCATGCAGGATGATGTAAGAACAATCTTAGACTGTGTTATTTCATCTGTAGACTCACTATGTGTGTCTTTTCTCCCGCTAAGTTTTTTGCTCTGTCTGCATCATTTCTTAGTAGCTGTGGAATACCCCCCGTTTTTGTAAGCAGTGTGAGAAATGAGGGAAATCCAAAGAAATACATCAGGTGGGACTTGGCACATATCTGTTAAGGCAGGACAACAGGGTTCCAAGAGTTACCAGGCTACATTTCTTTCATCAGATCCCATGTTGTGCTTTCAGATGAAATGAGTGTACACTAGCCAAGGTATTCCTGTGATGATTAAGCCCTTTATCTCCCACTGGCAGTGGAAGTAGAATTTGGCTTCATGTGTAGAACAAAGAAGTGGTAACATGCAACATTTAGCACCTATTTCTGCATTATTATTGTCTCTTCAGGGAAATAAAAAATTGAATCTTGGGATAAAATTGTTATGGGATAACACTATTAAAAGTTGTGTGTTGCATTCATAGGCATAACAATCAGAAACTGTAAACCAGAAATACTTTTATTATAAAGTTTAGATCTTGAGTCTGTAAAACTATCCATGTGGGTTGCTGAGTTCAAATGGCCCCATTAGACAAGGCTGTGTATGGATTGATTTTGAACCATTTGTGTTCTGTCTCTAACAACTCCTCTGTTATTAGAAGACTTAGTTTTTCAGGAGAACAAAATAATAATGGACAAGCTGTCAGTATTTAGAGTCTCAAGAACAGCTGAAAGCTAGACTATGCAGTTTGTTTAGATTATTAAAAATGCTATCAAATTTTCAAATTTTATCAGAAATTCTTCTCAAAATGCTTTTGCAAAGTGTTATGTGTCCTTGTGAAAATTCACAAAGGCTCACATATACAGCTACCATGGTGGAGAATGAGCACTGTATCTTATTTCTATACTTGCACTAAACAAGTATAGAAAACATAAATCATGGTGGTCAAACATGTGGCCTTTATTTTTTAATGCTAGAGGATTCAGTTTGGTTATCATTTTATTCAAGATTCCTCACTGAATGTCCAGAAAAACTGTGAAAATTATAATTCTAAAATAATACCATTAGAATTGGTGTTTGTCTCAGGAAATTAGAATTGCCTTTCTTATGTTTTGAGTAGCTCAAGCCCTACTGAAAGGGCAGAATGCCAAAGGTTTTAGCTTGCTTTCCACAAGAGAGATTGTGTTGACGTCTGCAAGTGTCACAGTGAAATAATTTCTTTTAAATTCTATTCATTTGCAAGAAGGATGCTGTCCTGTAAGAAGATCCTGTCTTTACCTTTTTTCAAATCTATTGCTAATAAGAATTAAAGAATTTACTTTAGATACATTATTTTAGCTGCAATAAGGCGAAGTTATTTTGATCACAAAGACTCTTTTCTACTTCTACATTTCCTCTGTCTCTCCACCTTCTTTTTAGGAAATATGCTTTGAGGACTGCCAGAGGCACAAGTGTAGAGGTCTACAGATCCTGTTGTGGCCTGGCTTTTCGTCAGATCGTATAACAGCTGCAGGGCATGATTGCAAGATGACACTATTTAGGCCAGTTTTGAGGTTGCTTAAAATAACACTGGGGCTGCACAGTATCCAGAGGGCCCCAGGAGCTGGGACTGTCCCCATCTTCCACTACTGCATGGGGAGTACTTTAACCAAGGAAGGAATATCTGACAACTGAAAAAAACTGGAGATTTATGAATGTGTCATTTTTAAGTAGTCACTTTTAAGGTGCATAGGATCAAGATTTACTCATTAATTTCCATTGATATTGCATCAGCTACAGAACTATTCTGTTAAGATAGGTCACTCTTTCTCAACCTCTTTTTTTGTGTATTTATATTTTCTTTCGTGTGGGCTAAAATTCATAAATTAATGCATTTTAAGTTTGGAAATCTGCATGATAATATTTCAGTTTAACTTCCTGTATTACACAGGTCATTGAATTTCATCATGTAATTTTTACATTGAACCCTATAACTTGTAGCTGAGCTAGAACATAACTTTTAAAAAGCTACTCAATATTGATTTAAGGACATCAGTTGAAAAGAAATCTACAATGGCCCTCAGTAAATTGCTCCCATGATTAATTAGCCTCAGTGTTAATATCGTTCATCTGATTTTCAATATCTCTCTTTTTTAATCCAACAGTTTCAGTGGGAAAGGTAGCAGATTTTTCTTACAGTGTTCTGTGGAGAACTGCTCAGCACTAATCTATATGAAGCAAACATATTGTTAGTCCCTTATTGCTCCCTTCCAGAAGTAACAATACATCAATAACTTTATAAAGCTCATTGAGTACTACAAACATACCTTTAAATAGGGGTTCAAGCATCACATAAACACAGCTCCTTACCTCCTGACTGATGCCAGAGAAATACTTCCTTACATGGGATCCAGAGGGTGAGCTGTGTCAGAGGGGCCAAGACTGCAGATACACTTTCTCTCTGGCCTGTATTAAGTAACTTCAAGGATGTAGAGGTTAAGTCCTGTTCCTGAGTGCATGTCAGAAAATAATGTGACTAAGTTGGTCAGTTTGCAGAGTTTTTTTCAGGTACAGATTTTTCATGTTTTCATAGAAGTTAACATGGTGATGAAGGTGATATCAGTCTGTCCCCTTAATTATGAAACATAAACTATTGCTAAAAAGAAATCAAAACCTTTGCTTATTCACAGGCTAGTTGATGCTGTAAGAATAGCCATTGGTTAAGAATTGGTTGCATCACCTTCAGTGCAGGCTAAAATCTCTTGTTCACGAATTAAACAGTACCTTTGGTGTACGTTTTTCTCTTTGTTTCTTCATCTCCAAATGTGCTTTAGTCCTAACCTAGAGGGACCACCTGTGAGTGAGAGGGTAGTTTAGTCTCCATGCTTATTCACTCCTTGGTCTCTCTGCTGAGACTGTCAAGCCAAGAATGCCAATTAGTTCAGCATTAACAAGCTCCTTTATGTGTTCTATTGGGCCCAAGAATTGACAGCTTCAATTCTGAATTTCCTTGGTTATGTGGATTTATGTTAAATTCTTGTTTCTCATGAAAATGCTCTCAAGCCTCTAGCTGGGCTGTAACTAATAGTTTTAGAATTAAAAGTGGGTGCAACTGAAAATCTGGTGAGGTTACCCTTGGATACACTATCAAAGCTAATCTGTACACATTTTGCTTACGTGTGTTTACAGCGCTCCCCTGAAATATATATTTTTTTTTTTTTGTCTAAAGCTGTGAAAGGTCTTAGTTTTGCATTGATGGACAAGTATGGGCCTGATACAAGAGCAAGGAGTGTGATTTGAAGTAAATCCTGTTCAGAAACAAATTTTGACAAGTGAAAGAATTTTAAATCCATGCTCTATATAGACTTCTTTGTACATTTAGGTCAATATTAGCTCACGTCCAAAAAGTACTGCAAGTTCTGACTCCTTATGGTCTACATAAGATAGTTGTGCTTTCTTCTGTGTTACCCTACTTGTTTAGGAAGAGGTATGGGTAAACTTCAGAAAACCATGCTACCTCACTTTTAGTACTCCTCATGCAGTCTCAAAAGTCTCCATCATAAGGACTAAAAAAAAAAAAAAAAAAAAAATTTGATTAGACAATCAGGTATTGCTGAGACCATAGCGTGTCCTGGTATCCTGTATTTTCTCATTGCTTTCCTGTGCCAAGCCCTTCTACTGAATGCTTGTACTAGATGTAACAGGACTGAAATTTTTGTGTTTGTTTGCGTAGGTTCTGATCCCTCCTGGGGTAAAAGTATGTGACGTAGATGTCCATGCTTCTCAGTAACACCAATATGTAATAATCCCTAAGCACTTGCAAAAAAAAAAAAAAAAAAAAGCAGAGAGATTATTATTTCTAACTCTGTTTTTCCATCGGCTGTACAACAGTAGTCAGCATGCCTGAAAAATGTCTCCATGCATTTTGTTTATAGCTCTGTTGCATTAGTCAGCTTCCTTTAATAAATCAGATACAAGTTGTGACATGTTGTTAATTCGATCACTAATAACCTGCTCAAATTGCAAATCTATGTCAGCAGGTTGGTGTTGATTAAGTCGTAGTCACTACTAACATATTGTTTTAAATGACTGATAAATTTTATTTGCTGCGGTGATAGACTGCCTGCTCTGTTGTGCTTGGTTGTGGGGTTGTAGGGTTTTTTGTTGTTTTTTTTTTTTTCTTTTTCTCTCCTTGTAAGCTTAGAAAAATGACACAAATGGCCCTGAGGTGGTCCTCTATAGGCCTTTCTCTTCCCGTTTGTTGCAAAGAGAGCTGGTAGCCACTAGAGGGGAGGAGACTGCCGGCTTTCCTGAACGCTTCACGCTACAGCTTGAAGGTGCAGAAGCTGTCACCAGACTGGTTGCCCAACGAAATGGTTTAAAATATGTTATGAAGGTTAGTAAAAAAATAAAAATAAAATTTTTTTCGCTCATGCCCCCACTCCCCTTAATGTATTTGAAATATTAACTGCTCAGCACACTGGCTCTCTTTGGAGTGTTACTATCTCAGGTGATAACTGGGGGAGGGAAAAAAGCCTACGGTAACAAATACTTAAAATGTTACATCTGGAGGTAGTATGTTAAATCTTTCTAGGCAAATGTTCAATTTTCTATGAAAGGATACTGGGAAATCAGGGCATAGTCTAGGAATAGTAAACATTTACTTCCTATGTGAAATGAGAAGTTTTGATTTTATGTGTTCTAAGTTTCCAACCATTCTGTCCATTCTCCTCTTCCCTCCTCCTTTCCCCCTGAAGTGTTGATGCTAAAGAAATGTCCAAACTAGTAGAAAACTTAACTATCATTCTTACAAACTTTTTGAAACATGTAGTCTGTGTTATATGCAACCAAATCTAAGCCAGAATAGCAGAAATTATCCTTGTATCATCTATAGATGGATAAATATATATTTCTGTCTTTATATATATAGTTGACCTTTTTATTTTATTTTTTTAAACAGAGTAAAATTCTTGGTATTGTTAAAGAGCTATAATGTAGAACTGTAGCTTGTTACACTTACTCTCCTGAGTGTAATTGCACTAAGATCATTCAGTTTCCATTTGGAAAGCCAGTGGCAATTACTGGAATACAATGTATCATGCATTTGCTCACTGGATATAAAACGTATATACTAATTCGCAATAAAATGTAACAGCTGTCAGTGCATTTTCTGCTCTGTTACTTCAATAAATTGGAACTCTGACTAGAAAATGGGAATATTGCATTTTTACACACTCCGTAATGTGTTTGCTTTTTGCAAATACAATTTATTTTTTTCATGACAAAAATTGTGGTTTGTTATTACTGCTAGTGGATAAATATTCTTATATCAGAATGAATTACACATGGTATCTGTAAAGAAGTAGTAATATTTTCTGCTTTTTATTGTAGCCTGTCTCCAGTAAACAAAATGCACTTAACCTACTTCTGTCACATATTGGGTATTTTTTTTTGCCTTTTTTTTTTTTTTTTTTTTTTTTAGCATTGCAATGCCTGAGTGATGGGGAGAGTTTATTTTACCCTACTTTTGCAGGTATTTAGGTAACTGGTTAGCATTTAATAAAAGACCGTTATTTCTCTCTTGGATTTACTTTTATTTTTATAAACGTGTATATATATATAAATAGTTCTGGAAGACAGTTATTAACCATGACTCCTCACATTATGAACTAGTGCATCTGAGTTTTATTTAAGATAAAATGCCTGCACATTTGTGTAATTTTGTTACTTGAGGTCAGACTTTTCACAGATAATTAGCCTTTTACACACTGTGAAATCAACCTGCATTGGTTATTTGGCTAGACTCTTTGCTTCTGTTCTTTATTTCCCAGAAGGTTAACGTGCTGAAAATCTAGCTGCAAGCACATAGTACTGTCTCTTTGTGTTGCTAATTATCCTGTTGCATAATTATTAATATCAGGAGCAGGAAGAGGAAACAAGCACACCAAATAGTCATGAATGCTAGTGTTCTGGCAGGAAGCTAGTCCTGCATTAATAAAATGTGCCTGTGCCAATATCACAGAAGATAGGAGCGTTCCTTGTTAAGGATCATTTATTAACTGAGATCATCTTTTAGTTCGCCTTGGGGTAATGACTAATGTCAATGGCAAATTTCACAGTTGTCTAGAGAAATGAATTAAATTTGTAATAAAAAGCCCTTCGGCTTGTTGTACATGTTCATTTATTGGAGTAGTTGAACTAGGAGAACTGTAAGGCAACCAAGAACATTGGCTTAATTTTCCTTACATATAATAGTGACCTTTAGCTTCATATTGAAAAAGTTACCTATTATAGACTGGTAAATTAAATGAGAAGTCCCTCTAATGCAAAATAAACTAAGTGACTGAGCTAAGTTAAACGGCCCTTGAGCTTATGAGGTTTTTGGCAGAAACAAATTCTTTTTTTTTCCTACATCTGTTCTGCACAAACCTTCTGAAGGTGGTTTGGTGTCTAATCAGTCAGATAAAACACTACAAAGTGGAGTGCTAAGAAGTAGTTAGAAGCCCATCCTGAAAGACACCAGGATGATTGCAGACTTGGGATAGTACAGTGGCATTTTTCATATTGAAAATGTGGTTTTATTTGAAAACTTTCAAATGTTCTTTGCACATCTTCTTTTCTATAAAATCAAAGCAACCTGCACCAATTTATAGAAAAGGGTTGATATTTGCTTTTTTTTTTTTAATTTTTGTGTGCATTAAAAACCAGAAGCAAGACCTAAAATATTGTTAGTGCAAATAATAAATATGAAATTTACAGGAAAATATCAAAATATAAGGAGAAATGGCATGAACCACAGCACAGATGGAATGAGAACTAAAATAGTCCCACATTCTTAGGTCAAAGGACAAAAAAGTTTCTGATTTCAGGGTATATATTTTAGTTTTAGGTAACATAATATGTCCTGTCCCACCAGCAATTTCATACAAACTCTATCTAAAGGTTAGTGTAGTGAGTTTTTCTCTTTTGAAGAGAGACAAGACAAGAGAAAGCACAACAAAAGTATGGGGAAGATCCAGACAGCAAGAGAAAAACCTTGCAGCTGTTGAAAAAAAAATGGAGGTGGCAATACATTTACTTTGCCACCAATACCTAGCTGGGGTCAGGATGTGCTTATATGGTGTCTCCCTGTCCCCCCAAATCATACTGAGGTGTTTGGAAAATGGTCAACATAAATACAACAGTGCTGTCTTACTCTTCATGTTTTTCAAAGTTCATGGTAGAGTTGCAGAGCCAAGATTTCCAAAATCGCTTTCACATTGTGTATAAATTCTCCTTTTAATTCTGCATAGTAGGTGCTTTTGTGTCATCTGGTGCTAGAATTCTGTGCCTATTACTATCAAATTTAACATGAAAGTCATTTAACCTATTTACTCTGAAGGATCCTGATGTTCTAAAAGTTTTGTAGTTGTGAAATTTTCTGTCTGCACTATGCAAAAAATACCTTTGGGAAGTGTGTAAAGAAAATGCATATTTTTCCCCATAAAGTACCTTTAGAAAATAATTCTACAAGGAAAAGAATTTTCTAACTGTAACTAAAAGGCTGAGCAAAAAAAAAAAATTGTAGTGACCAGTAAAATCATGGAAATGCAAACGTCAATATGAATTCTTAATTGCTCTCAGGGCAAACTATTCCTTGTTCACAGAGATACAGACATCGGAAGTTTGTTGAGAATTTTGGCAACTCTGGTCCACAATACTGTTGTGTGACCAACTCAACAGTGCATTATTTCAAGGGTAAAATTAGGCTGTGGAGAAAAAGATACAGTCAAATATAATATCTAGAGATTGTAATATATCCACAGGGAGTCAGTGTTGCCGGGGGTCTTTTTTGCACCAGTCAGTTAATGGACCCAAACTATGGAGGCAGAAAATAGGGAGTTAAGCGCAGAGGTACAAAGCTACTAATGGTTACTGTTTATTTTTTCTGACAGAGAAGGTCAACTTTAATTTTGTATCTGTCACATGCCTGAATTCTAATGTATCATGTTAGCAGCTTTTAAGAATATTCCAGAGATGGTTACCACAAGACAATGCAGAATCATGGTGGCATTCGTAAGTGGGGGAGGGAAATAGCAGGCTTACATTGTCCTTCAGTGTAAATCTTTATTAAGTTTAGTGGGACAGCTATCCTTCTTTAAGGTCCAGATTAATATTCATTGTGCAGACAGGATGATAACTAATTAAAAAAAAAATATCTTCTGCATGGCTCTGAGAAAAATCTGAAAGTTTATCTTTTAAGCTGTTTTTAAATCCAGGAAAAAATATTTTAGAATATATTTTTCTTCATCATGAAAAAGGGTTTTGTTTAGCTGCATGTAGTGAAATTGCATTTTCTCAGTAGCAAGAACGTATAGCAGCAAGAGACCTTCATTTCAAAAAGGCTCTTCTCAAATCCAGCCATTGAAAGTTGTGAATATGTAAGCAAGCCTTATGTTTTTAAAATAAATATTCTAATGCCTGTTCAGAATATGGGCATGGGCTTGTATAAAAACTGCAGTTTACATTCAGTTTTCAGTATGTTGACTTCAGTGATTTTTTGTTGGGTTGTTTAAGAAGAGAAGAAAAAAGTAAAACCAAACTTCATCTGAGTGACAAAAAAGTTGTTGATTTTGGAGTTAATAAAGACAGCAGCTGCATACAGGTACTTGTACATTTCAGTACACAGTTTTATGAAGAAGATTAAGATTTTAAGAAGAAGGAAAGTAGCTTACATCTAATTTTCTTACACAACTTTTTATTTCTTTTTTATTATTTCTAGGAGATGTTTGACTAATAATATAAAAAACTTTAAAAAAACCCTCAGCGAAACAAATGTCCTTGCATTGAGGAATATGAAAGTGTGTAATTATTATGCAATTAAATGAAATGATTGAATATATATTTTCTTAAAATTCAAGTGCTGTCATCAGCATTTACAAAATTAATACCTTGATTAATACCTGCAGCACTTGTCAAAATGTTTCAGAAATTTTGGTGTGAGGAATAGCTGAAATTTAGGCTATCTTTAAGGAAGTTAACCAAATACAGATCTAAATAGCATGGGTTTGGGCTTTTTGCATTTCTTTTTTGGCAATTATGTTAGTCCTTTAGGAAAAGATCTTCCGAAAGATCTTTCGGCTCTGCTCTATTTATTTAAACTAAATTTTCTGTTTTCTATCAAAAGGTATTTTCTGTTCTGGATTTGTTTAGATTTTAATAATCCCCCCCCCACCACCACCTTTGTATACTGTAGTATTTACTTTTCACAGCCTTAGCTGTCCAAGAAATACAGCAGCCTGGGAGGAATAAAGCAGATATGGGTGGGGTTCTCTGAGACAGATTCATTTTCTCTCTCTGTGTTTCTATGTGGAATAGACTTTATGCTTATTCACACAGAGGGAGTTTAGAAATGTTTTTAGAAAATGTAGATGTGCAAAGCATTCTTAATAAGGATGGGAAAAGAGTTTGCACTCCCCTTTTAACCACTCTCTCACCTCAGCCCTTTTCAGCATGTAACCTTATTCTCTGAGGGATTACTTGGATGAAAACCAATTAGAGAACTGCTCACACAATATAAATGCATACAGATTAGTACAGATTGAACGGTACCAATGCCAACTAATCATACAGTATATAAAGTCCCAAACAATATAGATATTAAGGAATGATAGGGAAATGGACTCATATTGTTACAAAACTGAGCATAAAATGGAAGCAGCTTAAAACTGTTTATTTAAATAATAAATAAAGTATAGGCTTTCTCTTGCCCCTTCCTTTTTTTTTATCCCTTTGTGGCAATCTGCCCATAGACAAAACTAAGTATACCAAACAAAAGTCAGCCAACATGTTTTCCTGGGTATTCCCTATACCTTTGTGATAACATTACTTCATTGCTGCTGGGTTTTATCCTTTAACTGTCCACCCTTCAATAATCTCAAATGCAGAGCTTATTCTTCAGCTGGGACGAGAATGAGAAAATGGTCTCCTCTGAGGTGGATGCTGATGCCACTAGAAAGGTGTCTGGGAGGGACAAATAGAGCCTGTGAATATAACTGAGTTATTTTAATGCATGGCCCCCAAGGACTATGTGACCTGAAGGGTTTGTTTTGCTGAGTGAAGCCTGCAAGAGGACGACTGCAGAACCATGAGATCAGCCATTGTTTTCCTTTGCATTGGTGTTGTCAATTCTTGACATTCCAGGGAGGATATTTGAGAGAAATATAGTATTTTTTTCTCTTTACAGCTGTTGTCCAGCAATGGAAATGTAATTATAAGAAAATGCAAGTCTCTTTCAGGTTTCATGCTCTCTTCATAATACAATGTCTGTTCTGATGTGCCTACAGTTTAGGTATTATTTCTTTACCTTTTTTCCTGCTTTTTCTCTTATTATAAATAGGAAAATGTTTTTAAACAAGGCTTTCTGATGAGCAGTAAACTCTTCATACCTCTCTCTTCTGATGTTTCTTTGTTATATATAATCATGGTGAAACCTTCTGACTTTTTGAAGTAATATGATAGACAATTTTCAGTCTGTTCCTAATTAGAGCCTTGTGAGGTACCTGTTATTTATTTCAATATTGAAAAGGCTTTTTAATCCTTGAAAAACATTTTGGCAACAGTCTTGAAATAATGTGCCAGAATTCTGAGCGTCCTGCTTCATATCTTACGCTGGGCATTTGTCTGACTGATCTCATAGCTGTTGAACTGAATTGTCCACTTACCATTATACTGAAAGTGAGGGAGTAAGAAATCTATCTGGATATAGCTAGAAATCAAAAAGGAAAGATGAAAACACATGAAAAAGAACTGAGTCATACTAGTTTGGCAAAAAAACCTTGTAAGACAACTAAAGGAAATTGAATAGTTTATAGGAGAGATTGGTGTGTACATTGGTCTTCTCCAGAACAGCTGTCATTTTTAGACCAGCAGTGATTATGCATTGAATTTTACTCTGAAAGTGTTTACTATAGCATTCAGGGAAAAAAAGGCTAATTACTGTAGTAACTCCCTGTACTATACGGTGTCTGTTTTTCTCTAGCTTCAAAGAAGATAGAAATCTCTGCTACCATGGTCGTTACATAATTTTAGCTGGATTTCTGTGCTCAACTTTTAATAGAGATGTGCAGGAACTCAAATGCCTGCATTCATTAAGCTCTCACTGCTCACTTCTGTAGCTCCAACTCAGAGCCAAATCCTGACTGTGTGCTCAGCTACTAATTATGTCCAAAAAGGAGTATGGGATGTGCCTTTGTGCATGTGACACTCTCATCAGATGATGTCTAGATGCCATAATTTCCTTAGCTGGAGTAGTCTGGTAATGATTTCTGTAGCATGAAAGAAAGTCATTTTTGGAGTGATGGAGAGAGAGAGCAGCAGCTATCAGAGAGCATGGTACCTACGCAGTGAGACTTTATAGTGTCACAGAGCAAGAGAGGGGCAATAGGGACGCAATGTCTAGTCTGAGTTCATGTAATCCATTCCTCCCTCAGTTTGCTCTAGACATGCAGCCTTTTGGGGACTTTACTCATTGCTGCTTTGGTAGAATTTTTCATTTCTCACCTCAAATGAAAATACATATTAGCAAATATGGCTGACTGTGTTAGGTCTTCTGGATCTTGGCTGTAGGTGGGATCACTGGGGTTATTCATGCCAAGTCTCAGGAAATCTGAAGAAGTACTGACCTTTTCCATGAGAAATTCAGACCTGATCATTTGAACTTTAAAATGGAGCAATTTTTTATCATTAATATGAAAATTTTCTCAGATTTTCCAGAATGAGATTTATTTGTCCTCAAATGCCTTTCATTGCCATTGCCTCATTACTGCCCAGCTCACCTTGGTCCAGTTTCAGGAAGGAGCCAGCTGTCCCCAGTCGCATTGCTGTGTAGTGCCAAACCCTGACTCTCATCAAAAGGCAAAAATGCGCCTGTTCGGTTCATCTGAATGCTTAAGCCACATGAGAAAAAGTTATTACTTACTATAATAAGCAACACTGAAGATGAAAAGTTTTCCTTTAGAACATTTTGCCACATCACCTATCACTCCAAGTTAAATTAAGCATAATTTGAAAGGAATTATTTGCATCTAACAAGCAGGACTATGTTATACCATTGATCACTGAATATTTATTCTATTTTCCTATCTGTCATAGATTTGTCAATGGTCAGTCAGGGAACTGAGACGTCACAAACCTGAAGGGTTTAAAACAGGGAAAAACCTACTAGGTCATCAACTCCTCCCTTCTGCTAGGAGAGATTTATTACTGACAACATAATTGAAGTGCTTTGTCCATACCAATATTTAATGACACTTGCTGTTGTCTGGAAGTTCTGGCAGGAGAAACAATGTTTTACCAAAAAAAAACAACAAAAAAAAAATCAGTGGACAAAAACTACTAACACAGGAAATCATATGGAATTTAGAGGCTTTCTGTTAGCTTTCTGAAGTCTCAGAAAGCACCTGTGCAGAAACAGTGAAAAAACTCTGAGTCAACAAAGGGAAGATGCCCACAGTTTTTCAACATAAGCCATAAATTATAGTAGAGCATTGATTTTTTAATAACAATTTTTGTGTTGGTCTATAAAAAGGTATTGGTAGGAAAAAAAGCAAAGGATAGAGGGTTGCATTTGAGTGGACAAGGGAGAAAATTTTCTGTCAAGGGTAATAGAATCGGTGCAGTAAAACACTATTTTTATTTCAAGCACAGGACACTGTAAGAAAGCAGCACACTGCCTACTGATTCATCTCAAAAAACATGCTGAATCCTGAATACCCACCAGAACTAACAAGACATCATGGGCGAATTCCTGTTCCTAAAGAAGTGAGCAAGGATCTTGCCGTTGACTTCCTTGGGGTTAGGATTTCACAAAGTAGTGGAAATTTCTATTGTGTAGAGTGGAGCTGAGGGGTCGCTGGGATTTCAACACATGAATATGCATGCTTGATACTGTACTGGGAAGTGGGTTTCAAAGAAACAGGGAGAAGCCAATCTGGGATGTTTTCTGTACCATCTCCTGACCAGGTCTCTTTTCTACTACACTGATCCCAGACATTCCTTATAATTTTGCATTCCAGAGAACAATAACCTACCTGAAAGACTATATTTTCTCTAATTCCCTTTTTAATACCCTGCTTGTGTTCCTGAGTGTGTAAGTAAGTAACTGATATGTCATTTATATGCTTAGACTTCAGGGATATTTTTAATGCTATCTTCAAGGAAGTGGTGTCAGGTCATCATGTGAATTGTGAAGGAAAGGAATGCCATAGGTGACTACCTCCTGTGACCGATAAAGCTCTGTGCCATGCTCTTTCAGACTTCACTCTGTCATTGATACTGTCAGTTCCAGGCTTCCTGCTGGTCATATTTACCATCCTAGGCTGTAGAGGGGGGGAAGAAATACTGCCCTCCAAATAGTAGAGATCTTATTCAGTGGGGAAGTGGGGAAGAAGATCAGGCTGAAGACCTTCAGTGGATTAGTGGTCTATGCCTTGGTAGATGTAGTGCTGAATTTTGTACTATTTGGACCATCTGTATGTGCTGGAGCATCTCTATATGCCCTGGATACTTTTATAACACTTATCTCAACAATAATTTTCATTGAGATCACTCTCATCCCTAAATTTAATAATTTAGATTTCATAGGAAAGGAATTATAAATATGACCTCCTAGTCAAATCATGACAGACTTTCAGCATATACCTTCATGAAAAACCCACATTGTCTGCACTCAATACTAGAAAATCTGGTTTAAAGAAAAGAAATACTGTTTCAAAAAATAGAAATGTATTTCTGATTATAAAGTGTCAATAGGATTTTGCTTCATCATTTTTAAAAGTTATCCTTGTGTTTCACTTATATTCCCCACATCAAAACATAAAAAGCTATTGTCCATTTTTATATGTTTCTGGTACTCAAGGAACAGTTGAATGGAGCATTTTTTATATTAGAATACCCAGAAGTGGAAAATGTATCTCTAAAGATATTGTATCCACTAACAATTGTAGCTAATGAATTTTTTAAAAAGCAAGAAATTTTCAGTCAATATTTGTCATTCATGCAAACTATGTGCTTCCTTTTTCCATTTTTCATGTATATACCAGTCAGAAACTTTTAGAAGTTTTAGTCATCCATGAACATTCCCCACTCGATATTTCATATGAACATAACACCGCTATAGGAAAACCTATACACAAAACCCCAATTTTGTTATATAACTTAGTTTCTTAATAAATTGTTCAGTGGTATAAAGAAATAGAGACTACATCTGTAATTTGCTCTTCCTCAAGGCAACACAGCTGCTAGATTTGTGGCGGACACTGAGGAACAGGATGGCCTTGTAATGTAGTTCACTATTTCCTCTCTACTGGGAATTTAGGATGGCTTGTTTAAGAGCAGTTTGCAGTATAGTTATGACCTAGGTCCCTTAGGTAGCCGGGCAGGTTTCTACCCTGAAGTCATTAGCAGAATTAGTAGATAAGAGCTGACTAGATCTTGTTCTTACTGAAGTCTGCTGCTGGAGCTGGTAGTCTTGTAAATGTCTATATTGCAGAAGAAATACTGTGGGTGAGCCTATGTCTGAGGACAGAATGAAAATACAGAGAGTAGGATTCAGCTGGCCTTAATTCAAGTCATTGCTCCCAAATGTCCAGTAATGGCTACCTACTGATCCTAGTCCAGCTGGCAGCATGTGCATATAAAAGTCTCTGTGGAGATAAACAGCAATTAAATCACATAAAGAGAGAGAGAAAGCAATTGCTGTTGAAGGAGCTAATACTGGGAAATACCATGAAACCAAGCTTCTCCTGCATGAGTAACGTTATTTCTTATAGGATTCAAGCTGCATGCGCCAAAGTAGAAAACACTGATCGCCTAAGCATATTGGAGGGGGATAGAGCTGGATATGATTTACAGTGTTCAAGGCCACTGTGCCTGTGCTACTGTGATAGAAAGACATATGGCGCTTGCTTGAAGCAAGCCGAATACAAGCAGAGGTCAGTCTTGCACTGGTGAACAGTATCTTGCATGTGGATATACAGTGCTACTGGAATTCAGCAGTGGCTAGCACAGCTTGCCATTGTGGACATTGCAGAACTGGGGTTACAAGATGCAACTATGCTCATTGCTGGAGAGGTTACCCAGAAAAATGTGTTTATCTGCAGTAATGATAGTATAGTTTCTGTCATAGGAACCTTATGCCTTTGTTAAGAATTTTTGTTTCACCAAAATACGACTCTACTAGACACTGCATTCTTGTGGTATTTAAAGGAAATAGAGTGGGTTAATACCCAGGACATTCCTGCTTAGAGAATGGCATTTATTATTTTGGATATTTACATTAAAGTATTTTTTCTTCTATTAAAATGTCTGTGAAGGAAGAGCCATCCTGGAGTGAAATGTTATTTACCTATATAGAGGATTTTTAAAAGAATTTTATTTGCAGCTGCTTTGACTCAGTGAGCCTTTCTGTTAGTTTGCATTTGTATTTTGTTAATAATCAGAATTTTTGTCTCTCTTTCTCATGCACTCTCTAAGTTTAACTCACATAGAGCCAGTAGATGGTAATTTTGTTTCCATCCTGATACAGTAAAAAATAACCTCTTCGTATTAAGATGACTTTGCTTTTTTGAAAAGATGTGTATGCAGGTCAAAATCAATATGTATCCAAATCCTTTGTGCCAAGCAAAGATGGATAAAATGCTTTGAGACAAAATTTTAAAAACAAACACTGTAATTAGCTTTTATTTAGTCTTTTTTTTTAAGACAATGATTTCCATTTCATATGGAAATGTAGATTTCTTCAGAGTAATTTCATGTTCTTTTTGATTTAAAGCAACTTTTTTCCTTTGATTACTGAAATATGCAGTTCTCTCTATTTAACACGTAATATCAAATCAACATACTTCCCCTTTTTTTTTTTTTTGTTGATGACAGTCAGCAGAAATCGTGTTCCAAAGTGCCCTAAGAACAAGGACATTGATCTCAAGCGAGACTCTTGTGCCACCTTCCCCTTGTCACTTTCAGCTGTAATTTGTTAAGATACCAGCTCTAAATTATTAAACACTTTATAAGTATAAATAATTCAGCAGTCAACAAATAAAGTGACAGCCCATTAATCAGTTTCTGTTCATGTACATAGTTGGCATGTTGTGGTCTGTGGTGTGGTATGCATTCTGCTGAGGTCCATGTGCTTTGCAGCAGCGCTGCTTCTGCTCACCTCAGGAAAAGGTTTGTGTGCATCTTCTAGGTTTGTCATTTGTTTGCACAAGAACAAACAAGTTCCTGCTAAACTCCAGGGCAGGGTCTGTGCCAAATTTTGAGGCTTTTGTTGTAGGAGACCACACTGATATGCATTCTTTTATTCTGGACTGGGTTTAAACCTTCCAAAGGCCAGCCCAGCTTGGGAACACCAGAAATCAGCAGTGTGCCTGTAAGTGGGAATACTGCAAACTGACATGATCTTCCTGAGAGGAGAACCACCTCTTTATGATTTCAAGCATCACCTGAACAAGAGATGCAGTGTGTGAATCAGGCTGAGATGCTTGTACACTGGTCATAAGGTCAACGACCACCCCTCCTCAGGATTTCAGTAAAGTTCTTGTCAAACACAAACAGTATGTAGCAATGAAAAGCTGGTTTTAGAAGACTGTGTATTCCAAATGTAAAGTATTATCAGGGTTTTTCAGTACATAGAGGGTCTATTTCATGCTTCTGAAATTCTACCAAGAAGCCATTGGTGGGCACAAACATTCTCAGGCACTGTTATCCCAATATGCCATGAAAATTCTAAGTAAACCTGTGTGTGAGGACTATGCACTGTGCTTAGCCATGATGATATTTAAAATTTAAACAAAAAATAAAATAATAAAAAAAAAACAAGAAAAACCCTCTGGAAAATGTTTTTAAAAATGCTGTGTGAATTTTTGTGTTTTTAAATCACTGTTTGACATACATAAATATACAGTGATCGCCTTTAAGTCTTCATTTTCAGCACCGCAGGTGTTGCAAATTTAGATTGGCAGTAAAAAGTTTCCTCAGGAAGAACAGGAAAAATGGTTGTTAAACAGCTTTCCATTCTCATCTTGCATAGAAAGCCTGGGAAATTCTTGTTGTAATGGAGACTACAAAGAGGCAACCGAAATGATCCTAAGTCAAGGATCAATCCATCACACATAGGAAAAGATTATGTATGTGTCAATCTCTCTTGCTTTTTGATGCAGAACAAATGGATGTTACCCTTGGTAAATGGTTTATATGAATGCCAGTGCAGCGTTTTAATAGAACAGGCCAAGGACAGGGAGACCTCAGACTTCAGCACAGTCAGGGTTTCTTGCTGGATAAAGCACTAGACTGGAACTCGCTAGACCAAAGTTCTGCTCCCACCAAGCTGTTAGATGACCTTGAGCAAGTCACTTCACCTCTACACAATATTCTTATAAAACAGGGATAATGGTATTGACCTCTTTTGTTGCAAAACTGTGAGATCTAGTGTTTAAAAGTCCTGCATAAGAGCAAGGTGGTAGTGTCACCCTGTGTGTAGTTAGAACTTGGATGAGACATTTTTTGGACCACATAGATGCAAGTGAAGAGATTCTAAATTACACTGGTGATTTAATTTGCATAAGTGCTTGAAAAGAGAAAAATGAGCACCTGTGATGAAGCTGGTCTGAATAATATATAGCATGTAAGTGCAATGGCAGTAACAAGAAAATAATGTGGTTCAGAATATGAGAAATGACAAGCAACTGGCAAACGAAAACTTTCACTAAATGGAATGTGATTCTAGGTGAAGCTGGGTAAATTATGCAGATTTTGTAAAAAGTAAAACAGTGCAGAATTATTTTTTTTTATTTTTTTTTTTTTTTTTTAGAGTGGGATCATATTAAACCTGCAAAGTGCTCACATGTAAATAAGGATTAGGCTCAGATATTTCCTGCAGTAGGACAGATGCAGAAATCCATTGTCTGGTGAAAAGCTTACCAGGACATGAGAGCGTTTATTGCAAAGTCAAAGAATCACAGAGCTAACTGAGGTTGAGGGAAACATATATGAGACATTACTTTTCGGACTATTAAAAGAGTCTCTGGTCAAGAGATCAGGTTTGTGGATAATGAGTGCTTTTAAGGTCTGAAAGGTTAAGATGATGTGGCATCAGCTGTATATAAAATGCTAGTACTGACACTTGAAACGGAGCTCAAGGTGAAAGTTAAAACTGTCATGGAACAAGGTGGCTGAAAAAAGTTGCAAGGCCAATTGACTGGATCAGCAGTATGGTGGCAGTTAGAAAGACAGGCAAACTGATGATCTGCATCAATCCAAAGGACCTCAATAGCATACTAAAGTGCTTATACTGTTCCCTGCCAACAGTCACTGAAATATTGCCAAATCAAGCGAACACAATAGTCTCTTCAGTCATGGATGCCAGAGATGGCTTCTGGCAAGCAAAACTGGATGCAGCAAACAGTTACTTGACAACTTTCTGGACCCTGTTTGGGTGCTATCAGTGGCTGACAATGCCATACAGAACAGAAATCGCTTGAGGGGGTACCAGCAGAGATTGCACACAGCCCCTGAGGGTTGTCTGCTGCAGATATCAGTGCAGATGACATTGTTTATACTCGTGTGGGAGGGCAAGGATTGAGCTATGGCCAACCATGATCACAATTTTTTTCTGGTAGAGACAGGAAAGAGCAGTCCTGCGCAAATGTAGGAATAGCTCTACTAGCTCAAAACAAAGGTCTCTAACCTCATATCCTGTTTCTAGGAGTGGCCGGTGGAGGAAATCAAGAAGTACAAAAACATATCAAGCACCCAGTGATAATCCCCAAATTTTCTTCTACAGAGAAATTTGAGGAGCCAGAGATGGCTGTAGAGCAATTCACATACACATTTCCTGCACATTAAGTGCTCGCATCCACACGACCATCAATAGCTTCTGAGGGGCATTATTTCCACCTGCAAAAGGCCCCTTCCCTTCCCTTCCCTTCCCTTCCCTTCCCTTCCCTTCCCTTCCCTTCCCTTCCCTTCCCTTC
>JAWWMO010000001.1:89254903-89279010 GCA_035047845.1 Dendrocincla fuliginosa
CCAAACCTTCCCTTCCCAAACCTTCCCAAACCTTCCCTTCCCAAACCTTCCCAAACCTTCCCAAACCTTCCCTTCCCCTCTCCTCTATATCATATATGGTTTTGTTATTTCTGCTTTATCTTGTCTTTTTTTTGGTTTAAATTCAGATTTCTGGAGACAAGTTTGATGACTTTAATTTCCACAAACTTCCTCAAATCCTATTGAAAAATTTCACTTCAACTGCCACTTTTCATTTCTTTTGTATTAAGGTCACTTTGGTAAGCAATTTCTTCCTGTAGCTGTCTGAAAAGATCTTATTATTAGTCTTAGGCAGTTAGGAAGCCATTTAGAAAAACTTTTTTCTTAACTTTTAACTAGACCTTTTTTTTCTTCCCATTTGGACATTGCTTCTCTTTTTTAATAACTGAAAAATTAAATAATTTTTCATAATTCTATAAGATATTCTAAGGGAGTTCCTTCTTACCATCTGATAATTCTATAATTGAATTATTGACAAAAAAATAGCTATTGTTTGATTTTGTTTTATTTCTCTTTGTGTTTGTGTGTGTGATCATGTACCAATCTTTTATTTCAGTAGAGCAAATTAATTTTTATTTATATTTACTGTAGCATTATGCATTTAATGTCTTTAAACCATCCACCATCTGTATTTTCTTCTCTAATATGTATGTAGTCTTCCTGCATAATATTAAATAAAACTCTAAATTCTCATTGTCTTTTCTGAATTTACTTTTTTTTGAGTTTGAGCATGTTATTCTCACTCTTTTACCAAAACTTTTTGATGTTCAATTTTTGAGCCAAGGCTTGTTTCAGAACTAAATAAAATATGGCTTCTGCTGTGGATTCTTTGTCTAGCTTTTCCAAGTGTGCTTGTCTAAATTGTGTTGTGTCTTGATGCAACATTTACCCACAAGGTAAACATTATTGTGCTCTCTGCTTTGTCATCAATCTCATTGAGCTTCCTTACCATCTCATTACCGCAGACCTGTGTGAAAGAACAGCAGAAGGGTCTTCACTATTTCCTTTATCATTTAGGAATGGAGTTGAAATTCTTCAGGTTTCTACTTTATTTATGAGTATAATAAACTTTTTATTCTCATTTCATGTTAGGATTCTTTAACATGTACTTATATTCCTGAATATATATCATGAGACAGAAGAAGGTCTTTTACTAGTGGAATAACTCTGAACATTGAAAAACCCCTTAAAGTTAAACAAAAAAATCATCTATAAACAATGACAAAGAAAAGCCTCCTAAACTCTGAAATGCTACAATTGATTCTGATCATATTTTAAATCAGTTTTCTCATTTTTGATAGGTATACCAGTTTACTTCCTCTTAAGCTAAAATCAAGAAAAAAATAAAAAAAAAATAAGGCTTATTTAATCTATTCACTGCCTAAATCATATTGTCATCTTCTTTGGCACATTGAGTCAATGCTTTCAGACAACTGCTTATGGAGAATGCAACATGGTTTTCCTGAGTTATAGTCTTCAATTCTGAATTCAGACTCAACTAGAATTCATTAGTTTTCCCCAGGCGCATTACCTGATATTTTTCCACTGAAGCTCTGCTACCACCTTTCTGGTCACTCATTTTTGTGGAAACCCTATGCAGGTCCTCAACATTTGCACAGCAATTGACTAGTAAAAAGAAAAAAAAAAAAAAAAAAGGTATACTCTGCAGAGTTGGAGATTTTAGTGCTCACATCCTTTTCCAGACCACTGATGACTTACATTGAAAAAAAGCAGCTCAAGTACCAGTTGATGGAAGTGCACCCTACTGTTTTCCATCTAGAAAATTAAAGAACCTTTGGTCTATGAAGGTCTATGATAGGACATTTTCTTCCTATCCTTTAATCAGCTTTTAATCCATAAAAGATCCCCCTATACCAATCCTGCCACACTTTAATTTCTTTAATAATCTTTGGTGTCAAGGGCTTTTTAAAAATGCAAGTACATCCGCATTTCTGCTGACATTGTCACAGAAGTGCAGTGGGGTAGTAAGGTGGTATTTTCCAGACAGAAATCAGGCCCTTTCCCCTGTAACACTTTTTTTTCTTTCTTTCTTTATCTTTTTTTTTTTTTTTTTAAATGGGAGATGGAACCCTGCCTTTCCTAGAATTATTTCTTGAGACTTTTTTTGAAATGGGAGGTGCACTGGCAATCTGTCAGTCTTCTGCCACAGTGGCTTTTCATAATGTAGCTTACAGATTGCAGCCAAGAATCCTATAAGTTCACATCTGACTTACTTCGAAGCTCTTGGGTGAAGGCCATCCAGTTTAATGTCTTACTTCTTATAGCAAATTGATCCATCTGGTCTAATAATGGCTTCAAGTTAATGTTTGTTCAAGCTCTTGGGTAAAAGTCAAAAAATAGGAACAAAAGAATCACAGAATCACAGAATATGCTGTGTTGGAAGGGACCTACAAAAATGACCAAGTACAATTTCTGGCCCTGCACAGGATAGCCTCAAGAATCACACCATGTAACTGAGAGCATTTTCCAAACACTTTTTGAATTCTGTCAGGCTTGGTGCTGTGACTACTGCCCTGGGGAGCCTGTTCCAGTGCCCAACTACCCTCCGGGGGAAGAACCTAATATCTAACCATCCTCCTGTCACTGCTTCCCTCAGAGAAGAGATCAGTCTCTGCTCCTCTTCTTCCGCCTTGAGAACATTGTAGACTGCAATGATATCTCCCCTCAGTCTCCTCTTCTCCAGCCTGAACAGACCAAGTGACATCAACCTGTTCTCATAGGCCTTCCCTTCAAGGTCCTTCACCATCTTTGTTGCCCTCCTTTGGACACTCTCTAAGAGCTTAATATCTTTCTTATATCGCTGTGCCCAAAACCGCACACAATATTCAAGGGGTGGCCGCCCCAGTGTAGAGCAGAGCAGGACAATCCCCTCCCTTGACTGGCTGGTGATGCTTTGCCTGATGAACCCCAGGACACGGTTGGCCCTCCTGGCTGCCAGGGCAGTGCTGACTCATATTCAACTTGCTGTCAACCATCTCTGAGGTACTGCTTTCCAGTATCTCATTCACCAGTCTGTATGCACATCCAGGGTTGCCCCATTCCAGGTGCAGAATCTGGCATCTCTCCTTGCTGAACTTCGTATGGTTGATGATTGCCTGGTCCTGTAATTTCTCAAAGTCTCTCTGCAGGACGTCCCTGCCTTCTAGGGAGTCAACAGCTCCTCCCAGTTTTGTGTCATCTGCAAATTTACTTAGTAGCCCTGTAATTCCTGCACAATCTCTTTGATGTAATATCAAACTCTGATATTTTAAATGCTTAGATTCAAAATTAATTTTAAAAATAAAGTAATTTGAACTATATTGAAAGGAAAGTTCCAGAGCATTCAGAGAAATGTGTGTTCATTCCCATTTTTGCCTGAGAGCTATGGGCTTCTGTTTCCCATAGCATTTCTAGTTGTAGCTTCTTTGTGTATTTTGTCGTACATATTATTGCCCTTTCATAAAACAGTTTGCAATGAATTTTCAGAACTGATCCATGGTTAAAATCTGTATCTTATATACCTGGCTTTTATTTGAAAACTGTTTCTGAGGAAGACAGATATTTATGTTTGCCTTTTGGAAGATGAAGAGTAACACCTGGCATGTATTTTTTCACAGAAAATGTTTAGCTTCACATCACACATCTTTGTTGTTAGGAAATGAAGAGTTAATTAATCTCTCCTTAGCTATTCTCCATTTATAGGTCAATCAGGGAGTACATTCTAGAAGAATCAAATCCAGTGCAGTTCATAGACATTACAGTAATTTTGTACCACTATATCATGCTACCAGAGGGGATATCAAGATTAGAGCTTTCATGCTGAATATTGAACACATCAGACTGAAGATGTGGAGTTCTTAATTGCCCATGTGGGACTGTCTATGCCCAAAATAAACTTGCAATGGAGAAAGTTCACTCATCAACTTGCAAGACACAGGACTTACTTCTATTATCTTTTTTTTTCCTTTGGACAGTAAATTCTCTGGGAACAAAAAAAAATATAAGTGTTAGAGAGTCTTGGCCAGTGGTTGTGGAGAAGGGAGAGTTATGTTTTCACGAGCCAGAGAGAGCTATTTTTACCCATGTTTCATTGCTGAGATAATCGCTCAAACCAGAGAGATGTCCTAACTGGTTTTTCCCGTCTCCTGGAGCTTCTGATGTCTTAATCATCAATGTTGTTACCAGCATCATATCCTAGAAAAATCTACATCCTCAGTTATAGACCTTCTGGGAGCTGGACATTTCTGAAGCTTCAAGTATAAGGGGAAATTTAAATTGTTTTGTTACAGTACATAGGTCCATAATATCCAAAATATTTAGCTAATGGGGAAAATACGTCTTCTAGAAACTTTGAAAAAAAAGTTCTTCACTCCTTCAGTTTTTATGTACAAGTGCCCAAAGGAATACAGCTGATTTTAGATAGAAAGAAATCTCAACAAACTATTTCTGAGTTGTTTGCACTGTTTCTGGAGCAAGGAAAAGTCAAAATTCTGTATTTAGTTTAGATTGAAGAAATTTTTCCTTCCTACTTTAGTTAATGAACTGCTTACTTCCTTCATTTCTTCCCCCCACCCCCTACCCACAAAAATAGCCAAGATTCCTGACATAGTCATATCAATCTTAATAAAGAATGAGTATTTTGTGATTTTTGGATAAGACTAGCATAACCTCTGAGGGAAATCTATTCAGCACATTGTGTTTTATATAAAATATGGTAGTACAGAAAAAGGGAAAAAGATGAGATTTTAGATTAGAGGCTAGAAATCTGTCTTGGAAATTCTATTATGAAAATGAAGCAGGAAAAATCCTTTCTATACTGTAGAGGAATAAAAACCTAGCAAAAGCAGATTTTTTGCTCACAAAATGATGAAATTTTCACCATAATGCTTTGGGCCAACTTATTTTATTCAATGTAATTTAAATATTTCATTTTGATTTCCTTATTAACGATTTTCTGTAAAAGCAATTTCACTCTGGAAAGAAATTTTGAAATAAACGTTCAATTCAAGAAATGTTAAATAGGGCACTTGGGTGTTATTGAAATACCTAGCTTTATTTTCAAGCTGACATGCTTTACAAATGCTGTAGTTTTTATTAAAATTTTATGTTAAGTAGTTCAAAGCTGTGTGATTATAAATTTGTGAGTCAAGTCTATTTCTGGAGAAATATAATACTCCTTAAAAGAAATAGGTAGCTGGGCATGTATAGCTTGCATTGTACTGGTCAGGAACTATTTAAGTGATACATGGAACAGAGTTCAGTGTGCTGATACATTTCCAGTTTGTGGGCAGAGTGAGTTCTTGGTTTTTGTTTTTTTCCAGGTAGGACAGGGAGAGGGGGAGATGGTGGTTATAGTCTTCATTTCAACCATAGCAAGAATTAACATTCAACAAGCACAGCTTGCTTGTGTTTTACAGACTGCATTCACTTCATAGGATCAATGAGTCCTAAAGAACTTCCAAGTTTGTAATCCTGACATTTGGAGAACCATACAACTGCAGATTGCACTGTGCCACGAAACTGCTGATGGTTTAGATCTGACCTCTGAAACATTACATGGCTGTTGCTGTTTATTGTTTGCATCTACATAGTGTCAAAGGAACTAGAACTCTATAGCGCCAAGTGGTGCACAGAGATTGCAAAGACCATCCTCACACTACATGTATGGAGGACAATAGAAATAGATTCAACCAAGTGCAAGGAAGCAGCCTGCTTACTGTGATTGTTAGCAGACCAAATGAACAAATCAAGATTGCAAGAGGCACTACAGAAGATGACTTAATGAGAAATTGAAAGTTGAATAATGAATCAGTTTAAATACTTCTTCCAGAGGAATCAGTCCAAATGAAATTAATATCTTGGACAAATCAGTGAGTGCCTTCAACTTTCAGAAAGCCTGATCTCATCACTGAGGGGCTGTGAGTCTGCATCAGCCTCTCTGGGCCCACACCTGTCTGCTCCAATACCAACACAACCCTTAGTGCAAGTAACTCAGTGGGGACTACAGGTTTCTGCAGCTATAT
Source organism: Dendrocincla fuliginosa (assembly GCA_035047845.1). Classification (NCBI taxonomy): domain Eukaryota; kingdom Metazoa; phylum Chordata; class Aves; order Passeriformes; family Dendrocolaptidae; genus Dendrocincla; species Dendrocincla fuliginosa. The sequence continues at coordinate 89,260,945 of JAWWMO010000001.1, forward strand.
TTCAAAATATATGGGAAAAAAACAGATGACTGAAAAAGAGGGAATGCTTTTGAACCACTAATAGCAGTCTAGTGTTGCTCCAGGACAAAATTTGTCTTAACATATGACTAGACACGTGGGATTGAATTAGTAATCCACAGGAAATCACAAGTGAGTGAAATTTTATTCCTTACAGGAAAACATCTAAAAAAGACATGTGCAGCCAAATTCTGTAACATGTCCTGTAGACACCTGCTTATTTTTTTCTTGTTATTTTTTCTTATTTTGTGACAGGAGATGTCTTAATGGCTCAAAGAAATCTAAACGAGCAATTATTGGTTATTATTTAAAGTACATTGCAATGACAAAAGTAAGATTGCATAACCACTTATGCAAAATTATTACACAGTTATTAAGATTTAGGGCATTCATGGTTCCTCTAGTATTCATATGAAAACTTAGCCTGCAGAAAGGAGAGAGAAAGGATCCCAAGTACGCAAAAAACTTCAGGAACACAAACTCTTTGCTTTTCAACAAAAGGTATATCACCATGCTTGGCATTGTTGTCCAATATACAACGCAGCCTGGCGCCATGGAAAATAGAGGAGTGAAAGCCCTGTCCTTGATGTTTACATTTATAAGGGCAAGTGGTTAGCAGAAACAAATGACTACATCCTGTAATCAATAATTACCAAGTGGGGAAACCGAATATAATCACTGAACAAAATGGTTACTTAATCAGAAGGTATTACTATGTGTTATTCAATATGGAAGCTTATTGAGTATTTGCTTTGTTATTTTGAACTTATATGGTTTTAAAATAAGTTTTACTCAATAAGTCTGACAATCAGTCATTTTTGATGGTACCTGAAACCAAGGCACACATTAGTACTTAAAGCCTCTTATAAATTGTTTTCTGCATACCTTCTACATGCATGCAGCTTCATTTTTTTAATTGACCTTCAGATCAAGAGAAATAAATCTCTGATTCATTATGTTTCAGACTTTCTTTTCACGTATCTCAGTTACAGGTTACTTTAAAAACAGACATTTTATCATGTTACCTTTTAGTTTTTATTTCTTAGAGATCCATTTCAAGTTTAGAAATAATTGTTGCGGGGTTTTGCATGACAATATGATGCCTGGGAGCCTCTCTCTTGGCACCTGTCATGTCTGTTTTGGCTCTCAGGAAATGTTTAATTCATTTAAGACGTGGGGTAATAATAACAGCAATTTTGCCCTGACTTTATCAGGAAAATGCTTTGAGTATCTAGGATGCTGAGTAGCATGTGAAGACAAATATTGGATGAAAGACTGCAGATTTCAAAATGATTTTTTGAAGTCTGTAGCCATGGGAGAATATCTGGTGGTCTACTACAGTACTTTACTTGTTCTCCTGTAAATACTTAGATTACATGAACTGTGCTCTGAAAGTGCATTATCTGTAAAGAGAACCAACAGTAACAAGGCTTGATCCTACCTTGATCCTAATGGTCAAAGTTAGATTAGATGTACCTTGTTCAAAGATATGGGAGGAGAACATCACCCCAAAATGACAGCTTGTGTTGAATCATAAACTAACAGTTGTGGTACACAGTATATTTTTGGTAGTTTTTTTATGACTCTTTCATGACTCTAGACTTCTGCACAAGGGTCTTCTTGTATTGGGCTTATGAGGCCAGGTTTTAGTAGCAGGAAGGGTACAGGGTTGGCTTCTGTGAGAAGCTGCCAGAAGTTTCCCCCATGTCTGGTACAGCCTAAGCCAGCCAGCTTCAGGAAGGACACACCACTGGCCAAGACCAAGCCCATCAGGAATGACAGTAACACCTCTCTGATAATATATTTAAAAAGAGAAGGAAAAATAAAAAGTTCTTGTGGAGATGAAAATTACAGCCAGAGAAGAGCAGAGTGAGAACACGTGAACAACTCTGCAGACACCAAGGTCAGAGCAGAAGGAGGGGCAGGAGGTGCTCCAGGTGCTGGAGCTGAGGTTTCCCTGCAGCCCATGGTGCAGACAGTGGTGGAGTAGCTATACCCCTGCACCCCATGGAGGACCACAGGAGTGCAGAGATCCACCTACAGCCCGTGAAGGAGCCCCACACTAGAGCAGGTGGATGCCTGACCCCATGGGAGGCCCATGCTGGAGCAAGGACCTGGCAGAGACCTGCTGACCCCTGGAGAGAGAAGCCCACGCTGGAGCAGGTTTTCCTGGCATGAATTTTGGCCCTCTGGGGGACCCATGATGGACCATCCTGTGCCTGAAGGACTGCACCCTGTGGAAAAGTGATCCATGTTGCAGCTGTTTGTAAAGAACTGTTGCCCATGGGATGGACTCAGGCTGGAGAAGTTCATGAAGGACTGTCTCCCATGGGAGGGACCCCCTTGGGTAGCAGGGAAAGGACTCCTCTTTCTGAGCAGTGACAGAAACAGCTGACTCTAACTCCCATTCTTCATCTCCCTGAGCTGCTGTGGGGGCGGAGGTGGTACCTGGAAGGAGGGAGAGGTGGGGGGAAGGTGTTTTTAAGATGTATTTTACTTTTCATTCTCTTGCTCTGATTCTGCTAGTATAAATTTAATTAATATCCCCAGCTGGAATCTGCTTTGCTCATGATGGTAATCGGTGAGTGATCTCCCAGGCTCCTTATCTCAATTCATGAACCCTTTGTTATATTTTCTCGTCCTCGTCCAGTTGCAGAGAAGAATGAGAGAGCAGCTTCAGAGAGTACCTGGCATTTAGCCAGGGTCAACCCACTACACCTCTTTTCTTTACTAGATAGCAGGTTGATTTCCTTTGCCCTTCATAAGCAAGTTAAGCTTTGACAGGTCTACACTTAAATCCATATTTCACTGTCTGGACTTCTCGTCCTTCAACACAACAGAGAAGTTTGAAAGATGAAAGCAAACTTACAGATGATTGTAATTTTCTGACTTATTTTCAAATAAATGGAGTACTGTGTCTCCACAAGAAAAAAAATTTAAAAAATCTAATGCAAAAAAACAACTACAGTGGTTGATTCTTCACATTTGCCTCTCTGAAAGTCCAAATATTCTTCTGTTCAGCTCTTACCATTACCATTTTCATTTGTGTGGTCTTTGCACAGAATGATGTGTCCCTTGTTCATGCAGAAAAATGTAATGTGTGCATCCCTTCCTCTTACCTCAGCTTTTATCTATGAATGAAAAGTAACTCCAAAAATTAGGAGTGGAAAAAATGTTACTCTAATTTTATTTCTTTTTAAAGAGTAATTTGTATTTTAAATTCCACATCCCTTCACCTCAGTAAGGCATGCATAACAGTAAAAAGAGTAGGGAATGCAAAGGATTTACTGGACAGAGTCTGTTGCAAAAGGACTGGGCATTTGTCTATTACAGGACACAATTTGTGTAGAAATCATAACTAAAACATGATTTTTTCATTTGTGATTCTGTAAATTTTTGAAAGTGTCCTACTATGGCACCTTTGCAATTTGGTGTCTTGTGTGCAATTTCTTACTCATTAACTTGTTTTTCCTGCCTTTTTGATCACTTGCTTGCAAGATGAAGTAGAAGCGTAGAGCTGCACACCAGCCCTGCAATGAAATTCCACATTTAGAGGGTCTCTGCTTTACAATCAGCTAAGAAAGCAGGTGATCCCTTCAGGCCCTGGTGACTGCAATCTCTCAGGAGGAGAATAGGACTAGCAGTAACATCTTGGCATGTTGATTTCAATGTCCTTATAATAACCAACGTCACAATGCAATCTCACTGAGATGGTTATCATCCAAAGTGTTGAGACTACTTAAATTTCCCTTTATCCCTCACACCCCTTGCTCAGTACTACTGAAAATTTTCGTTGGAAGCTGATTTCTGTAGCAGAGAGGAATCTTGCAGTTTGCAGATTAAATTCACTCATCCTAGTTTTAGAGCTGTGTTTTCTTATTCTCATGTTTTGCCTTGAATAGATGGTTTTTCCTATTGTTTGCTGTTAGACTTATGAACAACACCTGTAGTCCTTTTCTCAATGTTCAATTGTTTCATCTTCTCTTGATTTTCTAGTTTCTTCTTAAACAGGGAAATCTTCATGGTCTTACCATGATAATAAACCTTGTTGTAATTTCTAGTTAAAATTTGCCTTTCTTGAACGTATCTGTAGAGAGTGTTCTAAGCCAGGTCTTAGGCAAGGGTGTTTCTACTTGTTGATTGCTGGCTGAACTCCCTCCTCACTTCATAGATTCCAGAATCACAAACAAGTTTCAGGCAGTTGCACAAGATCAGTAGCCTGTTGTCATTTTGTGACATAATGATACATTTGAGCCTAGATCTGTTTGTCTACATCATTCCCTTTTCTAAGAAAAGTTATTGCAGCTCATTAATGAATGATACCTTTCTTTTCTGGCACAATGAATATTTGGTAAATATATGTGTTGTATTTGTTTTGCAGTTAGATTCATGTTTCTAATTTTTAATTCCCATTTATGTTTTCTCTGTCATGTTTGATATGTCTAAGCAGCAATCAATTTTGTCATATTTATTAATTCTACCTCTTAAACACCAATGTTTTGTTTGTTCTTCTGAAGCTATACAACATCCCCAAAGAACCATTGCTACTGGCCAGAAGACCAGTGTGGATGAGAGTCACAGGCAAATTTAAGTTGGAAGGGACTTCTGGAGGTCTCTAGTATGATCTCCTTCCCAAAGCAAGGGTAATGAGGTTCTTTAGGGTCTTGACTTGTCAAATTATGGAAATCTCCAAGTTAGGGCACAGTGTTGTGTGATGGAGACCATCCTGTGCTTCAGACTGAGCACAAGTTCATTAGGGCTTTCTGCCTTTTTAGTTATGACTGCACATGATATGAAATAAGGCTTATCAATGGACAGATGTTTTTGTCCCCATATTTAGGCAGGGCCAGATGCATCTTTACGCTAAAGATAAGAGAGAAGAAGGAAGCTGACTTCTGCCCAAAGAATGCAGTGTATGGACATGTTGCCTGGAGCCCAGCCCTGATAGGAAGACACACTTCCATTTTCTAAACATGGAATTACTAAAGGCCTTTTCATAGCAGTAGCTTCCCAAACATGGGATGCACAATATTTCCCTTCCCAGATGTCTTCCAGTGAAGATACTCTTGCAAGTTTTAGAGGTAGAATCACTTCTTCATTCTTGAGGATTCATGGAAGAGTCTAAGAGAAAATTGAACCATGTCAGGATTTGGCAAGCATTTGGACAAGAAACAAGGAAAGACTTTAGATCCTAGTGGCAACTAATAAATGAATATTATTATGCTTGGCATATCTTCTATATCGTCATTTGCCCGGTTTTCCTTTTTCTGCCTGTGAAAAACGAGTACTGCTATATTATTTCTTAGTTTAAAGCTCTTATTGATCATGACTGTCTCAATTCCAAGGACATGAAGATGTGAATAAGTTATGTTGGAGCTCACATTGGAGCTGAGACTAGGGACTCTGGATAGGTAATGTGTGACCTCTATATCCCTTCATTATTTTGTCTACAATAGTTTGCTCTCATACTGGTGATCAAGCCAGAAATATATACATTTATTTTGAATAACAAATGTTTGAGAAAATTAGTCTGTTCATAGATAACTCACAGTTACTATTCTGTGATAACCCCTTTTTTCATTTATGGTGAGTTAAATGGTTGGAAGCAACGATTTTGTGACTCTTTTTCTCAAAGTTTAAGGTCATTTAGTGAGCATGCATTTATAAGACAGAATTCTTGTGTACTGTGGGCTTGAATTTTTTGATTATTGAAAAAAATGTAGTTTTTAAGAGGAAAAATTATTATTTGCTGACTTTCATGTCAGAAAGTTTTAGATTTTTCTACTCTAGAAGTTGTGACTTCCTCTTGCATGTGAGAAACTACAGTAAAAGAGACAGCAGATAGCGAAGGCACTGGGAATTTTGCAATATACTGGCATATGCAGTTTTATGCAATATATTCTTCAAATGTATCCCTGTGCTGGAGTCTGCTGTATCCAATGGGTTTTGCACATGTCAAAACCACTGAAGTCTACTGGAAATACCTAAAAGGGAAATTATACCCTAATGGGGTTTTGGTCTCTTTCTAGTAGAATATTGTGTATTCTAGGAAATTGCTTATGAACAGAGAAAATAAAACTTGAAAGAAAAGTGTCAATTTTTTTTTACTTAGAGCTCCATACATTGTCTTTTAAGAAAGAGGAGAAGAGAGGTTCTGTCTTTTTAGAAACCATGTAAATAGTTCAATGAATAATTGGGATAATTGCTTCATGTTCATTTTCTACAGTGCAGAGATGTTGATAGCATCCTGCAAGTGATATCTTATCACTCCTGTCTGGTATTATTAGAACTACTTGAAAATTAAGTTAGCCTCATACAAGTGAGGATAATAAAACTTCATATCTGGTCAACAATGCAGTATCTTTAATATAAATAGAAAGTTAGTTAAAGACACTGAAGGAACCTTGGAAGGTTCAGAGATTATTATTTGCATGCCTTTGGCTTTGAGCCATTCTTGATGTGATATTATACACAAGCAAGACAGAGCTGATTGTGTTTTCTTGTGCTTTTGTTTTTGTGTTTCTTGGTTTTAGTTTTGAGGGGGCTTTTTTCCCTTTCTTTTCTGAGGTGTTACAGTTTTTCTGGATCAAGTTATGATCAAATTTTGATTTTCAGATTTATGGGTGCTTCCTTGAAAGCCCTGGTTGGCCAAAGCAATTTCTTTAATCGCCTTCCTGAGTTTACTGCTACACTAAAACAGGCAGAAAGCTTATGCTGACATCTGCAAAAAGAATTTCTTAGAGAATTTCGTGAGGTCTTTTTTACAAGCTGATTCTGCCTTTTTCCTTCAGACCTACAATATGTGCTTTCATTGTTCACACACCAACTTATGAATATGTTGATGTCGTTTTCTCTTTTTTTAAGCTCCCATCTGAGTTCTGTTCATCACAGATGTTTAGACACACAGCTGTCCATCTACAGTGGTTCTGCATGAAAGACCATGGCTGTTGTGTACAAAAGAAGGGATTCAGGCAAAATGTACTATAAATAGATAGCATTGTCTGCCTCTTCATTCTCCACTGGAGTCCTAAGTTCTGGAATTGGAATATTTGCTACTTTATCAAAATAGTTTTTGCCTTCTGCCTTCATTGAACTAAAAGATGAAGTACATCCTGAGCATTTATTATGGCTGTTATTCATGAAAAGTTTCCATTCTCTCTGAAGCAAGTAAGCTGGTTATTCTGGCATGGCCCCAGGCTACATGCAGTGCATGGAGAAAACAGGCACATAATGTGTGCCGTTACACAATGTGGCATCTTCACCTGTACGAGTCCGCAACCTTCACATAACATAAACTGCTTAAAAACACTTCAAGGTCATGCTATTAATGTCTTAAGCATTTGATATAGAGAACAGATCTGCATGCATCATGATAGGCCCTTTTGAAAACTGTGGAGCAGCAGCATAATATCTGAGAGCATTGTGTCAAATTGGGAAGTTGAGATGGAGCTGCTAATTATTCCAAGGCATATTTCTGAAAGGACAGGAGGTGTGGGATGTTCTCTGCCAAAACCCCCTATTTCTTGAATGCTCTCACCATCTCCATATGCACATATGAAAGTTTTAAGCTATAGTGTGTGTGTGTATAAGCTGTAGATAATGTGGTCTTATCTATTGCTTGAAACCTTGAAAATCAGTAAGATACAATTCAGTAATGATGAGGGCAGCAGTGGAATAATTTGGGTAAGACTATATTATCAAAAAACAAAGAAGAAACTGCAATTAGCATCTGTTACAGATCCCCAGGACTATAACAGAGTGAGGAAAAATATTCATAGAACAACTCTGGAGTAGTTCAAAACCACACAATACTGTCCCAGAGGGGACTGTAACTGTCCAAACATCTGTTAAATTATAAAGCTACTGTAAATAGAGATCAGAGATTCCTATACACAAATGAAAGTGTGTGGATCCTAAAAAAGAATCCTATCTTTAGTAGTGGAGTACCATATATGGTGGAGAAATATAGTGCTAAAAAGTCAATAAAGAGAAGCTACTTTGAAACAAGGGGACCTACAGTAGAATATGTGAATACATTTGGAAAATTCTAGTGAAATGTGCTAGTTCAAGTCAGAAATATACATATATATATATATATATATATATATATATAAATTAGCAAAAATTTTGACCTGGAAGAACATTAATGGAATTTTGTAAGTAAGAGTAATTCAATAACAGCCTGAGGTGTTGCAAAAAAATTCATGACAGCTGTACACAGTTATCGTGAAATTGCTAGAAATAGAGAGGAATTCTGAATAAGAAATTTTCTCCTTTTATTCATAGTGCTTGTCTCTCTAGTTTGTGTTGTTTCTTTCTTTTTTTTTTCCTTTGAAAAATAGGATAAGGACTACAATACCAGAGGAAAAAGTAGCTGCTTGACTTCCATTCAAGTATTCTGAAAAAAAATTTCACTGGTCAATGAGTTATATTTAGTGTTTTATTGACAATTTTTTGACTTGTCCCAGCAGCATGAAAAGGTGCAAGCTGCATTTTATTATGTTAATGAAACATGAGAAGCACACATGAAAAAGCACTTGATTCACACTGAATACCTGTGAGATGTCCACATTTTTAAATACCTATACGTGGTTCACTAGCTTAGGTAATTAAGTTCCAATTTATTTCTCCTTTGACTCCTTCTAGAAGGATGGTCTGTAAGGTAAGAAACAAAGAAAATCACTTTTAAAGTACTGTGGCATTTTTTTTTTAATTTAAGCCATAATGGAAACATTTTGTCACTCTACTATTGTATTTTCTTTTAAGAGAATATTTACATATCCAAAAAGAAGCCCTTTCCATATTCAGAGATAAGTACTTTAATACAGCCACTTATGTTGTGTATTTATGCAGGTGTTTTGCAAAAGAGCAAAATACTTGCTTGTAACGGGCTGTGATGACATGGGCATTTTGAGAATAGAAATTTTTATGGAGAATAGGCCCCTTGGTAATTACAGATGTGTTAGTGACTTTTTGCTTTCACTAAGAGTATCTCAAAATCCATTCACTCTGTGCATTTCTGGTTTGCAGGGGTTTTTAAAAAGTAGAGAAGACATTTTACTTTCCTTCTATAAATTACAGTTTATTCTGGGAAGCCATTTCATGCCCTGCTTTTATTTATTTCTAATAATGCATTTTTTTTGTCATGTTTCAGAATGGGAAGAGATAAATTAAAATGCAGAGCTTCAGAACATCTTTTCTAATTCTTTTTTCCTGTGGCTGCTTACTTAGTCTTATAATTGTCACAATACATCAGATACTGAACAATTCAATTCTTTGAAGTCTCAGTAATCTGACTTCTTCATTGTGGCTGAAGTGCCATAGTTAACTCCCACTCAAAGTCAAATTACCAGGTTGATCTCCCCAGTCATGATTTTGGACTTTGTTGATAAAAATGTCTTCTACCATGAAGTCTCCCTATGTCTTCATCAAAGTCATCTTCTTCCCTTGGGTTCTTTTTGCACCTGTGGCTGCTGAAGTCATTCCCTACCCTCTTCTATTATTTTTTATGAGATCTGGGCTCAGTTCGTCTGCATCTCTTGATGGCTTGAATATCTTATTGCCTCTTTTAGACACTGAATTCCCTCTTGAAGTGCATTGGTAACCTGTAATCCTGAACTCCTTGACAGTGACTGCCCATTCACTCACTCACTCACAGACTCATTCACAGACTCAACACTGACTTTTCAGGTAATTTCTGCTAATTTCATCCACAGCGATGTACTTCTGGGGCCCCTGGACAGATCATTCTCTTTCCACCATGCTTTGTTGGTGAATTCAGTCATTCTCTTCATAAAGCTGTGAAAGTGATGGAACAGAGTGGTATAGTGATTTCTTTTTCTCTTTTCATTTTTTTTATTTTTTTTGGAGGGGAAAGAATGTATTTGCTGAAGAAATGAAATTGCTGGCAACTCAGAGCTGTTTGTGACTTTAGTTTCAAATGTGTGAAGTAATTGTGCCTGAAGAAACATTTAGAAATATTCAAAAAGCACTGTCATTGGCTTTTTGCTAACTGATAAGGCATGTAGCTCAGACTGCTCAGCTGCCTGAGGCTGCCTGGAAGGAGGAGAGGCAAATTCTGCCCCACTGAAGGGGCTGCTGTTTCACTCTATTGGACAAGCAGGGAAAGCAGCAGTGAAATCAATACAGTGGCCTTGTGGTTGATTGAAATCGAGGCTCCTGTTTTCATTGAGAACAGCATTACCAGCAGAGGAAGTTAAGAAAGCCATCCTCAAATGTCATATGGTATCATGATTTTTACAGATGTGACAGAAGGAAAGTCAGTCTGCTCAGGCAGACGTGCTGATCTGAACTTGGGTCTTCCATGACCTGGGGGAATAATCTAACCACCCTCACTGCTTAAAAAAGGGAGAAAAAGCAAACTGGGGTCTCCTTAAATACACAACCCTGGAGGATAAAACAAGCAGTCAGAGAATTTACTAGTAGCAGAGTATCATGTGGTAAAATGCATCCCAGTCATATTTGTATTCCTGGTTTTTTAAGTGTCATGTAACTTATAGCTTCAGTCCATGGAGAATGTACAACTTAATTGACAGGATAGGTAAAAGGTGAAAATACAAGCACAAAGACTGCAAAATGTACTGCTGAAAGTATTATCATAGGGTAATGACAGAGATGGAAGAAGAACAAGGTTTTCTGTTGTTTGCCACAGCTACTAATAACCTTGCCCATCCTTCCATGTAGCATTTGAGCACTCCTCTTAGATTATCTTCTTATGTTCATAGCACATCCCACATAAACTTTTCATTTGCTCCTTTCTCCCACACTCCCACCTCTTTGTACTACAAAATGCAGTCTGAATAGTTTACAAAAGTACATTTGGTAATATAATAGTGATTTAACTGTGATATATGAATGATGTCAGAAATGTTGTTGGGCCACTCATGGACATTTAAAATTCTCTAAAGTCAGGGAATTTTTAAATGAAAATAAATCAGTTGAGTACTTTTACATAATATGTCACAATGTTTGTAATCCCTGTGCAGTTTGGATATTCATAACAGGGACTGATCACTGTGTCCCAACTGGTACCTTTCTCATAAGCTGAAGGTGTTTGTCTTGTGGATGTCATTCCTAATGTCCAAACCGGAGCCTTGTAAAAGCTACTGCCTTTCCATCCTGGATGCCCCTTTGCTTTTGCTTAGTGCTGGGCACAGAAACAATGAACTCACTTTTGGTGTTCACAGGCAGGGATGAGGGAAAATCAATCTTAGTCACTCAAAAACAGAAGGTTGCATTCAAGATGTTGGTTCAAGAAAAACACAGAACAAAATGACATCTATCAGTGAGGATGAAGGAGAGCCTGTTTCTGGCAAGTACAATGATGAAATTGTTTGTGAACAGTTCATACTTTTTTCTAAGTGACACCCAGAGGACTCATTATTCCTGCTCCCTGAAAATACCTCTAGGGTCACTGAAATCCAGTGATATCATTTATGCTGCCATTAAATTGGTAGATGTCAATTTAAAAAAAAAAAAGAAAGAAAGTTTTGATCCTTGGATTTCCAAGATTGTTTCTCCTGGACCAAACACCATCTCTGCCCTTCTCCTCCCACTGTTCCTCTTTGTCTCTTTCTCCACTGTCCCTCAGTCAAATATCTCTTCAGGCTCTTTTTGGACTTGGTAATCCTATCACTGGGGACAACTCGTGGAATATACCAGCTTGAGGGTAACTTTAGACAACATTCTTCTTTAAAATACACAAAATCCTTTCTTATAAAGCATAAGAATGGTAATGCAGCACAGCGAAGGCTATAGAATAATGTCTGGGAGCTTCATTTTAGGGGGCTGCAAGTATTTCAACTTCTGTATTTATTAAATCTCTCCAGTGATGCACAGCCCATTCTTTTGATTTGTTTGTATTATTGACCCTACAGTATTTTCTCTGATCATTCGCTAGGTTTAAGAGTTATGGAAATAGATTTTCTGTAATTTTCATCTTCTGTGCCTCTGCCCTCCACACCAATTGGATGTTTTTCTGTGCTTGTTTCCAGTATAAAGAAAGGAGTTCCTCTGAAATTTCCACAGTGTTTGAATTTATGGGCCTACTCTTTCAAATAACTTGTTGCCAGTGATGTCTCATGCTTGATCAAGGGTGACAGCTGCTCTTCAATAGGACATTTGTGCTTAAGACATTCAATAGGTGTTAAGTGAGCAGTTGTTATCTGTGCTACTGGTGGTGGCCAAGACCTACCAAAACAGCAGAGGTGCTGTTACTGCTGCTCGTCTTGCTTGCTGCAGCAGTTGGCAAGCACTGCCAGTCAGCAGGGAATGGTTAGGGTGAAGGAGACCCAATCAGGCATGCTGTAATTTACATCTGATTGATGAATGCATGGAGACTGTAGAAACACCAATTAGAAATAAAACTGTGGCAGCAAAGGATCTGGGATGTGTGTGTTCTCTTACCCTCTGCCTCCTGAATACAACTGAGAAAACTTGGAAGGTCTGACAGTTAAAATTCAAAAGGCAAACTCTGTGTGCATCCACAACTTTCTTTGGATTGCATTATAATGTTGTAATAAAATTGTAATACTTTGCAAAATGGATTGCAAAATGTTTAGTCTGCAAAATTTTTTGTTAATTTTAAAATGAAAATATAATTTTCAAGAAAAGGTAGAATTATAAGACATTTAAATTCTCATTCTGAGCATAGTTTCTGATTATAATAATTGTCTAAAATTAACTTTTGATATGCTTTTGAAAATATTTATTCAACTATAATAAAAACCTGGAACAAATTTACTGTGTTTCTTTCCTTAGAATAGATTGCTTTTAAATACATCAAAATAATTTTTCAGATTTTCCATGCTGAGGGAAACAATCTTACTCTAACATTCTGTCCTTAAGCCAGGATTGCCAGTGCTATTATTTTGATTCATATGACCTGCTTTATGCAGTTTGAATCCTTCCTCTCTTTCTGTTTTTGTGTGTGTGTATTCCCAGCAGAGTGATCAATATCATTTATCTCAGTATAGAAGAATTGGAGCTGATATTGATTACACTGTGTTAGATTTTGAAATTCCTTTGTAAATGTATAAAGCCTGTAAACACCTACCATTCCCAGCACCTTAAAAGAATCATCCTTCCTCTGACCACATAATTGTTAAATTGTGCATGCAAAATGGCTGGAGGATATTCTGTTCCTTTTCCAGCAGGTTATCAGGGAAAACTTGCCAGAGAACATTGTGTTGTTTATATATCCCCCAGGTTAAGAACTCTAAGGTCAATAGTTGCCAAAAGCAGTTTCACTTAGTAACTTACTACTTTTCCCAGCCTCTACAACCTGCCTCAGCAGTGATCCTTATCATTTATTAGTGAAAGTGTACATATGCAGCTCTTAGATCTCTACCCATAGGCAAGTAATCTCGGTTTACTGAAATAATCTGTCCACTTTCTAGTGTAATTAATCATGATGATTAATTACCCACATAAGCAAATATTATCCGTAAATACACCGAGCTTACATTGCAATGTTATAGTTCCCTAACACTTCTCACTGAGTGAATCTGCAATGCAACATGATTGACTGAGGCAAAGCTTTCCCTGGTTTGGATTTAGCCATTTTTTTCACTAAAAGGTTAAGAACAGGATTGGTTTTATATTTTCTTGCTTGATTTTTAAATAAGAAAAAAAATATACTATTTTTTTCTAGATCACAAGATAGGGTGTTATCAAATATTTAAATTACACCTGTTTTCAACAGCTTGATTTTGCCCTATGAGACCTTTTGATTTAACGGAATTGTTCCTGTTGCATGTTGATGGAATTGAAATGAAAATTATCTTTTTTCTTTTTTCTTTTTTTTTTTTTTGGCAGGGGGAACTTTTTCCTTTATTTACAGGCTTCCTAGACTGTTGATTTGAAAGGAATAATATATTTCTTATTTTAACAGGTTTTTTTAAAGGACATCACTTCCAGGCAGGAAATTCTGTTAAAGCTGATAGATTTTTGCTTAGCTAAAAGGTATTTGAAAGTGATCATAATAGTTCTGTCTTTGGCAAATACTGTTAATAGTTTTGTTCATTTCACAGAAGTTTTGCTTTTTTCCTGAACACTTACCTTTGGTAATTCTGGTGTTTAGCTGAACTCATCTTTTAGGCAAAATGGTCTAATAATTCTTGCTTAAATCAACTCTGTGCTGAGAGTACTCAGATAAAAAGAAGAAGAACAGAACTTTATTGTAAAGTTTTGTAGTTTAAAATGTAAAGGTGTTCATGCTAATTCACGTTATAAAACATCCAAGTAAAATTACCTTGTTTCTGAAATTTTGCCGATAATTTAGAGATTTTGGAATACTATTTTTTTTTTTAAATGTGTCATGTGTGGTAAAATAAATAAACAAGAACAAAAAAAAAATCCAAACCCAAAATCAAAAATGCAGAAGCCTTTATATTTTATCTAAAGTGCTTACAGAGTAAATGTAAGACTCCATTCAAACAGACCTGGCCTTGTTGTCTTCTAATTTTGATGGCACCACCAAGTCAAATAATATAGTTAATGAACATTAAAGACAAAAGAATAAAATAAAACAAATGGACAATGATGGGAAAGCAGTAGATACAGTACAAGAAATTAATCTCAGCAGATAAAACAGACAAAATATCATGGAACATCTGAAAGAAATGAAATAAAAAGAGATTGTCATCAGATCCTTTTTATCCCCAAAAGTTTGATACCACTTCTTTAGGGAATAGTTTGCAAATTATATATATATTATAATAATATATAATAATAATAATATATATATATGTGCAACACTACCATAAACAGGCATGCAATTTGCTTCACTTACAATCTCTTCCATGATCTTGGTTCATCCCGAAATAAAAAGGCAAGGTGCAGATCTTGGAAGCGGAGGATGGGGAAATAAATCAGGGCTGCAGTTAATAGAACTGGTTTGGGACATTATAATTGTAAATATTTGCCAATTTTTCTTTATGCATATTCCAGGATTTATCCTAACTCCTGTTTTCAGTGTCTTTGTGGAAAGTTTGTTAATCCATTTTAACACAGGTAATTAGCAAACAATAAATATAATCAGTGGGAAATTGTGTTATATATATGAAAATATAGATTATTTTTTCAAATACATAAATATTTAAAGTAATCTCCTTGTGACATGAGCAGTAAAGTATTTATCCTCTGCTTTTGCTTTGTTAGATCTGTTGGAGTGCCAATAAACAAGCAAGATTAAGGAGAAGCCTGTAGTGGAGAAAATTACATGTCTGAAGTATTAACTGGTATATTCAGGGGCGCTTACAGTTTCTGTCACCAAACACATATTATTCTCAGGTCTACTATTCTCAGTAGTTCAGCTGTACTTAGAATTTTATGTCTATAACTGCCTTCTTTTTAGTTAAAAGACAGTTTACTCTGCAGTGTCTGTGTCTGAGAGGGAGGGAATATCTCCCATAAGTTGCTGTCAGAGCATGGGAAAACAAAATCCCATTGTTTTTGTTGGCCTTGTTCCACTCCACTTCAACCATCCCCCAGATGTGCATAGCCACTTGCCACTGATCCCTACCTTGTGCCATTTTCATTCCCTCTTTGAGGTTAAATGTTTTACTGCACTGAGCTGCACTGCATTTGGAAACTGAGTGTGCAACATTGTCCAGCACAAGTTACGCAGAAACAGGAGCAGCTCCGTGTAAACCTGGAGTCTTCACAGGTGATCATCCCAGACATGTGGCTCCCGACAAACCTTCCTGTATCTGTTACAGGCTGATGGATCACTGGAGTAGAAATGCAGGATGTACTGGCTCTTTATGCCATTTAAGTTCTGCTTCTTACTGGGAAACCTCTTCTCTACTCTTGCTTTGCCTACATCTGCTCATCAAACAAAATGGTCACTGCAATCAGAGAGTACTTTGTGTTATAAAGCCTGATCCAGTGATACTATGGACTTTTCAGATCTGTCTAGTGAAAAAGTCAAATATTTATTGCAGGTAATGTACGGGGGGAAGGTGGTGAGCACGGAGGGGCAGGGTGGGGAATGAAAATGGCAGCAGATAGTGGGAAATGGTCTTATCTGGGTTACTTAAATTAATTTCATTTTAATGCATATCTGAAATAATCCATTAGAAGAAAAGTCCAGTCACCTGCACACAAAGTGAACAACAGTACAGTGAAGTGATGGCATAAATAAGAAGAAAAACAAATACCTTGTTTAGATTTGTAGATTTGATTATACTGCCCACATGTATGCATGGTGATGCCTGAAGAACGCTCTGAAATGATTAATACATATGCCAGTTGTTAATTTCTACCCTTAAATAAGGATTAGGGCCTGTGAAATAGAAACAGAAAGAAAGCACTCAGTATAAAGCTGATCATACAAATAGTTCACTTATTAAGTGTTTTCCATTCATATTTAAGCAGGATTTTCAAGCGTGTACTTGAAAATAAACCGACCTCTATCAGAAATAATGATAAAACCTATACAACTTTTTAAAAATCTGTATTTGAATTTAAACTATTGGGGTTGGTGCCATTTGAAATAAATTTTTTGAACATTCATCTGAATAAGATTCAGAAATAAATTTCTCTTTGGCCTTGTATTAGAAAAAGAAAAATGTGAAGCATGCTTATGATGTGACAGCTGATTGAGCATATACATGGATGCTGTGATTTCTGTGTTTTGCTTTGCCCACCAAAAAAACCCACAAAAAATCAAATGAAACATGAGAATCTGTAACAGGCTAAAATGTAGTAAAAATAATGGCACATGCTTACTGTATTTAAAAATTTTTTTTAAGAAACAGAAAATGTTTTATTCTATTGTAATGTTGAACACAGCGTTATTGTTCTATGGCTAAACATGCAAAATTCATGAAAAGAAAAAATAATGTGGTTGTCTTAACATTGTTGTTTTGTGCATATGCCTTACAATAAAGGTATTTAAATAGAACCAGCTTCACATATATAGTCACATATATAAGCTTCTAAGCTTGCATATTTTAATGCAAAATATTACATACTTATGCATATTAATCATGCGGGGGAAAATGCCATTTTTGTATCCTTGCATTAATGCAATGTCATAATAATCTATCTGATCTATCTTAATTGTTTTTGGGTCTGGCTGAGAGCTGCTAAGAAGTACAGTGACCCAAAGAAGAATTGCCTTTTTGCAAGATTTAAAGATTAATGTAAAAATTCTTATCTTTTTTGGCCTGATATACAATTAAAACTACTGTAGGAATAAAGGTCTTTGTCTATGACAGCTACCTTCTCTCTGCTTGGATTCTGATTTTATTTATTTTCTTTTTCTTTTGACCTATCTCCCATATCATGTTTCCCCCTTTGGTCTTGTGCTCTTTCACCTCACAATATTAATAAAACTTGCTTTCATATTACCTTTTTTTTTTTTTTTTTCTCCCTGGTGGGAACATACCTGAAAAAGGCATGGCTGGGGAAGCAAGAGATCTTAAGGATTGGTAAATTCTCATTAATTTTTCTCCTTTCTTTTCTGTCTCTACATGAGTGACCTCTCAGTGTCTACAGTTAAAGTATTTTTACTATTTTTCATGGATTCATAGCAAGTATGGCTGAAAGAGAGCTAGAAAGAATGTTCAATCCCTTTTCCTACCCCAAGGCTGGACCAGCTGTACCTAAATCTTCCCTGACAGATGTTTGTCTATCCTGTTTTTAAAAACCACCAGTCTGGGGATTCCAAAAATTCCCTAGGCAATCTATTCATTTACTTCACAGTCCTTACAGGGAGAGAGTTTGTTTCTTTTGTCTTTTCTAATGTCGAAACTTAATAATAAGCTGCATAATGCAGTTTTCAGCATTATCCTCTATTGCATCTTCAACAAACATGAACAGCAATCTGCAGTCTTTCTCCTTGAAGCTACATTTCTTATTTTTGAAGATTAGTATCAGGTTTTCTTTGTCTCCTTTTCTTATGATTGAATAAGACCTCCAGAAACTGGCTCTCTACCCTTGTACATCCCCATTTCCTTCCTTCCTTCCTTCCTTCCTTCCTTCCTTCCTTCCTTCCTTCCTTCCTTCCTTCCTTCCTTCCTT
>JAWWMO010000001.1:89279101-89367821 GCA_035047845.1 Dendrocincla fuliginosa
CCTTCCTTCCTTCCTCCCTCCCTCCCTTCCTTCCTCCCTCCCTCCCTCCCTTCCTTCCTCCCTCCCTTCCGAATTCCTTCCTTCCGAATTCCGAATTCCTTCCTTTCTTCCTTCCTTCTTGCAACTAAGCTCTTTTTTTGCTAAATATTATTATTTGGATCCAATATATTCACATAAAGCAATAATGTCCTCAGGCAGTAACATATTTAACTTTATGTGGTCAGTGTAGGTCCTATCCTACAGTGAATGCCAATGCTTTATAGAGCAAATTGAAAGGCCAAGTAGCTGGCTTCCTGAAGGAGATCCTGAGATTGACTTGCTTTAGATATCTAAACAGTACAGTAGGTCTTTTGAAGGAACAGTGGACAATGGTGACTGAAGGAGGAAGAACGAATGAAAAACCTAACAAGTTACGTGTAAAATGAAGAGAAAAATACCTACTGGTAACCAATCATGTAAACAAAATACTCCATGCCTGGAATCCTGAGAAGTCATTGTCTTCTTTGGCATTGGATACATGAATCAAAGAACAGAGGGGAGAAAATCTATCTGCGGAATCGTGAACCTACTAGAAAGATTCTGCTAGCTGCAAGGAAGGTCTGAACCTTCACATCACCCCCTTAGACAACTGTGATGACTGCAGGGGCAGCTAAATAAAATGACACTGTGTTTTTGCCCAGGGACAAACCTTATTTGCATATTAATATGAGATTTTGGAGTGGATTTTTGTGGTGTTGCAGTTATAAAAGAATAATAAATGCCTTTTATTTTTTGTTTTTTTTTTCTTTTTTTTTAATGTGACACATAAAATAATAATAAAAAAAATTCAATTTTTGAAAAACTATTCATATGTTGCTCACATTTCAGATGATTCTACTTTGTTTTGAGCATATTAGACCATCTTCTTTTGATATGTTTAATTTTTGCAATTGAAATTTTCAAAACTCACAGTGAGGTATTTGCAGAAAGTTAATTAGTCCATGCAAATTCACTAGCATGTTTTCTGCTTTAAAATAATTGAAATTGTCTTTTATTGTACAGTTAAAAAAATAATTAGTAAAATGTTCTACTATACAAATGACCCAGGCTGTGGTCTTCAGACAGGTTTGATCCACTTTCTTAGGCTGCTGATTGGACAAACAAAAAATAAAAATCAATTTTACTAAACTGAGTAGCATACTAAAGACCTGATAGATACCTTGAAAGTTAAAATAAAGACAGACAATATGCTCCTATCCCTTTCTGTAAAGCACATTATCAATCTTGGAGAAAATAAGTCTGAGTTGGCTGGTGCTATTAGAGTTTAAATATTGACCTTGCACAAATTAGGCCATAATCCTGTTATCAAAGTAATATAGAAGGAGGTGGACATCTGAAAGATCAAGAGACAGCAGCATTTTCAGTAAGTAATCCCAGTACTATATATCACCCTAATCAGAACATGTTTGGGCTGAATTTACCCCCTTTAACTGTAGACACCAAAGTGAAAAATGTACCACAACAGGGCTCTGTCTGCAAGCTAAGAAAAAAAAAAAAAACATAGCAGGAAGCTTCAGAAAAGCAAATTTCAGATGTGAAAAAAATCCATAGGTCTGAGATCATAGAAGCATTCTGCTAACAGTCACATCATATATTAGGGAAGTCTGTGAAAGCTGTCATAATCCAACAGGTTAGGGATTGGAATCCAGGAGATACTGCAGCCTTTTCCCATTAGTCGCATTTGAGTACGTGTGTTTTTTCAATGTTAGATGGTTTTCCTAGGAAATAAAAGATCAAATTCAGGCATTTAGAGATCTGAAGTAAAGGTAGCAAAATTTAGTATGGTTCTGTTTTCTTTAGCAATATGTTTTCTGACTTCTTTTAGCATAGCTTCTCTGGTAGACAAAATTTGTAACAAAACTGTACTTTTAAGGGAATTTCCCCTTAGTTTTTCCATTTTCCAAATGATCTTTCTTGAGGACATTTCTGTGATATAGGGTTATGTATGTATTTTTGTATACCTGTTACAAGGTACCTCAGGGAATTACAAGAATCTTCTCACACAGTCTTTACAGTGTGAGTATTCAGGATAGAGGTGGCTACCAATGACAACAAAACATTTCTTGAAATATAACAAGAGTTATATTTCTAGAGTTGGAAATCCATGGTGTTGTGGCAATAAACACTGCAGATCCCTGAAGAGTGTTTCTGAGGACAGTATCACAAAACAAACATTTTTGTTCTTAAATAATTGCAGCATCAAAGATTATAGCCACAAACAGCTTGAAAAGGTTCCTGAGAATATAGCTGCGATTTGACTGTCAATATTAGTAGCAAAAATACCTTGCAGTTTCTTCTGATAATCACCATGGAATGGTAGTAGCAAGTGGGGCAAGTATGCTTGCATGCACCCCTGCATAAAATTTGTTGCTAGAGGCTGCCTACCTCACTGCCCCCCTTGCCATCCCCCCTTGATGAGCAGAGGCAGCTATAAGGCTGCCCATAAACACTCACACTGACTTATACTACTTGGCGATCAGTTGCAGCAGGGATCCACCCAGAACTCCAAGTTATGAATGTAACATAACCCCTCTGTCCAGTGTGTAGCACTGAAAAGTTTAGTCTGTGCAGTTCCTAAGAATCCTTTAAAGAACTGTCACCTGTTTGGCTTGCTCCCTGATTGATAGCTGTATTCACTCCATGGTTTAGAAACTTTAAGAATAAACATCTGGAATTTCTTGACAGGTGATTTTTTTCCTTACTTGCAAAACACTTGGGAATCCTTTAGTGCATGAATAACTTTAAGTGGGAAAACATAAATAACAAGTTGTGTATTAAAATACTTCCTCAAGAAGTACATGAGAGCAATGACAGTCTTCCTAACTTCAGTTCCTATTACTGTCTAGCTTATGTGTTAAGCCCTAGAGACAGACAGAGGATGCAATAAGGTGCACTCTCCTCCAGTCTGTCCTCTGCCATCCAATGAACGTGGTGGTGGGCACCAACTACCTTGTGATCAGCTTCCATACAGCCAAGCAGATCAGCAGCTATTAGCTACAGATGGCAAAGCCACCACATCAGGTCACCTTTGGCCAGTTGTTGGAAATTAAGATTACTGGGATCATGGATCTTGCAGTGATGTTTCAGGGATACCAACAGCTCAGCCCTACCAAGATTTTGACAAGAAACCATAAATATTGAAATAAATTGATAGAATTTGAACTAAAATTTGATGGAGTTGAAAATGTGTCATACAGAACCAGCTTATTTGTATTCCTTGTATGTCATCTACACTTGTGGGCCTCCCATGTGGAGAGACATGTACATATATGAACTAGATTGTTCTTCCATTCCTGGTTTTTGCTGTGGCTGTTCACTTGTACTTGAAAAGCAAATCTTGATTTTCAGATCCTTCCTCTGGAAACATCCAGTAACAAAAATATCATGGCCAAAGAACATTTGCTTTCGCTGACATTCTTGTGGGATAAATGAGTACTAATAGGATCGTATATGGAGCTCAGGAGCATATAGAGGAGGGCTTTAATTTTTCGAGACTACAACTTCACTGGTTATTGAGCAAATCTGAAAAATATATTACTGCCAGTTTTTCAATGGAAAACAAACTTAAATTTCTTGTCATGCATTGATCCTGATAATCCTGGTCTATGCTCATTCTTAAATTCTAATTATTTACTCCCGAGAAGCTTAAATAACTTTAGATTTCAGTATCAACAGATTTTGCAGGGGAAGATTCAGAAACACAAACTGCAAAGATTTTGGCTCAGATTGCCAATGTAAAGAGTTTCTTCAGGCGAGGATGTAAGAAATTTTTGCTTCAAAGAAGAAACCTGGCACTTTTTTTTTTTTTTTTCACCTTTTATAGAAGAATTGACAGAAACTTCCAAATGGCATACTGAATTTCAGTACTTCTAAGAGTCATGAAGTTAAGCTAATTGTAACTCACTTATTCCAATCCTTAACAAGTGTCACCACCCAAAATTTAAATAGAGAAGACATTAAGATATTTACAGATGATATAAGCGGTTTGAGAATGTGACTTTTCTTGACTTTTGCATAGACTTGCATTCCTGACTCACTGTTTTGCTCTTAGAAATCTTCAGATCCTTCTTCTTTTTGCTTTCCTATATCTTTAATCCTAAAAAAAGGAAAAAAAAAAAACAACAACAAAAAAAACCCAAATATTTTTAATCCCCATAGTATTACTTAAGTAGTTTATAGAAGCAACTGCAATGTCTATTTTATCATTGAAACTAATAGCCTTCTTTACTTAAAGCAAATGACTGTGCATTAATTTCTCAGTGCAAGAAAAAGTGATGAAAACAAAATTGTCCCAAAACAGCATGGTATCTTAACACAGTGTATAATATTCTTAAAAGTTTGTAAATTATGACTTTATTCACTTTGAAAGACAATCTATCTTCATCAGTGAAGATGCAAAATGTAAAATCAAGATTGCAATAGCTACTTACCCACCCTTTCACTCCTACACATAGTATTTAGAAGCACTACAAGCTAAAATTTCTGCCTCTCCTGTGGAATAGAGAAGCATTTTTTGTTACTTCAGATACCTGAAAAGGTGATTTATCAAACTCCTTCTTTTTCATGTGACACTATAAAATCAGATATCATATTAAACTGATTGCCATAATTCTTCAAAGTTTGTTTTCCTGAGTGTAACAGATGCATATCATGAGCTGTTTAAATATCAAAAAGCATTGCTTGTGGATATGTTATTACATTCCTATACTTGTGTTTTCTTCTTAATGACAAAATATGCTTTTTCATAGAAAGTTGTGCTGATTAAACTACTTTCAGGTAAGGACTTAATTGTTTTTAAAGCATTTATCAACAGATATCATCAGCAAAATATTTTAATCACTATAGTTTACGTAGACTCAATTTAAGCATTTATTAATACAAGCTAAGCGCTCATTATAAATTTGCACAGAAAATGATAAAATATTATGTATGAAATGAATCATTAGCATGGACCATTAAGTCCTCTATTTTCCTTTAATTGAATTTGTCAGTAGTACCCTCTTTAACTGAAAACCAGTCATAACCACAAAATTAAATAATAATTAAAGAAACAACTATTCAAAGAGTTGCTTGGTAGCTAAGGTGCCATTTAACCAAAACAGCAATTTAATGTAAATTGCAGCCCATGTAGATGTAGTTCTGAAAATTATACATCCTGTGGTTCCTATATGTTTGAATTAGCAAACCATTTTCAGCATCACAGTCTAGATGTTCTTATAGTGGTTCTGTAAGCATAAAGAAAGACAGAATAAATGGGTGAAAATAGGTATAAATAGACTTATGGCAATTAAAGCTAATTAAGACTTTACAGAAATAAATTGCTGGCTGTTCAGTAAAATTTAAGCAGATTAGAAAATGCATCAACTCACAACTCACAGTATAGGCATTCTGTCTCTGTACACATTCATTCAGTAAAAATGTACTGGATGTGGAACCAAAAATAATACTTTGCCCACCTGTTTTTTCCTAACTTTACCCAATTATTGAAAAATAGGTGGAACCTCATATTTACAGAAACTTTGTTACACTACCCTTTTTGCAAACAAAAGGAAAACAAAACCAAACAACTAAAGAACATGCCTTCTTCCTCCTGGCCCACCCCCCACCCCCCGCCCCAAAAAGCCCAAGCAATTAACAAAACAAAAAAAAAAAAAAAAAAATCCCAAGCACCAAAATACACCACTGGTATGTTTGAGAGGAAAGTGGATCTTGCTCTGTCTGAACAAATAACAACACTGCTCAGAGGAGGTCCAAGAACCTCCATTGCCTATGTGGAGGTTTGCCATTGCTGCTTCAGAATAAAGACTGGGACTGTGGTTTCTTGTTGATGGACATACTCTTGCATGAATTGCCTTTGGGACAATGGTTTTTTTTATTTAAAAATTCTGTTTTGCACAGCCAGCAGGGGGAGGCAAGATTTAAGGAAATAAACTGGGAAAACTTCATGGAAGCAAGTACTTTTAAATAGGAGAAGGTGGTGGAAAGCTTTGAACAAAAGAGAGAGGTGAGTAATACAAGACATGAGGGTTAAGCTGCTATTTTGATTGCTATTCTCATGTAAACTAAACGATAACATGCAGTTGCCACATGTGTGAAATTTGAAAGAGCTCATATCAGTTTGTCCATTTTCCCAACGCAATCCCTTCTGCTTACTGTGGATATACAGCTGTAATAAAAATGGTTTTATTTCTACTTTCTAGTAATGTAAGCTAATATGAAAAACCAGAGCTGTAAGTAAATGATGTTACAAATTTCAAAGACAATGTCTCTTGTTTAAATATTTCACATAATTGACTACTTGTGTGTAGGAACCAATGAAAGAGATGCACAGCTGGACTGAATGCCCTAAAATTATTTTCAGAAATACATATCTCATTGTACTTTTCAATTCTTACTTATACAGCTTTCATTCTTCTGCATAACAATTTACAAAACAACTTGCGTAGCTATTATGGTTAAATTTTGAATCTGCTAAGAGCATTTCAAGATATTTTCAGACAGAGGATCAAACATCTTGATGTATATTCATGTCTTCTCCGTGATTGTTATAATTTAGGGGCACAAACTACATGATAAAGACTAGTAGTCAATATGTGTGCTTGTTGCCAAATAGGACCTATTTTGCATAGCAAGAAAGGATGCAGACCTGCTGCGAACAACAGGGCTGTTCAGCTGTGTAACTACGTTCTGCATCATCCAGGGCAAAAGGTACAACCAAGCCATAAGAGCTTCCTTGGTAAGCCTGGATATGCAAAGCTGCCTGCTGAAGAACTTACCCATGAATTTCATCAGGGCTGCTTGCAGGTTGCTGGGTGAACAGCAAAGTACACCATGTGGACCACAGATTAATATTCTGCTGGTTACCTTTGAGGATCCTCAAAGAACCTTTTCAGCTCATTGATCCTTTTGCACTTCTCCCATAGATCTTACCTGTTATCTGCCTCATATATCTACTTGCCTCAATGCAGTTGAAACTTCTTTTTTACAAATATATGTGCATGTTTGTTTAAAACCATATAAGTCATATGCATAGTTATTTTATTTGTATAAACTGTTAAGAGCATATAGGCTTAGAAAGGCTTAACATTTTCAACTGTAGACCAACATGACAAGAGAGCAGCAGTCTGCTGCCCTAAGTTCCTGAGGTACAGGATGTCATTTGCACAACAGACCCTGTATGCAGTATAGTATGGTATTGTATGTTTTGCTATGGTATTTACCTTCGTCATAACTTTCTAGTCTGTAGTGATATCCTGCCCCAAAGCACACAGATATAACAGTTACTTGTAATTACAGCTCTGACGAGTTATTTGAATCAATGTATTCCAGAGCACAGGAAAAGTTCCAGCCTCATGGCTTTGATACTGACAGATCTGGTGCAAAGTGGGTGTTTGGATACAATGCCAAGCATAATTGGTGCCAGCAGTGGAGATTACATGTGCTGGCTCTATGGAAGCTTTTAGACTTATACAAGTGTTGTGAACAGGGCCACGTATGGTAACTCACATGAAGTTAGAGTACAGCCTTCATGTGAAGACTATATTATTAATTTGGTCACAGCCTTCAGTCTGATTTTTGGAAATAAGAAGGGAATCAGACCTTACTGCTTAGGTTCTGCACTTCTGTCAAGTTCTTCACTCAAATCAGAGGGTAGATGCTGGCACCATCCTCCAGATTCAGCTGTTCTTCTTCACCAGGTTTCAAATATAGCATCTAGAAATTTTTATTTTACCTCCTCCAGTAAAGCCATCTGTTCCTGTAGCTTTCCCTCAAAACACCTGGCATTATCTTTTTTAGAATTTCTGGACGTCTATGTTTGGGGTTTTTTATCATGTTTAGAGGGAAATAAAGATTTAAAAATATACTTTTAAGAAAAGCAGTATACATATCTCTTCTGTTGCTCTTCCCATTTGTCATGCAGGAAAGTGGCAGGCCATTCTGGGTGAATCCAGAAGTTCGTTTCACCTACAGTCCTTCCAGGATCAGATGCCTATGGAAGAGGCTTTACCAAGTGAAAAGGAAATGTGCGTTAAAACTGAGTGAAAATAATTCTTCAAAGCTCAAACACTGGATTATTTTATTGAAATGGTGTTCTAATAGAAAATAGTTGGTTTCATTCCCTTTTTCCATAGGAAGTAATCTCAGCACAGTGCAACAGTTTTCCAGAAAACTCATTGTCTTAAAACTAATATATTATTACTTAAATAATTAAAGGTCTGGATTTAAAACCACAAATTCACAACCTGGAAAGACCTCACAAACTCTGTTTTTGAAGTTGCATGACAAAAATATGAAGGTTTGATGGCTCTAAGAAGGGATTTGAGGTCTGGAGAACTCAGTGAAATTCCTTGGCCTGTCTTATGCAGAGTGTCAGACTAGACTCTGGTGATCACTTAAAATAGAATAATTTAAAACAGATTCAGTTCCAGCAGTTTCTAAAAGGTCTGGTAAGGCTTAGTGAATTAGCATTTGGAAAGTTAGATCATACTCTTGCTTCACGTAGTCACAGTTTCTCTTTGGCAGACTTTTCTCTGTGTGAGTAACCAGGTACAAGTAATGTTCCTTGACCAGCAAAAGGATAAGACACCTTAACTACAAATGCTCCTCTACAGTCTGTATTTCTGATTTTGAAACAGGAAGAATTCCTGGCTGATAAGCTGAAAAGTTTTGAATCCAGTGGCTGTCCCATCACAGGTACCATTTTCACATTACACTGCAAGTGAATCTGCCTAAAGTACAGACTTATTTTACAGATAGCATTTGGGACCAATGACAAATGCCTGGCTGATCCAGTTGTATAACTTATGCTAAGCTACAGAGACAACCTCTAAGAAATTGTTACAAGCTTGTGTTACAGCACTTCTAAAAAGAAGGAAGGATGCTTGAGAGCCAAACCCCATCGAGCCAATGTCTTTAATATAGGATTATAAAGATAAAGCACGGAAGTAATTTATAAACTGTCTGTCACCAGTGGCTGAACACCACCTTCTTTCCAAGCAAGCTGAATTTCAGTTGAGAAAGTACGCCCTGGCTGAGGACTGAACATCATTCAACTTGCTGAAGTTGGGTTAGAAAGTGATATGGGCACAGATGCAGTGTTCAAAGGCCAATCAGCTGTGTCTGACACCATACACCACCAGATGCTTTTAGACAAAATACAGCACATGAGAGAAAATCAATGCATAGTATGACTGATACAATTTCTATCTAAAAAAGAACAAAATTCCTCATAATCAGCAATGATTTCTATGCTGAACTCTGCAAGAGGAGCCAATAGTGAAGGCTACAGTATGACCTACCACAGGGGAATGTGCTGAGTCTGTATTATCCAGCATCTACATGGACAACTGAAAATCCATTCTCATGGCAGAAGTAATATTCCTTCAAGCAATACTTGTAATTCTACCCAGATTAAGAGCTTCACTTGAGTCCAAGACAGATTTATGTCCATTTTCCTCAGGTTTTCAGATTACACCACGAAAGCTTGATTACTCCTTTTTTACTTTCCCTTTTTTTTCCCCCTAAAATCAGAAGTCCAATAAACTTAATATAATTTGGAACAGGTTATAATTTGCCCACTGCTGTAATCCTCTTTATTTTCAGCACATGTAGAAAAGAAAAAATATCAGGTCCATGCCCATAAATGTATACTGAAGGAGCTCACAAATTCTAAATGGACACTAACCAAAGAACATTATGAATGACTACACTTGCCCTCTCCAAAGGCTTAATATAAAAACAAGAAGGGGTCACTCAAGCAGAGAAATTTGACAGTGTTAAGAGCAAGCGTCTATTAGACTAATACCTTAGCCTAGCTGAATGGAACCAATGGCTTGGGCATTTTGGGATCAACCCACTGAAAACCAAAAGCACAGTTGTGAATAAAGTGGAACCCATCCAACAGATTGAAGAGTGAGGTACTGACTGCTAGAGCATGCTGCAGCTGTTGGCCAGCTGCTGTAAGGTTTCCAACTACAATGGAACCGTTTAATAAATCATCAAAAGTTCTGCATCCCATTGAGTTTGTTTAGGGAAAAAAGGAAAATGATCACTGACTTTTTAAAGTATCAGCTTGGGAATTCAAGAGTAGACTGACCAGTCTGGACAAGTTTGAGTTATGTTAAAAAACTGTTGATGGCACAGAAGAATTATATGAATATAATACGTAGACATGCCAATGTGGAAAATCACAGATCAAAAGATATCTTAATGTATCGTGGATGGTAATTCTTCTGTGCAGCATGTCATAACATGCAAAGGATTTTGGAAAAACCACACCAATCACCCTAGAAGGACATAGGAAAAAATGTTCTTGGTGCTCAGAAGGTTTAACTTAAACTGTTTTATTACTTTATTCCCCTGTGCTACAGCATTTTAGCCAGTGTGCATGCCTCATATTCCAAACAAGTATGAAAAGATTTTCTGAAGAAGTACATATAGATGGACATCAACAAAAATAATGTCTTGTATTAGTTCAACTCTTTCAATAACAAGTTTGGCTTTTCTTTCTTTTTTTTTTTTCTTTTTTTTTTTTAAATTCTGGGGCATATCCATACCTTAGTCAGAGGTACCATAAAACAATTCAAAAAATAAATGTAAGGCTTTGACTTACAGATCACACTGATTCCATGCCACAAGTAGACACAGTTGATTATTAATCTGATTTTTCTTTAACAAAGGAGCTGCTTGTTTTACAGTCATTTCAGATTGCTTGGTTCCATTTATGTTTTTACGTCAGTCGCTGCATCTCATGATTTTGCAAATATATATATCACTTTCCTTTCATATTTAAACCATTCAAAGATAGTTCTTCTTCTGGTTTTGAGGCAAATTAAGCATATTATTAAATTATATTATATAATAATGACAGTTATCTGAAGATGCTTTGGAGGGATGATTTTGAGTAAATTTAACATGGGCTTACCTCAGTGAAAAAAAAAAAAAAAAACAACAACAACAAAAGAACATAAACCCCCCAAGTTATACAGTTTTATAAATTATTTCCTTGCATTTTTGTCAGTACAATATTTTATCAGTATAGATTGCTACTGGTTTTATATATTTAATCTTAAAATTTGATTATATGAATTCTACTCAGGTGTTACATTTCTTCTATTTGTCTTTGCCATTCCTTTTGTGAAAATGGCCAGCAGGATTAAATTTAGAGAGGGTGCTTTCAATGCATAGTGTTGTGCAACATGTTTATTACCACAATGTGCAAAAGGTCTTATTAAGAGTGACCCAGAATATTAGTTTTATAAAGCTGGCTTGGGTGTGTTGTGCCCCTCAAAGTTCATAAAGCACAAAACAACAAATAAAGAGACATCAAAGTGGAAAGAAAACTTCAGTAAAGGGTATGAAGTTGGAGCATCACTTGATAATAATAATAAGTTACCTAACTGGAAAGGAAATAGAAGACAGGTGAAGTTAGAGTCAAGAGAGGCCACCAGCATGAAAACATAAGTGATCAAAGATGGTAATTTGGTAGCATGTTACCAAAAAAAAAAAAAAATAAAGGAAGTTGAAATCACTTGCAAATTTATCAACTGAGATTTCACTTTGTTGGACAAAGTCTTTTTCTCTGTCATCATATGGAGGAATACATTTAACAACTCATCCTCTGCACCTCATATTCTAGATGATTTTACAGGCCTTGATAAAGCAGATCTTGTACTTGAAAAACATTTTTATTTCAGCAGTGGATTAACTATTGGAAACAGACAAATTCCCATCCAAATGCTCACTCACTTCCCCCACCTCAGTAAGATTAGAGGAGAGAAAAAGAAAGTCAGGTAGATGAATGTTTGTGAACCGAGGTAAATACAGGAAGATTGCTGACCAATAACCATGGCAGATAAAGCAGACTTGTCTTGTGAAAAAATAATTTATTGACACTTAAAATGGATTTGGGTAATGAGAAACAAAGTAAAATGACAAACATTAAAGCAACAACTTTCCTTCTCCATTTCCTAGGCTGTACTCTTGTACTTCCATCTCATTTACCCATGTCATGTAGAATAGTGGGAAATGGAGAATGAGGGCTATTTACATGTCTCTGCTGCTCCTTTCTCCTCACATTTTTTCCTCTGATTCAGCATGGACACTCCATGGAGCTACTTGTCCTTCATGAAATATCAACTGTCTCTACCATGAAGAACCTTCTCTGTCTCCTGCTCTGACCTTGGTGTTCCCTTTGCTGTTCCTCCCTCTTTGGTTCGGTTGGGGGGGGGGGGGGGTTGTTGGTTTTTTTTTCCTCTCCTCCTCTACCAGCCCATAATTTTTGTCATTTATTAAATATGTTTTCCCAAAAGTGACACTAGCTTGGCTGCTGGGTCCTGTCATGGGTCTGTTGGAGCTGTCTGGCATCAGCTGTGTATAGCACAGGGCAGCCCTTGGTCTCTTCTCACTCCTGTAGACCCTCATGGTTGATACAAGACCATCTACACCCACTGTGGCTTTGCACTGTGGTATAATGACGCTGCTTCCATTGGAGGCATAGAAATCTGAAGGACTGAATTATTATTTTGTAAATGAGTTTCTGATATTTGAAGGTGTGTGCTTTTGTGAGCTGCTGTGTCAGAAGTGAAAAGTACACACTTGGAAAAGATAGGAGGGAAGGGGAAGTACTTAAATGTCAAAATCTTCTGCTTTTGCTCTCATAAATCTTCCTGGGTATCAGTGTTAGTTCTGTAAATGATGATCAACATGGTCCAAATTTTTACTTCCTCAAGATAGGGGGAGCTGGTTGGGGTGAATCTTGACACAGTGATCCTCCTCTGTAATAACGCCTTTAAATTTTCAACCCACATCACAAAGTCCCTTCAACACCTTTTTGCTTTTACTCAGGACTCTAACTATAGGTCTGATATTGCCATAAGACTTTGTTCTAAACTTGCTTCGCTAACACTTTAAAAGGAATATTGCTAGCAAAATCATTAATAAAACTCCAAACATATTTTGTGAAAGACAAATAGGTCCTGTATTGTGTATATATATATATATATATTCAGACAAATTCAGAGCTAGAAGAAGAAATAGAGTCAATAGTTATACAATTACAATTATTATTACCCTTCAGTGGGAACACAAGTATAAGCAAGGAATAATTTTGCATCTCACTTGAGGCTACCCATTTCCTGGTTTCCACTCCCACAGCACTAGAGTGGGAGAGATCTTTGCGCTTCCTTGAGGATCAGCAAGACTGAGATTTTCCTTAGATTGTGAAAGACATTGCTGTGGAAATACCTAATCCAAATCCGGTATAATAGCACTATAGCATTTGTTATTTTGAGCCAAAACATATTCCTCATGATGAAGCATTTAAAAAAAAAATAAAAAACAAATAAGACTTAGACTCCAGGTTTTTTGTGGGTAATTAATGTCCTAAAGTAAACCCGAACCTCTTTAACCTCTTTCAATATCATTCCTGAATGTGTGCTTGGCTTGGGTCTTTATTCTACAAGTTCACAATACGTGACATGACATGTCAAACAGTAACTTTGTAAATGTCAAGCTCTTTATGGAAGATAAGTCTTTTTATTGTTTATAAAGGTAATCACAGAAGATAATCACAGAATACACTGAGTTGAAAGGGACCCACAAGGATCATTGAGTCTAACTCTTAGTCCTGCACAGGACCATCGCCAAGAGTCACATTGTGTGCCAAAGAGTATTATCCAAGTGCTTCCTGAACATCAGGTTTGGTGCTGTGACTCCTTTCCTGTTCCAGTACCCAAGCACCCTCTGGGTGAAGAGCCTTCTTCTAATATCCAACCTAAACTTTCTCTGACACAGCTTCAGGCCATTCCCTCCTGTCACTGCTCACAACAGAGAAGAGATCAGTGTCTTCCCCTCCACTTTCCCTCATGAGGAAGTTGCAACTGCAATGAGGCCTCTCCTCAGTCTCCTCCAGGCTGAACAGACCAAGGGACCTCAGTTGCTCCTCATATGCCTTCCCCTCAAGGCCCTTCACCATCCTCATTACCCGCTGTTGGGTGCTCTATAATAGCTTAATATCTTTTATTCAACTAACATTGTACATCCAGCAGCACTCGGGACTAGATTTGTCCTGCCTTGTTACAGGTTTATCATAGCAGCATCTAAATTAAGACCACTGTTACTTTAAGCTTCTTTTTTTCCTCAAAAAACACTAGAGAGGATAAAAGCCTGTAAACAATCAAAAAGCCTGACTAAGAGCTGAGTCACCTTCACAAGAGTCCCTCTTTTTTTCTCTATTTTCTGTCTGTAGTAAGGGCTAGGGACTATGTTTCTAACTTAATCCTATGGATAGATGATGAATGTGGGATCATCTGCATATTTGTGCTTATTATTTTGTATGTTGTTTCTGATTCCTCTTGAATAAAGGGATATAGGATTTTCTGCTTGAGCTCAAGAGGATGTTTCTTTCCAGAACATTCCAAGACTTTGGAGTTAGGATAAGTATCTGATTTTCTGAGAAGTCTCTTTGAGAAAAGGATGTCATATAGGGGGTCTTTCATTGATTTCACTTGATATCTGAGAGCAGAATAAAAACATTCTGGGCAGTAGCAACACTGAATGTAAATTCTTGGTTGGCTGAGTTCTCTAAGATTCTTAGGAGTCAGAATAGCTGAGAGGGGGCAGAAAGAAACAGCTACTGAAACAGTCTGGCAAGCAGATGTGGATGGAAGGCAAAGCATGACAGGGTAATGTTTGCTAGTGGCACAGTTATTATGTGTAATACTCTACTCAGACCAAAGCATTCTTGCTCAGGAAAACCATAGTGATTCATACGTGGTTGTGAAGGAGTTTCTAATAATGCTCACAAGTTCTCTGGAGTTTGCAAAGACATTCTGGCATTGTTCGTTAATAAAAAACAACACATTCTCTGTACTCCCTGCCCAGCACAAACAAAAACTGTTTCTGCCATTATTAATAGCACCCATACTGAAATTACTTATTTGGGGTGGGTAGTAGAAGTAGCAGCACAATAAAGCACAGGCAAATGTGGATGATCATTGACCTAGGAGACTAACTTTAACAAAATAATGAACTACATTCCTCACAGGGGAAAAAAAAAAAAAAAGAAGGACAACCAACAGTAGAAACATGTTAAATAGAGGTGGTTAAAAAAAAAAAAAAAAAGAAAAAAAAGTCTTCTTGCTTTGCATGATTTATACCTTTGACTTCTGCATGATGTATATATTTAATTTTAGACCAAACACTTTAAAGCCCAAGCAATTGGAAGGAAACTTACCACAGACATATCAAATCATTGTGGTTTTCAAAGAAACCTACTCCAATAGGTTAATGTCTTCCCTGTACTGGGGACCTCAGAGCTGGTCACAATACTTCAGGTGGAGTCACATGAGGGCAGAGTAGAAGAGAATCACCTCCCTTGTCCTGCTGTTCACATTTCTTTAGATGCAGCCCAGGATACAGTTGGTTTTCTGGCTAATAAGTTCACCTTGCTGGCTCATATCCAGTTTTTCATCTACCAATATCCCCAAGTTCTTCTCTGAAGAGCTGTCCTCTATTCCTTCATCTTCCAGTCTTTATTTATAAAGGTGATTGCTCTGAACCAGGTGTAGGACCTTGTACGTAGCCTTGTCGGATTTCTTGAGGTTTACGTTGACTCACTTCTCAAGCCTGTCAAAGTCCTTCCATATGGCATCCCTACCCCCATGCATATTACCTATATATACATAATCATTCACATTAAGTAAATGTCTTATATCATAGATAGTTTTAATTTCTTTAGAAGACCAGTAAGGATTTCCACACGAATCTTCCTTGTCCACAGTTTTGTAAACAGCAATTACTAATTTCCTTAGATGGTTATAGAGGTTGTTGTATTTTCCTTTAGCATTCTAGTATTTCCACAGTGTGAAGGGTTTTTTCCGTACTATCACTTAAGATCCATAAGACTATACTTTGTTTGCCATGACTCAAACCACTTATATAACTCAGTTTCAAGTACAATGTTGTTTACAGGATGTCTGTCTGAATATGGGGTGACCGCCCTTAAGAAATATTTTAGGAAAACACTGATGGGCCCATACTACTGAGAATTTGGTTCCACAAGGTCTGCTTGATGATGCTTTCCTTGTCACCATGACAAAACATTTCCCAACAGCCTGGGCAACAGTGGTGGTTAATCACTCGCTACATTTTCACAGAGCATTTCAGTCATGTGAATTGACTGCAATGGCATGGTGGCTTCCATATATCACAAGGAGAATGTAAAACTTTCCCATGAACGATGCTTTTACTGAACTGCACTATATTATTCCTGCGTGCCCCATACCTGTATCTTCATCCTGAAAACACACTATTTTGGTGCTGGACGAACTGCAGCTGTCAACAGAGTGGAATCAGGAAGAACATACATGTAAGTCTGCATAATCTTTCATAAGTTTTAAGTGATGTCCACTAGTTTAACACTCTGCATATTGTCAGATCTAGCAACAGACCAGTAGAAAACGTGGGTTGACAGTAGAGCTAGTCAGAAGTTTTCCAGCAAAGCAAATGTTATTTTTTTTTTATCCTAAAAGGTTATGAGGTCCAGTTGGAACTAACATATGTCATTAACAAACTAAGTCCCAGCCTCACCTTTCATTCAGTGACATTCTGCTTCCTAGTTTCTAGTTTCCTGATTCTTTCAGATAAATGCGGTTCCTAATAATTTGAAGTGACATCTGATCTTCCTTTACAATGAAAATTACTGATATGTAGAAAAACATGTTACCTTGCCAAAAACCCTCAAAGTTTCATTCATTTATCCTGCAGAAACAGAAGAGATTTATTGGCATCTCCTTCTTTGTGTAATGCTTGGGGAAGGAATTCTGCTATGCTACTATTGACAAAAAAAAGTTGAAAACTATGTTAGACTTTACTTCCTTGTCTGTTACATGCCAAGGAATATTTAAGTGTAACTGTATTGGAACTTCTCAAAAATGGTGTAAGACATATTTAAAAAAAAGAGGATTTTTGTCTCATCAGCTAATAATTAGGCAGTATGAACAGGTTCTAGCCAATTAGCCTGGAAGTGTTTTCATTTTCTAAGCCAATAGAACTTATATATAGCATTCCATAATAAAACAAATTAATTAATTTAATTAAAACCCCATAAATTCTAAAATGGAACATGATTTTGAGTGGGTAAGTACCCATGCCAAATAGTGTCTTATAACAATTCAATCTTATTGAACTGGTTGGACAGATTACTCACATGGCTTCACGCTTTCCTACTTGCTGGCAAGCAATAGGCATGCTTGGTTACTTTGAAACTTCTGCTGTATGGAGAGATTGCCATTCAATTATAGAGAAACTCTGGTGTCGTATCTACTTTTCTGTAGCATTTTTAGGCTTTTCACATAAGAGGGAAGCAAGTGCTTTATATTTGTCTGTCTTTGAAGAGAAAATGCCAGAAAGGTGACAATTCTCCTGCTGTTCAAATCTAATGGAACGTCATGGGCCCTTCTTTACATGTACTTGGTCCCAGGGGTTTACAAGCATGAACATGAATGAATTTTCTCAGCCCTTGACTCATGGGGTAAATCTACTCAGAGACATCAGACCACTAAAATGAATCTGCAGGAGCAAAAGGTCTACCAGGTAACTGCAGCAGTTCAAAGCATGCTGGTGCCAGTCCCAGTGCACTTACACCAAACCAAGAAATTACACAGATATAATAATCTTATTGTTTTCACATGCGGATTCTCAGTGATTTAAATTCATTATCGAACAGACACTCTTGAAAAGCTTTTTCTTCTGATCTTGTCCCAGGTGCCTGATTGCAGTCATCAAACATATCATACTAAGTATTTATATAAATATATCATAAAATAATCAAATATGATGAGCTATTCCCTTTGTTCCTTTATGTTGATACACTTTTCGCAAAATATTTAATATGCTTCTGGAAATGATGATGCCAGTGATAAAGCTAGTTTGCAGTTTCATAGATAATTTATGGAAGTTATAAAAAATGAACCAAATTGTCATAACAACATGACAATGTGAACATTCATGTTTACATAGTGTCCACATACAGTACAAATACTGAATATTAATATGAAATGAGAATTTATAAAATTTGCAATAAACATAATGTAGAAAAAAATAACAACTTGATACAATCTTTGCTTGTATTGCAACCTATAAAAAGATTTCACTTTATGAATGGCTTTGACATTTCCTTTAATGTGTATTGTTTTATACCTTTAACCACAAATCCTGGTATATTTTACATGTAAATTAGACCATATCCATCCTGTTTCGCCTTTCAGATAGACAGTTACTCTAATTCAAGAGATGGAAAGAGAGTCCATAGACAGCATTTTAAATGCATTTGGCACATATTCATCCCAAGGGGTGCAAGTAGCAAAAAATGTCTGGATCTGATTCTGCCACTTCTGTTCTCATATGGTAGCTATTTGTTTGTTCAGTGATTCTATTGGCTTGAAGTGAAGCAATACACAGTCCTTTGCCTAAATATAGGCATTTATTGCTGTTTTGAGATACTCTAAGGCATTCTCTTGGGGCAGGCAGATGGTACACAGGATCTATATGAGACCCACGCCTTCATGATACTCCTCTAGAACCAGTTACGGCCAGGCAGGATACAACAGGTATCTCAAATGACACTTGATGCTTACTTTCAGGCAAGCAGATCACACCTATATTGATACCCAGTAACATATTTCTTCTGATGACAGCCTTTGCACGTGATCGTTGCTTCACAGTGATGACGAAAGATGCAGTATCTGTCTAATAACTGTTTATTCTGATGGCATCTGTGGTTCATCGATATCTGAAAAACTGAATGAATCATGAGACCTGTGCCTTTGTACCATGTGAATGCCCTGAGAGTATTACAGTTATAATTATAATACTTGAACTGTGTTTATTTCAGTAATCTATTAATTACACTACTAGCAACTGGGAATGAGTCTTGAGGTTTTCATTTTCCTAGCAACTCTAAAGCCCACTTTTTGTAGTACCTTTTGCCAAGGAATGTCCTTAGGCATGCTGAACTGTGGATTTAGGTAGCAAATCAGAATTGCCACAAGCCACTGTATGTATCAGTAAATTTGAAGCTTTGGGTCAAAATGTGAACATTGCCTAGTATTAGATAACACCTCACAGTTCCTTCTCAGAGCTTGGAGTGAAGTTAGATGTCACCTTCCTTCATGGCAGAATTGCCCTTGGTTTCTCTATCTCTCTTTATCTTCACTGGCTATGTAGGGACCCCAGACAGTTAGATACCCAATCCTGAAGTTAGATACCCCAAAATGGTTTTTAAATTTAAGCAAGATAAAAGTAGGCCTTAATGACTTGGTTTCTCATTACACTGATGAACTAATGTTATGTAAATATATTGCTGCTGTCTCATGAAGGGTTGGTTAAGTGCAAAAACGTGAAGTTGTGTAGCCCTGTTTAAGAGATTAGGCATTTATTATTGATACCTGAAATGTGAGTGTTGGAATTTTTGAAATACAAATATTTTAGCTAGATGTAACCCACACCTTCTGCTGTGCATAGTGCACATTCTTCTTTATCTCTTGGTAAAACATCCACATATTACCATATCAACTGAGCTGAAGGTATCATAAACATAAGTGTTTTATGTAATATTAAAACTTGAAACATTATTCAAATACTGCTAACCTCCAAAAACATTGCACAGGAGCAAATGACTGAAGTCAGTGATATGGCAAAAGGTCCCCTGCTACTTCATTCTATACCTGCAAAGAAGACACTAATGAAATGAGATACCACTTTCAGCCTCCTTCACTTCACAATAGCGAGGATGCTTATTTCCAAGGACAAATACTATGCAACTTGACCCAATAGGAGTCCAGCAAAATTTACTTTTGATAATTAATTTATATGCCTGAATTTTATTTTGTTTTTAGCCTAAGTAGTGCTGCTGTTCACAGCTTACTCTTGTTTTTACTATTCATTATGTAAAATTGTAATAATTATTTCTATCTATTTTATTGAAAATATTATACCATGCACTATTCATGTCTGTTTTAGAAATCCTGGACAAAAAATTAGACTTCCTTCTAGTTTACAGAGGCTTTCTAAAGGCTGGGAAACTTTCAGGTGCAAATCAAAATATCTGCAGCACTCTTTGGCTTATTTCTGTCCTGGCAAGTATTAACAGATCCATGGTAATCAATTCAAAAGGTATTAGAGCCCTTACTGGTTGCAATTATCATGACACCTGTGTCCAGACTTGTGAAATAATTATGAAAGGCATCACCAGTATGCAAAGGCTTCCCTAATCATTGATTTTATATCACTAAGTGTTTAACAGATTTTGTCACTCTAAATATGAAGCTGAGTGTCTGTTTCACTTACAAAAGCATAAAAAATAAGGAAGATAAAAAACACACATCCATTATCACAGAAGTAAATCAGAAGTAAAGAATTAAGGTGAAGATACTATCCTCCTTTTAGCATTCCAGGGTTCAAAATCAGAGTTGACTGGTCTGAAAAATGTCAGTGTTATATATTGAAATAACTTGTGCCAAATAAAATATATGCAAGAGGATTTATAGCGAGAGATTAAGGAAGGGGCCTTGGAGTCTCCGTTTTCTTAATGCTATATTTCTTTTCCTTTTTTTTTCTTTTTGCAACTGTGACCCTGAATATCTGACACTGAGGCTATA
This sequence comes from Dendrocincla fuliginosa, assembly GCA_035047845.1. NCBI lineage: Eukaryota > Metazoa > Chordata > Aves > Passeriformes > Dendrocolaptidae > Dendrocincla > Dendrocincla fuliginosa. The sequence continues at coordinate 89,299,801 of JAWWMO010000001.1, forward strand.
CAAGTTGCTATTCCTTCTTGTTGCCCCCAACATGGAGTTAGGGAGAGATAGCAGCAATGGGAGTTTAGAGTCATTTGCCACATTCTCTATATCATGGCTTTTCTTTGGACACCTCTGTAAGAGTTTTTGTTTCAGGGTAATCTGTCATTCTGCACTCAGTGATTGGAAAAGTTGGCTTCTAATTTAAGAATTCAATGCAAACAAATATGAATACCCCCTCTTCTTCCCTCTGCCTCCCTCATATGCTATGTTGTTCAATATGTTACTGCATATGCTGGTTTTGGAGCAAAACTGATGTGTCCATTGATCTTCAGTGGTGATGAATGGAAGGATGATGAATGGGCATCCTACCAAGGTTAAAATCATTACACCTGTGGAAGATCAAGCCTACATACGTAAGGGAACTAGGGTCTTTTAACACCTATCCCCTACATATTTTTGACGTGTAGTACTACCTGTCTTAAGTAGTGGGTCAGAGTCTTTTATTAGTTAACTTTTCTTCCACCCTTTTGATCATTTTTGCCTATTATAGGCCTAGTTAAAACTGGTTTCCTGCAGTTCTTGTGGCAGAGATCAAAGGGTGCATTTCATATCTTGTGTCTAGTGGTCCTGAAGCCAAACAAGTTGATGCATAGGTTCCTACAGCTACAGTCACAGATTATGCATTCTTGTTGATGGCCAAAGACATATAACTTTATGAGGATACTAGCTCACACTCGAGATCTTTTGTTGTGCATACAAGATACCTGAATAAAGAATAAGGTCTTCATTTGGCCATATCTTCAAAAAGAAAGATATGAAACATGCATCTAAGGTTCAGCAGTTTTAATGTCACTGATTTAAGACAGTGAATCTAAGAGTCAGGGAAAAAAGCCTGTGAGTAAGGGGTGATGGCAAATAATAGGTTTCTAAAAACTCCTGGCTAGCAAGCAGAGAAAAGTTATATGGAACAAATTTTGTAGCACTAACTGAAGAAATCCAGTTCTGAAAGTGACATTGCTGTCTTGTAACTGTTTTTAACTAAGGGTCTGAATAGAAATGGAAAAATAAAAAATTAAACCCAAAAATTGTCTACAAAATACCTAAATAAAGCCCATCCTTGTTTTATACCTTATCACAGGATGGTATATCTGAAACTGATGGTGAGTTGTGTCATTAGAGAAAAATGATCCCTCAAGTTTGAACTACTTCAGTAACTAAAGACATTAATTGTCAAAATGGAGAATAGGAGAGAGGAAGTGTGAGTCAAAGTTGTAGAAAATGTGTGAATCTAAATGTCTGCCTGTGTATATTAAACTGATTATATTATATAGCTCCTTTGGGAAGAGATGGAAGTCCTTGCACAAAGAGAAGTCTTGGCTCTTCCAACCATCTATGAAATAATATACACTAGTCTTGACTGATGAAATTTTGTAGTTCACCCATGTTGTGTATGCACACACACAAATATGAAATATACACGTATGTGTATACATATATATACACATACACCTATATGTATATTCACATACATATATTAAAAAATGCCCCTCCAGAGGGAGACAGTGGTCTACATCCACATATTCTGCATTGGGTTCCAGAAATTATTTTCCCCTCACCATCTAATCTGTTATGTATAGAGACATCCTGTCTCCTGTGTGAAACCAGTTGAATAAATTATAAATCCTGGACAGTGTTAATGCAGTGTTTCTATAACCAATGTTATCTCTGATAAGACATGCAAAGGGTGACACTAGGACTCTTCTGCATTCATTCTCAATTTCTCCTCTCCCCATGGTGCTGAATTCAGCTGAGCTGCTGAGATGGAATATGTACTTCAAATTTTTTGTACTGAAAGTTTTTTAGCATGCCCTTCTCTACCAATTATACATTTATGTGAGCACTATACAAAAAAAAACAAACAAAGAAACAAAAAAACCCAGACAAACAACAAAAAACAGCAAAAAAAAAACCCAAAACCCCCAAAAAAGCATAGTGTTAGAAATAAAGCATGGCTTACTGAAACTAATCAGAAGATAGGACTAAGGATAGAAAGAATTAAATGAGATTATATCTTTATCATATCATCCTAATAAGTAATCTGAAAATCTAAATAGCTATTCATTTGCTATTATGTACCATGCAAAATGGCAGCAGTATCTACATTGCCTGAGCAGCTGGTTGCAAGTTCACTAAAGCAGAGGGTAAAAATCCGGATGGTTGTTTAACCGATTTGAGATTATTTGCCTCTGAAAATAAAAGATAAAACATTTTCTTCCTTAAAAACTAAAACCAAACAAACAAAAAAAAAAACGAACAAAAAACCACCACAACTTTAGAAAAAGGAATTCATTGTGAGGACAGGAATGCCCCTTTTTGTGCAGCATTTCTGTAGAAAAGAGTGACAGAAATCCATCGATGCACATTTGCAGTAGTAGTGGATTGCACATGCAAAGGAAAAGAAACGCCCATGCCTGAGGAAGATAATTACACTAGACATTATGTTTGAGTACATCACATAGGCAAACAGTGGAGCAGTGGGAGTAATACAGTTGGAGAACACCTACAAGAACAGAGTTTTAGCAACAATGATACTGTTTGGTTACAAAACAGAGTAAGGAGAAAGAAAATGATGAAGCAAGCTGAAATGCTTTGTTTCTATGGTTCTGGTAACTAATATCGTCCTGGATTAAGTTTATGGAAGAAGTAATACTAACATTTACAGCTGGCACTATGATTGAATGAGTGAGATTGCAGAGCAAAAACTATAGGAAATGTTTAACTCTTTGATCAGCAGAAATATTGTCTTAATCCATGAGAATGTCAGGATGTGGACAACATCTGTTATAGCCAGTGGGTGAATGAATGATAAATGCAAAGAAAATTAAAAAGACAAACAGGTAAATTCTGTTAGCAGACCAATACTGAGACTTGATACTAGAATTACAGGAAGGCACTGTGCCTTGGAGAAAAATCAGAAAGGATTTTTTTGAATATGTTATGTAGTATCTATGAGATTCAAGACTGCTATGCCTATGCAAAAAATTCTGTATGTGACTATGTCCTCAAAAGTCTGTAGAGAAACAGAACACATCATGGTGCTCACAGCCTTCTAGTAGAGAAAGGAAACAATGGAGGAACACATCTTAGTAAAAACTGTGAAAGTCAAAACACTCAGCAATCCTTGCAAAACTAGAACAAAATAAACCCCACAACTGGTCTGCCTTGGATTCCACAAAGAAAATTTATTTACTGTGTATGGCTAATCTGGAAAAAAGTTCAGTAGTTTAATTATTTGCAGCATTCCTTTCTGAATATGATGTTTTATGAGATAAAAATATACATGAAATACAAATTAAAAATGCAGAAAATTCATATAGCAAGTATTTGAACACATGCAGTGTCAAAGAATTACATGAAAAAGTGATTTGTGGTCAGGAGTCTCAGAGATGTAAATGCAGGCACAGTTAAATTGCAGAATTTTTGCCATAGGATGTTACCAGTGTGAAATGTTTAGATTGGTTCTTATTTTTGGGAGAGAAATCCATCAAGGACTTGAAGTCCAAAGCTGCCATTCATGGCTCGAACAGTCCCAGTGCTGGGAGCTGGGAAGTATCACAATCTGTTTCCCTGTTCTTATGCTTTCTCTAGGTGTCTGCTGTTGTGCACTACTGAGGATGGGAAACAGACCATAGTCTGACCCAGTTGGACAAATTTTGTGTGTACAGGAGGAGACTATTCGTACCAGTACAGAATTGCTTATTGTTTAATTAAAACAAAAAAAAAAAAAGTTCTCATTGTCATTGAAAGCTGAATATTTCATCAAGTCTCATCTAAATACATGGTAGAATAGCAAGCCCTATAGAACTTTACGAAATCTTAGAGAGCATTTGGGACAAGGCTCCAACTTCTGCATCATCATGGCTTCTATATATGATGTTAAAGCCACAGAGAGATGCAAGTGGAAGATGAACATGATCCATAATATAAAATCCTGAAGCATGCATTTTTTTTCTTTTTTCCATGTAGTTTCACAGAAAGTATGTATTCCAAAATGGCTTGTATAAATTACCATACATGTTACCAGAAGCAAGATTTCAAGCAACTTAGAAAAAAAACTTTAGAGTAAGTGAAGAAGATTTCAAAACACATAATAAGGTTGATGTGTCTATTATAGGTGTAACAACTTTTCCTGTATTTTGGACAGAGACTACATTAAATAAAAATACAAAGGTGACAAAGTAGGGCTGAACACAAAAAAAACAAAAAAAAACAAAAAAAAACAAAACAAAACAAAACCCCCCAAAAACTACTTACAGAGAGAATCATGGCAACTCATAGTCTATTTTGCCCACTGTCTAAAGCAAATCCATAGTCTAAAGCATAACAGCAAAAAGTGTACAAATATTCAAGAAGTTAGCAAAGAAAAATGAGGAGAGTCAAAATATTTACTTTAGCTTTTTAAAGCACCTAATCATACCTGTGGAAACCATTGCTTCATCTGAGCACAGACTGAGGAGCAAAATGTTTGTATCAGTGCTGCCTGCAGAGCAGTCTCTTCCCATGTACAATTGCTAGGCGAAGAAACTGTTCTGGATAAATGGAAGAATCACAGAATATGCTGAGTTGGAAGGGATCCACAAGGATCATCCCATCCAGCTCTTAGCCCTGCACAGAACCATCCCCAAATGTCACACCATGTGACTGAGGGCATTGTCCAGATGCTTCTTGAACTCTGTCAGGCTTGGTGCTGTGACCACTTCCTTGGGGAGCCTATTTCAGTGCACAAGCACCCTCTGGTTGAAGAAGCTCTTTCTAATACTCAACCTAAACCTCCCCTGATACGACTTCGGGCTATTCCCTCATGTCCTGTCACTGGTACCACAGAGGAGAGATCAGTGCCTGCCCCTCCTCTTTCCCTCACAAGGAAGTTGCAGACTGCAATGAGGTCTCCCCTCAATCTCCTCTTTTCTAGGCTGAACAGACCAAGTGAGGTCAGTCACTCCTTATTCTCCTCAAGGCCCTTCACCATCTTCCTTGCCTTCCTTTGGGTGCTCTCTAATAACTTAATATCATATATTGTGGTGCCCAAACCCACATGCAGTATTCAAGGTGAAGGCAGTATCTGCATATCACTGAAATTTTTCATGGAAATGTCTCGTATATAAAAGTGAAGCTCCAATAATTTGGGCCTTGGTAGCTGAACACACAACTAAATGCATTATATGAAACATGGACAGCAAGTGCACACCTGTCTGGATAAGGCCAAAGATCCCCATGGGATCACAGTCTGCAAGCAGAATCACTTCCAATGGGCAACAACAGCATGTGATAAAACCAGCTGTTACCCTACAAATCTCTGTAAATCCAATTACTTTGGAGATAAAATACATTCCAGACAGGAGGCCATACCAATATTATAAGAAGCTACTGTGTACCTACAGACATAAGGAAAGAAGTGCTCTAGATAAGGCAAAAAACCGAAGAGTGGCAGTGCCACAACACCTGAGATTATTATTCAGACAGGTTGAAAAAGGTGTCTCAGAGCTCATTTTCACCACAGTGAACAGCTCAGGTAATACAGATAAATGGAAGAATCTCCTTGAAAAGAGGCATCCTGAAAGTGTGCTTCATTCTTTCTGTCTTTTATTATTTTTTTTCTTTTTGTGCATAAGTAACCCACAAATTGTAAATAAATAGGGCGGAGAGAAGGGAAGTAATAATGGCATAGATCTATGTGCTGCAAAGATGAAGCCAACACACATGCATTTGGTATTGCCTTCATCCTCACCAGAAGAACACACTGTCTGGAAAAGATCACCCAACATAGGCAGAGCAGTTGGCTCAGGCTAAACTAAGGAGTCTGTTCAGCTAAAAGTTGGGAATGTTTTGAATTACTTTGCAACCATTAACTGCTAGAGAATGAGCCTACACGGCAGCATCAAACATTCCAGGTAATAAGAATTGGGGACAAGGTTAACCCACAATGAGGTTTTTCATTTTCCTTTGTGAAACTCTATTCTTGTCTCCAGAACTACCTTCCCTTGAACACTCCAAGTCTTGTTTTGACAGGATTAAATGAAAATCCCAAGAAAGCTGGAAACAGTATGGTCTGTAACACTTCATCTCAGAGCAGCAAAACACATGTGCAAATACATGTCCCCTTTTATGTTAGAATTTGTGGGTCAGACTTTATGACAATTTTCTCCAAGGTTTTCTATTAATTCCTTGATCATCCAAAGGTATGGTAACTTGGGACTCATTCCCTTTCCTCTCTACTTCAGTCCACTTTAGAATGAAACCAACAAACTGGAGTGCTGGCCTGGCTCTTAGTAATCTAAAACTGAGGGTGTTTATGTAGAGCAGTGTAATTCCGCATCAAAAAAAGGTGATTATACATGAGGTATTACATGAGTAAAAATTTTAACTTACCTTTGAATATAGAGATATGTATGTCCAGAACTGCAGAAGGCAAGAACTGCAGAACTGCAGAGGGGCAAGAATTTTTTTAAACTGAAGTAAGGAACTGAGGTGCAAAAGTTTCATCAGAAAGAAGAAACAATATTAAAATATACTTCTCCAGTACTGAATTTGAATTTAACAGTAACAACAATGTATTTTCGTATGAACTGTTCATATTTCACATAGCTGAATACTGTATGATTCGTGAAGAGTTAATAACAGATAAAGGATTGGAAGTAATTTAATTCAGAAAGTCTTCTAGATATATCAATTCAAGCTGCCATATCAAATTCATACTATTTACAGTTTATCAATCTATCTTTAAAAGTCCGTGAAGATAACAAAGCTCTCCATATTTAAAAACCCACATAAGATTCAAAAGATTGTTAATGCTTACTAGGGCTGCAAGTGAAGTTAATTGAGAAATTAAAAAGCTGACAGTCAGTGAAAAAAAAAAAAAACAACAGAAAAGGAAAGACACTTCAGCCATTCTCTTGGCTGCCTTTAGTTAGAATATCATGATGCTTCTTAGAGCCATTCATTAGTTTTGTCATCGTGTGTGAACTTCATGGAAGGAAGAATAAAATCTTTAGTGAGAAATACCTAACAAGCTTCTGGAGCCAAGGAGCTGTGCCTGCCAGGGAACTAGAAAAAAAGAGAGGGAAAAAAAATAAAAAGAGAGAAATTAAAAGCAGGGAGCAGGGTTACCCATGTTGTAAAAGAAAGAGAACGTGGGACTGGAAACCGGATGTGAGTGGCAGCCTGCCAAGGCAACAGTTACGCCATCTGCAGCAGGGTCAGAAGTCAGAGCCATCTTTGAAAGTAAGCCCCATGGAAGATATCTAAACAGAACCAAGGAGGGCACTCCCTCTGTTTTGTGAGGATACCCAATATGCTGCTGACAGTTTCCTGCCAGAGCTGCACACAGGCATGGTGTGCAGTGGGGAATGTTGCTGCATGGTGGAGGAGCTGCCCCTGATCCTTCTCATGGGTCACTGAGTGCACACTGAGCAGGGTGCTGCCAGCAGGACTGTGAAACACACTGGGGGTGGCTGCAATGTCTTATCTGCTCTGGAATATATCTGCTTCAGTGCCAGCCTGAAAATGGAACAAAACGGCACCAGCAAATGAAGAAGTCTACTGGCAAGCACAGGGTAGCAGAGGTAATAACGTGGCTACAAAAGACATTGCCTGGAAGCCAAAGGGAGGCTGGAGCATCGGGGAACACTACCTTGCTTTGGTGGTGCTTGTGGTGCAAGTGTGTCACGCAAGGATGTTTGGCATCTCTGTTTGTGGCAAAGACAGATTTGGCCATTCTGACTGTGGATTATTGCTAAGTTTTACTTGAACTGGGTTTTCTTTCTCCCCACTCCAAAGAAAAAAAAATTATAGCGGAAAAAGGTGTAACATCCAGCTAACAGTGGCCTCTGGTATGTGACCTAAGTCAAATGATAGGGAGAGCAAATGCAATCTAATCTCAGCAACACTTCAGTTTATCATGCATGGAAGCCAGCCTTTTGTAAATATTTTTACCTTATTTTCTTTTTTTTTTTTAGTTTTTTTGGGTTTTTGCTTTTTTAAAAATTTTTTTAACCCTCCTTTTTCTCTGTGTGTTTGGGGTTTTTTGGCTGTTTTTTTTTCCTTTTTTTAATTCCTTAAGATACATAAGTATTCCATCTTGTTGCACTACAGTTTTATACAAGGCACATGAGGAGGGGTCTTAAAATGCTTCTGTTCTAATAATCTTCTTCCAGAGAGAAAGAACAGGGCAAAAGGCTAGCGAGAAATTTATTGTCTAGCAGGCAGTGTGTAATTACCATAACTTACAAGAAAAAAAAAAAAATCCACATGTTGGTGTGTTTGATTTAATACCATCAGAAGTGTAAGGTTACATGAAATAAATGGCTAATTGGGTTAATTTAATAGCAGGTTAAATCTTTCTTTTATTTTGTGCTAAAGGAACATTAAAATGGTGCAGTTTTCAAGTGGTCTTAGAAAAGTAAAGTAGAGTTTCTTGATAGAAAAATATATATAGTGTTCCTACTGCTAGGTTTATGGTGGGAGCTACTGGCATTCTTCCAGTTCACCACATGAAAATCTAAGCTGCCTGTATAAGTACAGAATTTAGTGCTGGGTCTTAAGGTTTTGGTTGGCATGTTGCCAGAGATGTTATGTATTTAGCTGGGAAAATTGCCTAGAAGTTAATTGAGAGGAAAACACCAATATACATCCTACACCACCTTAAAAAATGCTATGGATGTGCATATGTTGCTGATCCTTGATAAGAGATGAGTGTTTGCTCATCTCTTCTTTTAAACTAATTCTTAAAGAATTAGTTTAAAATTTGTTCAAAAATTGGCTAGAGTTTTTCAGGCTTCTCCATTCACTACATTCACAAGTAATATTAGTGTGTCTCCTCTTTTTCTAATCTCCCTGTTTGCACCATCCTTAGATGGGCCAGCAGCAGGCCATGACAAGACCACAGTCATCTTTAGACAGTCATCTTTAGAGTGGGCAGAGCTGGGGCACACACCTTTGTGCCATCTCCAAGGGCAATGTAAGACTAAACCTCCCCCTCCCTTACCCTCAATTCTTTTTCTTGTAACAGCCCCAAATCTTATGGTGTGGCTGTTTGTCTTACTATCACTGCCATCCAGTAAATTCTGGAAACTCTAATTACAGGGTGCGTATTGCTACTTAAACTGCTTAAGAGAATTTTTCGTGTGACACAACTAGCCACACTGCACGCTAACACCCAGCAGAGCATCTTGAGTGCACTCTGTGCCTGGAAAAGACCCCTTGTGCTGGGCAGTGAGACTTCAGAAATTTGGCGATTTTCCATCTTGCCAGAAAAATTTGAGTTTTTTCATCTCAGTAAGTGAACAGTCTTTAAACTGTACTGAGCCAGTCTGCAGCACCAGACCTTAAGTGGTTAATGATCACATCTGTAAGAAGGCTTCAGAGCTGACAAAGGCTACCTTTGGAGCAAGGAGGCTGTGGGGCAAGAGGCACAGGAAAGTAAAACTAGGAGCTCTGCTGAAAGCAAATGAGGAAAAGGCTTTTTTCCAGTTGTGACCAGCTGTCTTTTGTACACCTAGTGGATGCTCCTGATGCACTGATCTAGAAGAGACACAAGAAAAGTAGAAACAATGACATTTCGCTACTGTATGAATTCTCTCTCCCTTCACTTAATCCTGTTCTTACTGGGGCCTTGTGCTGAAAGCTGATAATTTTGATGGCCCCTGAATAAAGCCGGTAGCTTGAATTCCTGCCACCAGCCCCTGTATAATGAATAGGGCTAATGAATGCTAGTAAGTGGTAGGAATCTGTGACCAGCTGCATCAAGGCAGGTAATACAGCTCAGATTTAATTGGGAGCAGGTATTGGAAGGCTGTATTACTTTAATTGGTGAGGGGGTTTTATAAATGGAAGGGACAAAGTATAATGGACAAATTGTGCTGTACAATAGCACTTAAGCCGGGATTGTATGCATTCGTTAATCTGTTGAGGAATGAGGCAATTCTAAACAATTTTCTCAGTGAAACCAACTCCAGAAAGCTTGTCCCTTTTGTTCTCCCTTGGGAAAATGCAAGATTGAAACAGAAAATACCTTTACCAAGGCAATCATTTGCCACGTGTGGAAAGCGGATACAGCTGTAAACTATGAAAGAGGGATCTTTGTAGTACAATAAAGGATGGAAAAAGAGATAAAGCTGGGGATAAGAGTGAGCCTGTCACTGCATCCGAAGGAGGAATAAAGTGATGACATTTACAGTGACAGATGAGACTGTAAAGAGAACTCAGGACAATTTAGAGAGAGAAATTTGATATTTAAAAGAAAGGGCTCTGATAATTAAAAGTAGCATTACATTAAACTGTTACGCATGTCATTAGTGACAGAAGGGAACTGGTGCCTTTTGAAAAGTTAATGATTCGCACAGACCTGCTCTTGAAACTTTGTATGTAGTAAAGTTCACTTGAACACAGCATACTGTATGCAACACAGCATAAATTTTCTCTCTGTTTCATAGTGGGAAATAAGAAAGTTATATGATAATATGGAAGGTGTACTGTAAATACCATATGCCAATGTGTGTACAGTGTGGGTGTGTATGTGTAGAATCGTTGTACGCTGGAGGTCCAAGGTAGAGTTGAAAACCCAGCATATATAAATATTGTCAAAAATGCTCATTCTGTGGAATCCTTGGAAAAGGCAGGGTGTCTTTTTCTCAAGGCACAGGTTCACACATTTTATTTTTGTCTTGTTTGTGTTTAGCTAGATCTGTTCAACCTAGTGTGCCTATGGCAACAGAAGATAGCTTAAAGAGTAACCTCTAAAGGTAGGGTGTATTTAAAGTGAAAGAACACAGCACATGCAGCCAATTTGCTTGTCTGGTGCAGCTGTAATGGGTTAAGAGAGCATTTGTAACTGAGTTCTTCTAGCGGGGCTTTTGCTCCAGTGTAGTTCATTACAGGTGGGAAAACAAGGAGGATTGTATGTCCTTCGGAGTTCATGTAGGCTGGGAAGTGGGAGGAGAAAAACAAAACGAAGTTGAAAATGAGTGTTGAATGGGCTTTCCCAGGATCCCCAGGTGGGTTTCATGTATTGCCTAATACTGAAAATGAGACAGATTCAGCTTTCTGTGCTGGTTGTAAAGGCCGAATTATCTTACTCTTACTATTGTTCATGACTAGACGTCAATACACAAAGCTGGAGTTTATTTCAGAAATTCTTTGTCAGTAAGAACTATTTTGTGTTCTTCAACATTTTTTCACTTTTACAGATAAGGACAATTTTTGGTCTCAAGCTCACAAAACATTTGCATATATGCACAAGATAAATTCTAAATTAAAAATGATACGCAAGAGTAACATTTTTAAATTCTAAAAAGGAGCATGAAATTAATACTTGCCAACATCTGTGAAGGAGGATTATAAATGTTTTTGCAGAAATCTCTGGTTATGACTGTGTGAACTGTAGCAAAGTTTGCCAAAGTAGGTGAGGTACACAATAAAATAATCCATAAAAAACCAAAATACACACATACATCACCTATGTGATGAGTTATCATTCCTTAGCTCTCTAAATAAGATGTTTGGACAGTGACAGGCACATTAGAAAACAGCTAGAAAATAACTTAGATTTAAAAATAAATATTATTTATGTGATCAGAGGAGACTCCTTTGAAATCCTAAAAAGGCATGTTGATCAATCACTGAGAGTGTCCTAAGATCAATTTTATGCAATAATCATGTTTATTTGATATGGAGAAAATCGAGCAGCTTAATGTCACCCTCTCTGCTGTCATATAACATGTATTATCTGTGTAGACCATCTCTATCCCTAATCACAGGACATTAACAGACATTCAAGGAAACTCATTTCACAGAGAAGAAAGGAGTTTCTTTCAAAAACACCTGTGTTCCTGATCTTTGCAAATAAAGAACAGGCTCAAAATGTGCCTGTAGAATGCTCGAATGTTTTTAAGGAAGTTGGGACCACAAACTCTGTGAAACTCCTGATTATCCACTCTCTCTGAGGCTCAGATAGATATCTAAACACAAAGAAAAAGAAATATTTTCCTTCTTTAGCCTGAAGAGAAATAGCCAAATTTCATTAAAGTTTGGATAGCTTGCTTTCTCCGTCTGTGCATGTGTGTATATATATTTATATATGTCTTTGAAATTAAAAAAAATGTTTTCAAAAGCCAGTTCCAAAAATAATATCCCTGTCACAGACTTTCATTACCTACATCTGCTTGCTACTGCCATTAAATTCTTATTCTTCAGACTAGGTTCTTACATTCCCTGCATGACCTAAAGGAATCTTAAGGAAAACCAAAACCAACAGTTAACTTACAAATTGAGAAAGGTTACAGATCACTATGCCTTGGCACTGAAATCCTTTAGAATAGGAGCATGTGTTGTGTCCTACTTTTCCTAGTTAATGCGCATGAATGAGGATTTTGAAAAGCCAATCGTGCGGTCTCTGGAGTTAGAGTTCTCCCTGGTACCCAGTTGAAGTGAAGAGCTGAGCAGCCTCTCTGACATGCAATGAAGCCACCACATTCTTTCAGTCTTCAGGCAGCTGCTTTATGCCGTCTCTATGGCACCAGTAGTAGCTGGTGTTAGGTGAGGCTGGAGGAGAGGAACCAGCACTGACTGGTTTGTAGTACAATAAATTACTGATTGCCTGTCCTCTTACAAGATCCCCAAACAGAACTTGCCAAACTGCTCTGTGGCCCATGAACGTCAATAGAGTTCTGTTTCTGGAACACCAGTGGTACTCTGTGCAAATTGGCATGTAGGGTTGCTGATTTACACTTGCTTATCCAAGGTAAAACATATTAATTCGAAAAATAAGCTTATTAACTATATTCTGGAAATAGTATTCTTCATGAAAAATATTAGTCTACTTATGGGATTTGATGTAGGTGGGACTGAGACACTGCTAGCGTTAACATGTATGTCAGAAGAACTTAAGGATACAGTCCACTGCATGTGCAGCTTAACACCTTTTGTATACTTCTGCCACTGTTTCTGGAAAATAGATGGTTTTGACCTCCTTCTTTTGATAGCTGCTCCTGAAAGGTCAGACTATTGTCTGACCCTTCCACTAGTCAGCATGATTAAGTGACTGTGTAACTTGTGAGTGCTTGTTCAACTGCAACTTGTGCAGCTGGGGCAGCAGCCTCCACGCAGTTCCCAGCATGTCTGGGCTGCACAGGGAAAAAGCCATGGGAAAACAACAATCTGTGCCCTAATCATCTCTGCTGACTGAGCCCAGCACAGAGAGAGAAGTGGTGTCCAAGCCAATCCCTGGATGTGACTCCCAGAGCCAGGGTCCTCTCAGCGGTCTCCCCAAAAGAAATACTGCACTGCACTATGCCCTGAGTAGGAGTGTTTGCTAATGGCCTGGTTCACCTCAAGTTACTCTGTTTCTAAAAAAAATGAAAAAAATCTTCAGATGGTAAAACTTGTATGAAAGAGAATAAATGAAATTGGAGAAGCAAATGGTAGAGGAATCTATTGAACATAAATCAGTCACTGGAATTTACATTGCAGATTTTTCTCATTGCTCTTATCTCACAGATATTTGAGATTTTGCTGTATTCATTTTTGCATCAAGAGATTCTGAAGATGGATAGATACTGTTTCTACCTCTACATGTATAAGATTAAAACAGAGGGGAGAGAGATCATGAGGTAATGTACAGTAGCTTATTCCTCTCTCCTTATTTTCTTCTAAGTGGCAGAATGACTTCCACAGCTTATTTTTCTTGCTTCTCTATTGATTTCATGCTTTCAAAATAAAACATAAAGTACATTCAGCTTCCTATGGTAGTTTTGGAGAGAAGGAAAGCAAGAAACAGAAAACATTTTGTTCTCACAGAAATGAGTTTTCTCTGTCTATGCAGATCTGTTGAGACCATTCTAGCAGATCCAGCGCAAGTATGTAAAGTCCTCAGAAAATGTTATATTCTGTGCAATTGAAGAATGGAAAAAAAAGCAAAGAATCACTCTTTAGGAAGTACTCTTTTATCAAAGTAGACAATGAAGCATAAGTAATTGGAGAGAAAGAAAAAAAAAAAAAGAAAAAAGAAAAGGAAAATTTTATTCTGCTTCAACTCCCACAAGGGTAAAACTGAAGAAAATCTAGAGAGGTCAAAGGACTTTTACATAATATACTTTGAGTTCATATGGATCCAGTCAAAATTTCAGCAATGGCAAATCTTCATCAGCTTCAGGGGCTTTACTGGAATTTGGAAGTTTGTTTTCACAACCAATAAACCCATTGGGCCCCCACTCACTGTGTTTGAGCTACAAAAGCATGAATGTAGAAAGAACGATGAAATATGCTTGAGTATGCCTATGTACTTTGCAATTTAAACTGGGGAAAGACTCTGCTTACATGAATGAAAGCCTATGATCAGTTTGGCAAACTCACTGAGAACAGTTTTCTTGTCAATACTATAAGGAAGGCTCTTAACAATTGACTTTCCTAGGAGATTTCCAGGTCTGCCCTGATTTAATTTTAGTATTTATCTTACAAATTTATCTTCTGCTTTAGCTTAAAAATAACTTTATAGTGCAAAAGTACAGCTGGTAACACTGATAAAAATATAAAAGATACTAAAATCCCTAAGCATTTTAGATGGGGTTTGGATTTTGAAAAGATGTTCCCTTTTTAGTTATCACTATAAATTAGTTTGGTCTCTCTTTTTTGTCACTCATTAACCTCCTTCCCAGAAATAGAGGCATTCCAGACACAATGCGCCACCAGAAAACAGTGTAGACTTATCCTGCCCACTTGTATCTATGACCTGAGAAGCAGAAGGGTAAAAACTACTCGAGAATCAAAGTAAGTAGATGAATTTTGGAAACCTCTGGAGCCAAAAAATGCTGTGGGTATTTTGATTTTGCAGTCCATCTCTGAAAGAGCAGCTATTGCCATGTGAAAGTTAATAAATCATGAAAATGTTGTCAGCTCTACTTCTAATGATGTTGTAGGTAACATTTTATTTTAACCACTCTAAGAGCTTTTTTCCCTGTGTGGGTTAGTCTAAATTACCTCCCCTCTTACAAGCAAATTATTGTGATTTTTAGATTGAATTTCCAGTTACAACAGGGGTGTGGTTTTTTTTTACTTTTTGGCCACTATAACTTAAATCAGTTCCTACATTTCTCAGTGTCACCATTGTTTATTTCTTTCTTTAGAATTTTTTTTCTGCTCATTGTTTATGATAAATTTTGAAGCTAACAGAAAAATTAAAAATAAATAAATAAAAAAGAAGGAAAAAAAAACCCCAAACACAAAACCCCACTTGCAATAGTCAGCCATCACCAATTTCCAAAAAAGTTTTTTGTAAAATGATCCTGAATTAATCCCTCTTGACATGAAACACATTACCTGAAAGTTCTGAGCATGGACTATCATAAGTGTGTGAGCATTTTGGTAAGGCAAATCACAGAATTAACTGTAACACTTTCACTGTTTTTCTTCTGGTTATTTCTTCCAGTTTCTTGTAGTTTGGGGGAAATGTCATTTCTCTTTTTGGACCCTTATTAGTGGCAGATAATCATTCTTATTCACTTAGGTGGACAGAAAAGACTAGTATTAAAATATTCAACAGATGTTACTTAAATTTCAGTAGGCATGGAGGTGTTCTGGGTTTTTTTTTACCCCAGAATGTTCTTGGGCATTCTGGAAACATAATTCACTGGGATTGTTCAGGAACAAGAAATGTACTTTTTCAGGCAAAGGTATTAATCAACAATGATCTCGCATGAGGACCCTCCAGTCTTTTATGTGGCCAGCAAACATTCCTATGAGGAGGGATGTTCATCTCTCCTCCTAGTCTTGAATTACACCAGAAAAGGTGTCTGGTTGGATAGAGAGACAAATTCATTCTTGCTGGATCCATTTTTCTCTTTTCTTTTTTGGTTTTTGTTTCTTTTTCTCTCCCCAGGTTCCATTTAGGTGCATTTTAAATATGAAAGTTTTCTTGTTTAGAATCTTTCACACTAGCTGGGCACGCACAGCTGGTTGTATCAGAGCTGGCATTGCAGTTAGTGGCCAACTGTTGATGTTTAACACCAAACATCAGCTTGTTTCATCTAGTGCTCAGTGCTCAATGCTTCACTCTGCTGGAAAGCACAGTGCTGTATACTACAGTGCTCTATGGTTACATATTTATCTTTCACATTTCTTAAGGCAAAACTCACTGAGATGTTTCTCTGATGTGCTCATAATCCAAATACCATGTTTGCTGTCAACAAGTCATCTGATTCAAAAACCTTTGACTTTTTTTTTTTTTTTTAAGAGGAAGATGAGGAACAGCAACCTTGACATCTTAAAAACCTTGTGCCTCTAGGAGACCAGTCATTATCCTGCAGTAGGTATTTCAAGTTGGCAAATCAATGTAGAAGATCAGGGATGAAGATGAAAGACCCAGCTAGTCTTGACCCTTGCCACTTCTATTTTTTTAAGGGTCCTTCAGTGCTGATCATGCAAAGAGTTGCACTTAGGCTTATTTTACCACCAGCCAAGACAGAGAAAACTCATCCTTCTTTTGAACTTATCCTTCTTTTCTCCAAAGGCTTTTTGAAACAGCCTCAGGTTTAGGGTTGATGTTTTGTCTTTTTCTTGCTCAAGACTTTATTCTTTGCCTAAGGAATTTGTGAGAATATTTCTTTCTTCTTGTGCTGTAACGACCATCATATCATGACAGTAAGGACAGCCATGATCTGGTTTTATATCCCCAGAAAGAGGAAAACCAGTGCAGGTATGTCTCCATAAAAGCTTTTTTTCTGAAACAGGGCTAAGCCTGATAAATGAATAATTTACTTTGCAAATTGCTGGAGATGGTTCCTTTAAGGCAGAGACATATCCTGCTTTGTAGTGAATCCTGGAGTGTGAAAGTGTGTCAGTTATTAGGAAGAGGAAGGCTTCTCCATATGGAAGCAGACAAAGTTATTCTCTCAGTTGCTCTGCTAAGCAAATTTAAAAGGTACTATTTATTTTGTAATGGATGAAGGCTACCTGCTATTTTGCTTCTATTAGTCAAACTTGTTGCAGCTGTCTATATACAACAGCAAATCAGCAGCATTTTCAGTGAGCTAAGGTAAGAACCAACTAAAATGTAATCTCTATCTTTAAAAGATATATGTATGTATATATTATCCTCACTGTGACAAACTGGAAAAAGTGTTTTAATGACAGCAAGGAAGATCACAAAATAAGGTTTATGAAAAGTTTGGGAAATAAAAATTTACTGGCAACAGTCTGTTGAAGAAAGAGATATTTTAGTACCTCATTTGAAACTCCTTAAATCTGTCTGATTTTAAAAAGTATCCAACACTTCTTTGAAAACAATGCCTTTCAAAGTGTTTCCTGTAAACCTACTCCTCTGAAGTTGTAGGTTAGAGAGGTTGCAGGGTTTTAGGTTGTTGAAGTTGTAGGATCTCAGGGTATTTTAATCATCAAAAAATGTGGGGTCTTCTTGTGACTTTTACACTAACCTGGGTAAAGAGATAGCCATGCTTTCCAAGCTAAATCCTCACATTGTGATTGAACACAGAACTCCCTTTTGATATTATGAAGGAAAAAAAGTCATTGTTTCCAGAATTAGTTCCACTGAAGAAGGAAGCTTTTTCCCATAATTAGTCTGCTCCCTCCACACATGCTTTCTCAGAAGAGACCAGCTCCTAATAGTGCAGTATTTAGACCTCCTTTTCGTTATGTAAATTTTAGCATACGTTTTAACATAACTGGTGGAATATTAAGTCACCAAAATGCATTAGTCACAGTTTTAGATTAATCCCTAGATTAAACCTCAAATGAGGTTTTAGCAATCTCTTAGATTTCTGCTTCTTCATAGTTTATAAGGATCTTAATTTATGCGACTTTCACCGCTCCCTAACTTGCTCCTCAAAAGATTTGTCTTGATCTCTCTCTATTTGTACCAAAGCTGTACCTTGATTCATCAGTTTTTAGTATGGAAGGATAGGAGGAACAAAGTGGCAAAGGTCACTGAACATTTGTGAATTTCCCATCAAGGCATATTTTCTCTGGTTGTCCCCAAAATGCCTTCTTCTATTCTTTGAAGATGAGCAGAAAGGATTTTGACTATAAAATCAAAGCTCAAACCCCATATTTTTGCATTACACACAAATATATTACTTCGGTGTCATAAGAGCTGCAGAAGTTAGAGTCTAGAGCAAAGAAATAGCTGTTATGAATTAAGAAATGTTAATCACGGTTAGTTTTACCTCAAACCTAATAATCTTGAAAAATGACATTTTGGGAACTGCTTCAGTTTTAGAAATAACCATGGTACCTTACTTGTTCTCAAGCGTGATGAGCTCTACCTGACAGTTAATCCTGCTGCAGTTGCTTGCTTTAGGAGATATCTGAGTAACATATTAGTGGCCTTTGTTTGATAGATGCATATTCCAATCATGCTTGATCTTGTGATCAGCATGTGAACACTGATTATACACTTGAAATGCACAACTTCTCATGCTATTATCAGGATAGTTTGGGGGGGTTAAACTGAAGTTATTGAAATGTGAGTCAATATCCTATTTTGATGATACTGAAATACAGAATTTAGTGTAAAAAATAAATCAAAGAAAAATCTGAGTTCTTAGTATTTGAAAGGCCATTTCCTTATATATATTCCTGTCTTTTCATGTACTTCCCAACAGAGAGCTGGAGAGCTAATTATATTTCTGTAGTTATTTTTTTTTTTTGTTAACCCAAGGATTGTTTTATTTATTCAACTTGGCAATATTTGGTTCTTAGTGAAATTGAAAGAAAAAAACACACAAACAACCCCTTCTCATTTTTGAGCAGCGTAATAACTCACAGTTGGTACTGTGAAGACAGAAGACCTCCTGATGAAAGTATGTCATTGTCACCTCTGAAATGTAGTTACAGCATTAGAGAATGTGGAGGCAGCATTGTCTCATTGAAGAATAAAAAGTCAGATCACCACTTCACGGTTTTGCACTTTATGAATCGCCCTTACTACTACATCCACACCTTTGTTCCCTCACACAAGACTGAAATAGGTAATGTTTGGTTTGGTGGGGGTCTCTTTTAGTTTTCCAGAGTTTCTTTAGTGCTCATGCTCAGCACACAATCTTTTAACAGGAAGTTTGCTCATTCCAATTTGTAACTTCCCATTGATTCCCATGAGCTTGCTGGACAAAGACTTTTACTCACACTGCCACACAAACTCCATCTTCAGACGACAGGAGGAGTTTAAAGATCTAAGAGCAGAAACAATTATGTCAATACAGTGTATTTACTTTTTAGACATGGTAAGTGCTTTATGATCTGGGAACAGTCAGATTTTATCTTTGAGGTTGAATTGTTGAGCACAGCAGCATTACTAGTTAGGAGGTAAAATTGATCTGGAGAAAATAGTTTGCATTATCAGTTGCTTCTCTGTCAACCTTCTATCTTTCTTGATCAAAAAATGAAGTCCTTGGAAAATGAATGCACTAAACAAATGTCTGTTGTACAGCAAGATGTTCTTTAATTTACTTCCTTTTGTTTAAAAGTAATGTCTGTTTAGCACATTGGTTTAGATATGATTTAAAGCAGTTGACATGACAGATTGAAAACTTAAAATGTAGCATGAATAATACACAGTAAATTTATGTTGGGATGTTTTTATTCACTAGGGAGCCCTGAATAAGTTAGCAGCACTTGCAGCCACAACTTGTATACAGGGGAATAATTTGTATTTATTCCATTCTTCCATGAAGTTAAGGGAGGGGTGTGTGTGTATATATATATATATATATATATACGTGCATATGTATGTATATGTGTGTGTGTGTATATACATGCATAATTTATGTGTATGTCTATGTGTACATGCATATAGTCAACTGAGATCCACACACACATAGCCCATGCAGTTTATTAACAGTTAGCATATAATCTCTAAATGGAGCTCACTGCAATTCTAGATGTGCCCTGCTAGGAGCTAATGAGCAAACTCCTGGCTAATATTGACAATTAATCAGGCATAAAAGCATCTAAGATCAGGACCCATTGCCAAGCATAGAAGACTCATAGAGACTTCAATGAAACATGATATGTGAACAAATTTGTCTAATTGTATATCAGTCCTATGAAGAAATTCCCACCAAAACACTTAATTATCCACAGTACAGAAGCAATGCCTCCATCTCAGAATACGTTAGTGGCTTTTTGGTTTGTTGTAAGCCATTTACCGTAACTAATAAATTGAAGGAAGTATCATTATGTTTTCTTGCCAGTGTTCCTATTTTAATTGGTCTTGTATACTTGAGCCAATATCTGTGCATTGACTAGGGTAACCAAGTAATGATTGCACAATAAAAAGTGATCACTATTGGCTGAATACTTTTCTTCTGTTGATGTGGGAAGTTTTGCTCTCAGACTGATAAAATTAACATCAAAAGTCAAAAAAAATCCCCAAACCAACAAACCAACAGTGCAATAAAAGGCTCAAACTTGCAGTCTATAATAAAAGAGTAAAAACATTATTACTAATACAGAAAACACATGGTCTGTGAGCTTAATACTGATAATATATCTGGCATACAACTTTTTTTTTTCTAGAATAAAAAATGTGTACCTCTTAAAATCATGGTACAGGCTACAGGTTTTTTGTGGTTTTTTTGGTTTTTTTTTTTTGGTTTTTTTTTTTTTCTACATCAATAGAAAGCCTGTTATGACACACAACAGAAAACCACTTGAAGTATTGCTGTTACTCACTACAGAAGAATGATTTTTGCAAAGATAAGATGCTCTGGCCTTGAGACACACATGAGTAAATTGGGTAGTTTTCCTAAGAAGCATTCTTGTTGAACTGTTTTTCTTTTCCATTTCAGTTGACAATATGGATCTGTAGTATATTGTTGGATCTGCTGTGTGATAACACAACAAAGCCTGTGTTCTGCTCTCAGCAGTGCTATTTATACCTTGTAACATTTTTCAAAGTACTACTTTAGTGTTCTTCCACTGTTAAAAAAAATAAAAAAGCAAAACAAAACCAAACCAAAACAAAAACACACACACACACACAAAAATAAACCCCAAAAAAACCCAAAAAAAACAAGCAACACCCTCAAAGAAACCCCACAAGATAACTTGCCCCCACAAAAATATAAATGAATAGATAAAAGCAGCCATAAGTCAGATTGAAGCCTGGACATTTCCCTTCAATGTTCAGCTCATTTTGATTTATGGATGAAGACTTGCATCTTGCAAATGATGTAATATGAGCCAGAGTACACCCCTTACAACTGGAGAAGCT
Source organism: Dendrocincla fuliginosa (assembly GCA_035047845.1). Classification (NCBI taxonomy): domain Eukaryota; kingdom Metazoa; phylum Chordata; class Aves; order Passeriformes; family Dendrocolaptidae; genus Dendrocincla; species Dendrocincla fuliginosa. The sequence goes on from JAWWMO010000001.1 coordinate 89,321,060, forward strand.
TACAACAAGAGAGTTGCTCAGGTCTTTTTCTTTAGCCTAATACTTTGAAAGGAGATCAAGAACTCCCTTTCACATTGGGATGAGAATCGACTATGAGTAGCTATCATCCAAAAATCTCCACAGCAGTCAGGGCACAAGCTGCAGTCTCAAGTGGAAGCCAAGTGGATTGAAAGGAGCAGGCTAAGCATCTACTAATTTTTATTTGAAGATAGCTCATAGTAAGAAAGCTCAGTATGACTGCTAAGCTGTCATATTGAAGTGTATCTTCATGTGGTCTGTGGGAGAGACCCTTCCGTCCTGGATGCCAATCAGTTGTGATCAGCCAGAGGCTGAAGTGATACTCATTGCTGGAAATGAGGGATAGAAGCTGAAAGAGATTTATGCTAGGCAACAGCACAAGGTTTAAGTCATCCTTAGGTAGCAAAGAAAGCAGAAGAAAAAAAAAAACTGCTTAAAAATTTAATACTGGTATATCTTGGAATACATAGGTCACAAAAAATAAAACAAAACTGATCATGATATTTCCTCATACTCAGAATTTACATTTTCATGGTCAACACTGCACTGTTCGACAATGGCTAGCTTTTAATATTAACCATTTTGTGTGGTTGTATGATGTGTCTGTGCAAGTCCATGCCTCAGCTAAAAAACAAAAGAAATATGATGCCCACATGTTAAATGCTGAAATTCCCTTATAGTTACAGTATACAGTGGGATTACAAATTAGGAAGAAATACAGCCAATAACTTGTACTGGGAGGTGAGTGGGAGGGGTGTGGGTGTGTTTATGCATTATTATTATTACCAGTTGTTCTCATAAGCAAGGACAAGAAGAGAAAGAAAAATTTGAGGAAGAAAGTACAATAGTTCATTGAATGTCCACTGCTTCCTTTAGTGTCCCAGTGTCCTGATAAAAAGGCTGGATAGCTTCTGTGGCTCCAATACAGATAGCATACTTTTTCACAGCACAGAATGAGTATGTTTTGAATGAGTGGAGGAAACAAATTTACATGAAGGAAACGATATTCCTGGGTATAAACTCACGAAGATGTATTTTCTTTCTCTTTAGGACATCTCTCATTTTCTATAGGTATATATATCTTCTCTTTTTGAAACATTATTTATCTGGGCTAATCACAAAGAAAAATATATTAACAGCTGTACTGTCACAGATCTGCTTTTCTCTTAATTCACAGTAAATCAGCAGTTTCATGGATGATTTGCTACACCCAAAGCACGCAGACTTGGAAATACAGCCATCACAGAAAACGTTCTGCTGGAAGGAAGAAAAACTCTGCTAAAATCAGACGTAGCACCTTTAAGCTTATCTTTTTTCCTGCTATCTTTCCTAGAGTCTTTAGAACTTGTGGTATCTCTCAGAGTAGTAAACATTAGTTCTTTCTCACCATTAAAAGTCTTCCAACACCAAACTCACAGTCTTATAATTAAGAGTCAAGCTGAAACTATGCTAGGCTTAGGATTAAGGGCAGCATGCTGAGGGAGGAGGTTGCTGAAACTTTGATCTCTCTTTTATTTCCCCTGCAGCTCGCGTTACTTTGCTGGAAGTTTTTGGCATGGTCACAGGACTACACAATGTTCTTACTTAAAAAGGAACAACTGCCTTTACTCAGATTTAGACTGTTCAATTTTCCTACATGTTCACCCTCTTACCCATTGTAATGCATTAATTTGAGGTATGTTTTGGAGACGTCTGAATGAAAAATATTGAAGGCATTTCTACAACACATATATTGCGATTGAAAGAGAAGATCAGTGAGTGCGTGTATATCTCTACATATATACTCACATATAAATATTAACAATTACAATAATAAATACATAAATATATATAATGCATATAAATACATTTATCAAGATGAAATTTCAGGATAGCATAGAATGGTTCTGTTAATTTTTGGATGTTTATCTTTAATATGTTAATAGATAAACATTTTACAATGCTTGGTAAAAATCATTGACTATCTCTCTGTTCACCCCTGTGCCTGAGCCAGGTCCACTGGGACAGAGCAGGTACATCACTGGCAGATTGTGAGGGAGCAGGTGACATCAAGGTGGGGAGCAGATAAACTCCCTCAGTGCTTTGAATACAGAGCTGTCTCAGGTTCTTGGAGGAACAATCCTCAATCCAAAGTATTGCTTGAAGAATTAAAATTCTTTAGCAATTGAAAGCAAACTTTTAAAAACCATCCTGGTGTGGTTTTTTTGTTTTGTTTTGTTTTTTTCACTTTTCTGCTGAAAAATAAATAGGAAAAAAGTCATGGAAATGATCCCTTTATCAGAAATGTTCATGCTTACACTGTTTATGTTTATACTGTTAACAGCTGTAGAGGAAGAACTTAGTCAAATTACTAACATAGTTGCAATGCACTGAAATCTTTCTCAGAAGCATTTATGAAGTTCCTATATTTCAGAAGTTCAGAAGATTAGCAAACAGAAGGTGGTACTGTTTGTGCCAATATTCAAAATTTTAAAGGCCAAAAGAATAGTATAAGAAGGGAGAAGAAAACCATGCAGTAAGCAGCATAAAACTGGGTTTAGGTTCTGAGAAAGACTAGGGAATACAAGTCATGAAAACTTTGTAAAGGTACATTACAGCTTTCGTTTGACCAACTGATAGTTGGAAGAAACAGGCAAACTTTTAGATATACAACAACATTCTCAAGTTCAAAGTAGAAAAAAAAAAAACCTTCATAATAACACAATCACAATTATAATAATATGTAAATTTCAATCTTCATGTGCCTTAGAAATGGATACTAAGACAGAAGTTAATAAGAGAAACAATTTGTGATAGCATTCATTGCAGTGAAATACCATTTTTGTTCCCAACTTAGAATTATCAAGGAATGTGTTAGAAGTTTGAGGAACACCATTTGTCATTACATATCTGCCTTTTATATGATAAATAACTTTTTAAAAATTGATATAAGTTATGCTTGTAAATATCCTTTAAATCTCTTTCAAATATTTCTTCCATATACAGAAGATGAAGGAGAAACTTGATTTGATATTTTCTTGCTTTTAAATGTCATAAGAAAAATGTGTATATATTTCATGGTTTATACATGCATAAGCTTTACATTTTCTTTTAATGAGGACATTAAAAGCAAAAATGACATGTTTGTGCAATGTTGCTGCCACAGAAGTAGAAAAGAGAAATAATACAAAATTTAAGATTTCTGTCAGTCATAACTTGGTTATTTTGGTAATTTGGATATAAGCATTACTAATTTTAAATGTAGCACTGCAACAGCTTAAGGCAGATAGATGCTGCCTTGGCTCTGAGTGGACTATGGCAGTCACTGCTCCAAGCAGATGTTCAGTGGGTGTCCCCTTTGTGTGGAAGAAAAGCCAGGTGAACTTCAGATGAATGAAACTTCAGTTCCCACCGCACACAGCCCACCTGAATTTGTCAACCAGTGGAAGTGCAGGCAATGAGAGGAAGGGCTGAAATAAAAAAAAAAAAGAGAATTCACCATAAGGGCTGTCCAGTGAGGTAAGTGTTCCTTCTCCATCAAGGCCAATTGCATGTATTGCAACAGCATAAACATGACTCCAAATTCTTGGAATATTTATTGGAAAGGCTATTTGATGCTATGATGCACATTTAACTTTATTTAGAAAACTGCAGTTGACTAGAACTAATTCCTCTTAAAATTATCTGACTTCAACTTTAATTGAAGAAGTGTTCCAATATTTTTGATTAATAGCAGAAGACTCAATAGATACACTTGTAGCTCACCCCATTGTAACAGAAGCTATTTTTAAAAGATTTGTTATGAAAATACAGGGAGGAAAAAACCCATAATTTTAAAATACAATTTATTTAAGTCAAAATAGAAGCTCTCACAACTTAAATTTTGGTGAAGCAGCTGTCCCTGTCCTTACTTTGTTTTTGTTAACACAGATTATACTTTTAAAGTTTCTAGCTTCACTTGTTCAACAAGTTCTAATGAAACACATGGAAGGTGACTGGAGAGAATATTTGCCCCCACCCCCACCCCCACCCCACCCCTCCAAATTCATACAGTTAAAAGGTGGTTGTAACAAACTTCCTTGCCTCTCTTTAGAAATGAAAATCACCTTTGGACTGAGTAAAAGAATCTAAAATGCCAGACCCTGAGGAACCGATCGAGAAAACTCAGAACAACTGAAATAGGTAATAAAACCAGCATTTCCCAAGTCTTCTAGAACTCGTGAAAAAAATTCTCTGTGTATGTAAAAAAACCCCTTACATTACTATATCCAAATAATCATGTCAAATATAATTTCTCATTAGCCTTATATAGGTAAAGATGTTTAGCAACACTAAACAATATGGTATTCAAAATATAGAACATCTAGTTTAATGCAGATTAATTTTTAACAAGAATTCCTATGCAGTAGGCAGATAGTTCCCACATTCCATTGTGATTGACAAGCCTGACATATGGAATAGTTCACAAATTCCCAGGTGACTGACAGATGGAGAATAGAAAGGCGGATAAAGTTGCCTAGAGAGCTGAGGACGATTTCATATTCAGCGGTTTTGATCAAAAGGATTCCAGATCTCACACTAAATTTAGCACCGCTGGCAATTAGTGCATGATTTATTCAGTCCTTTCATTTGCTGGATGACAAATGGAAAACAAGCACAAAATTAAAAATAAGTTTATTTCCAGCATTTCGGATATTTAAAATGTGTGTGTCTTTGTTTGCACATAAATTAACATGAGATGAATTTATAGTAAGATTAAATCTGAAATGGAGATACAAGCAATAAATAAGAGCTTTTTTATGTATCTTTCAGGCAGAACAGGTGTTTGAATTAAGAAATACTAATATGTTTAGCAGCATGACTCCACCTTTAGCATTAGGGAGTTGATGTTTCCCTACCTTTAGAATAATCTTTCCACAATTTAAGATTCTTTCATAAGCTTCCAGCATAGGTGACCATCTGTAAGTCAATACTAATGCTTTTTAGACCAATAATAATAATAATAATAAAGCTATCCCCATGTTTTCTGAATACAATTGAACAACTGCATTTTTCCTACTAGTTTGTCTGCATAAGTCTTACAAGTGGCAGTTAAACACAAACACAGAGCATGGGAATCTTCCCAGTGGTGGATAATGTCACTTTTTTTTAATGAAAAATATATAGAGAATTCTTCAGATCCCTGAGTAAAACTTTTTGAAAGTAAAATCTGATTTATCATCCATTCTACTAATTTTGGAGTGAAAAGCCAGTTGCTCCAAAATAATGAATTCATTTGAACCCTTTGGACAGAATATGTCAATATCTCATCCAAAAATGGAGAGCACAGCATGGTGCTCCATTCCTAGGGGAATGTACCAGCTAGGAAATTTCAGGTACATACTTTCAATGCAGAAAACAATATCATATAATATGAAGAATGCTAAGAAATTTTAATTTCTAAATGTAACCCAGAATTCAGTTTAACCTTGTACTTATCTTCTGAGAGATATTGCAGGCAATGTGAAACCTCCAAGAGCAGTTCTAAATGAATTATGGAAAACACCATAATTTGAAGCCTGTAAGTTTGTAAGCCTCTAAGTCTACAAAAGGTTTTCTTTTGCAATAAATAGATACTAAGCTAACCTGAATAGAAAAAAAGAAAAAAGTCACTGCTCCTAGAGAAAAGGTGGAAACTGATGGTAAATGTATTATATCCTTAGAGTTAGAGGAGCTTGTTATGAACTGAAAATAAAATGTGCATACCATAATTTAAAATTATTACTTACTTATAACTGAAACTATTTTATTTTTTTTTCTGGCTTCAGAAACTTGGAAATAATAACAGATAGTGATGTAATATAACTCTGTAGCTACACCTATCTCCTAAGAAGGAAACACATGTTTCCAGAGTGTCCATGAAGATTTAGCCCAATTTCTAGCTCGTGGCTTTAGGACGTCAGTGACAGCATGGCACTAGCGCAGCCCAGCCTGAGGACCACAGCACACTTTGTACTCCACTGCATTCTGTTTCTCCTCTTCACAAGAACCTGTGGTTTGTTATTTACATTTTCTCCTCCTCTGGACATCTTTTCCTTGCTCCCAGAACCAACCCAAAATAATTCCCAGACAAGCAGTCTCAGAACCGACTTTTTTTTCTTTTATAGAATTCCCTCTCCACTCCCCTTATGCACTACACCAAAGTAAAATCATTGTCTGCTCATGAATGTGAGTCTTCTCATATTTTTCTGCACCTCTAAAAGACAATAGTTAAATCTCCAAGCTCCTCCCCTTTCCTTGTGTTTCATTTTACATTTAAGAAGAAAAAAAACACCCCAAACCAAAAAACAAGTGTTGCATTCGCAGTACCTACAGCTGTGTGGTCTAGATGGCAACATCTTGGGGGAAGGAATGGAGGAGAAGAAGAAGATCTCACAGAGAACATACATATAGTAGATTATCCCTAACGATTCTAGGAAGGCAGACTTTGTGTCTGCTCATTTAAGTTATGATATTTCCTTTATCTTCTCCAAATCCTAAAAGATGAACATTTCATTCACTGAATCACTGGGCTTTACATACATCTGAAACTCACTTGGTCCAAAATAGTTTTCTCCTCCTTAGGGATGGGAGAGAAGTCAGCAGGACTGAAAAGTGTGCTCACTAAAGCCTTCTTGTAGTCTAAGTGCCTGGAATATCTGCTCCATTTGGGAAAGGTAGAGAGCAGAGCTGCATCACTGTTCTTTCCTCTATTACATCTAAGTAGCAAATGTCATCCTCTTTCAAAAAAAGACAGACTATCTGTTTTCTTGGGACAACCACAAATCTACCATTGTGTAGCAGGCTTTAAGTGAAGGGTAGCTCTGTGGATATTTTTAAGACATGCCTGTTTTGCTCTTTTCAGTTTTTCTTCATGTGCCCCTTAGTTTTCTTCTCTCTTTCTGACAGACAGGAAGGCAATGCTTACTGATTTCTGCTAAGGCAACATCTCCTTTTACTACACAGCTACACAAACTGAAGACATGCATTTAAAATGTAATGTGAAATTCTGTAAATTCAAATTATTCTAGGCAGGTTGGATCCAGTCCAGACAGTGGATTTTTTATGCTTCTGTCTTGTGGTTAGCAGTGCTTCAGAGACAAGTATTATTGCTAGCTTTGTACTAATATGCTGGGGAGTTTTGCTGAACTGGAAACGGAGTTGATCCAGTGCTGAATAGGCTCATCTCTTCTCTGTCGCAGACATCACTACAAGTGGTCTCAGTGACACTAAAGAGTTCCCAACATACATATTATGGTATTTTTTTCCCATGTGTTCTTCATAAACCAGGTATTAAATCCTTGAGTTAAAGATCTGTCTTGTTCACCTTTTGGTGGTGAAGCCTGGCATGTAATGAGAGAACGCCCATGCCAGAGATAGCTGCGTAGTAATAGAGAAATTAGAGAGGCAAAGAATTTATTTGTTTCCTTGAGAGTTATTTCCCCTGCACTAAAGTGATTGCTGATAACAAGTACTTCATTTTTTCTTGTGTATAGGTCAGATGGTTCATTTGGTGAATTGTTTACTACATTTGGTGAGTTGTTTACTACATTTGCAGTTTTCACATGGTATTGTTTTTTTGCCATGACTAGATGACTAAACTTTCAAATGAGAGACTAGGAGAATAATGATGAGAGTGAATTCACTGGTAGCAAAAAAAGTCAGATTTGAGTCACATCTTCATGAATCTGTCTTTCATTATTTGTCCAGCTGGAGTTTATATCCATCACTATTTCAGCCTCTGCTGATTTTTCACTTCATCATAATGTTTTGGTTAAATTTAATAATCCACTTACTGGGCCAGATTCTGCTTTCAATTATGCTAGTGTAAATCTAGAAGAACCTCATTGAAAGCCAGTAAAGTTATTTTTATTTATTCCAGGGTAACACAAAATGGAGTCTGACCCCTCTACATATGCTGTTAGGTCTCTTATATTAATGTTTAAAATCTCTCTATTTGTTTACGGACATTTAACAATTTTCCCCAAAAGCCCTTATCACATGCTCTGTGTGTTTTTTAAGGAAGGAGAGAAAGGGTTCTTGCTTGGTATTTTTTTTTCTTAGCCCTTTTATTTTTCTCTCCAGACACTATATTATGTATTTAACTACTTAATATTATTTCCTCCCTGTCCACCCATCTGTTTATTTTAGTTGCTTCTTCCTCTTGGCTGGCTTCTGTATAGACTCTCCCCATATGCCTGCTAGGAATGTGAATGAATATGATTAACAAGCACTGAAATGCACAAATATGATCTTACTTGAAACTCTGTTTCAGGATCTGCATATTGTGGATGTTTCAGGCTGTGTCTGCTTCTCAGCACACTAAATATACCGAGCATAGGTGTGCAGACAAGAGCTAGTCCACACAATAAGAGTGTTTCCTTGCAAATGGTGAGTACGTCTTGTCAAGTGATCCTTTCTGACTAATAATTGTCTTCATTCACTGTAGCAAGACAGTGGCTAACAGCTCTACTTAAAAGCATGTGCTGTGCTTTTGCATCTGTGTAGCAGATATGCAGAGTGCAGTCCTGCCAAAAGCCTTTGAAAGTGTCACATCTAACATGGGTGTTGCAACTTCCTCTGCCTCTGCAAAAGCCCTACCACTGTTGAATTATTCCAGAGTTCTGCTAGCTTTACACATATAATTGAATCTAGTGTTACTTCTCTGCGTGAAAGTACCCTGTGGAGCTCTGCTTGCCGAGGGTTTTCTGTTGCATCAGAGACCTCAGGAGTTGAAATGAAGCAACAGGTTGAGAGAGCTGTGAAATTAAGGCTGGGGAAAGAAGACGGCAAAGACCTACCAAAGCTTAGCAGATTGAGTTCTGTGACTGGCAGTAGGTTTCGACTAAGCTAGTTACACAAAATAAACCCTGAATCTATGTACCTCCTTTCTGAATGCCCCACTTGAGTCATCTTAAGGTTGATTTTCAGAATTATTTAGCTGTATTTAGTAGATTTTTCTCAGCTGTGAGCAATCACACAAAAACAGATCTATCACATAAAGAAAGATTTCTGACAGGTAAGGGGTGCTCCAGATCCCAAACCAGCTGCCCTGTTTCTACATTAATACTCAATCAGCTGATAGCTGTTACCCCTGACATTTTTGGTCCCAGGAAATGACAGTACCTGTCTTTCATACACTTTGAACTTATCTTTAGCTGGCAGAATATCTATAGAGCAAACGGAAACAATATTTATTTATTTTTCAATTTGGCCAGGAACTTGAAAACCATTCATTTTCATTTGACCTGAAAAATCAGCTTATACAAGTGCTGCCATAAATGGTCAATTCATTGATCACTGTGGATAATACTGAAAAACCCTTGCTAACAATAATTTTCAGTGATTATTCATTTATGTTTTCACAGTAAATTCATTTGGCTATGTTTGCATCTTCTTTATGCTTGAACTCTGCAAGTCTGGTTTAGTCTTACTGGCACCACTCTTTATGGAAAAAGACTTTTAAAAACAGCTGCAGAGTGCTTATACTAGGAAGCCCAATCACAAGGGCCGCATCCATCCAACAGCAACACAGAAATGGTGCCAGCAGGCTCATGACTGCTCACTGTTCGACTACAACTTAAACAGAAATCCAAAGAGATGAAATGTTTGGCTATGTTTGAGAGGACAGTGTGTATATTTCATAAATGGAAAAGGTGGTAACTAATAAAAAACACTATTTTCCTGAACAGAATAGGAAGTGAAATTAATTAAACAGACTATTCACCTATGAATAAGTCCTATGTGTTGATCAAATTCCAGAATAAGCCCAGGGAAAACTTGGCTAAAATCCAGAATGCAGTAGGTCCTCAGTTCTCCAACTATGTGTGAGCCTGAATAGGTGTACAGCTCCTTTGACAGGGCTCCCAGCCTGCTGCACAGTATGGACCTTTGGAAAGCAAACTTGTGTGCATCTGAGTATGTGGAACTAGCTACATATTCGGAACCCAGATTTTATCATTAATAATAAAGTCAGAGCTACATGGTTGGTGATAAGTTGCTGAAAATCAGAGGAAGAAATTTGAAAACATATGGTAAGATTTGGTTGAAATCCAACAGAATAAAGTAATTGAATTTTGTACAAAGGCCACAGAAGGGAAATGGAAAATGTGCAATGACAAATTAATGTGTGGCCAAGGGTTACATGTCCTATCCAGCAATATATACACTAGAAAGTAAAAAAGGTCAATGTGGGTAAATAAAGATGTGAAAAAGTAATTAAGGGTTGAGACACAATCATATGCGAGGTATAAAACACCCAGGTATGAGAGAGGTCTGGGAGTATTAGAGAATGAATTTCACCAAAAATTATGAGGAAAGCAAAGGTGAAAAATGAAATGAGGATCACAGAAATGTTTAGATATATATTAAGGCATTTTTCAAGTGTCTAAAAAATGGGAGGTCAGTGAAGGAGACGGCAGTGCCTCAAAGAGAATAGGAGGATAATTTATTGAGAGGTAGACACTTCAGAAGAATTAAATGTTTTCTTTGATTTATTGTTCATAAAAGGAATGGGGGACATATGCCAGGAATAGACAAATACCAGAGGAAAACAGGATCGTGCCAGAATTAAAAAAAAAACCAAAAAAAAAACCGAAAAAAAAAAAAAAAAAAGGAAAACTTTGGCATGGGCTCTCAGCTGGTGAAAATTTGCCAGGCTCATTTGGCCTCAGTGGAGCCAGTTAACCCATTAAAGTCGTTAGGAAACATTTATTGCAATATTTCCCAGTTCTAATCAGAATACCTTAGTCAAGTACACAAATGTTTTTCTATTCTTTTTTCCCCTTTCTTTTCACTGATTTAACTGAGAGCTTGTTGCATGGGCTTCAGAGTTAACTTTCTATTCCATAAATTTACGTAGAACTTGAGGATGCTATCTACAGGTTTGATATGTATTGTAATTTTTTAAAGTAAAATATAAATAGAAAAAACAGCCATACTTACTTCAGACTGGGAATTCACAAAAATGGAGACAGTTTTGGCCAATGCCAAGGTAAATGATTTATGGGGCACAGAATATGGTTTCCTTCTGGCATTTTCAGTGCAGGGACTGACTCTGTAAACCTGCAAGTTTGATAGTGTAACACTTCATCTGTGAGCAGTGAGACGTGCGATGATGTAGGAGCAAGCTAGAAGTTCTGTAAAAGATTTTTGTGTGAATTTAACAATTTTTGGTAGCACATTTAATGAGTCATCATACTGACTCGTAGGACTTCAGGATTCCATAGCCTGTCAGGATCAGATATACTTCAGTACCCCCTGGGAATCCAATGGCAGAGAAGTTCTAACATAGCATTTAACGTATGTAGTACCATGTGTGCACCAAGAAGAGTTCTGTCTGCTTTTTTCCATCAGTCCTGCTGCTGATGGATGGAGATGAATCTTTCCCTTCTGTCCAAAATCCTGCGGTTTTGGTGGTGGTTTTTTTCTGGTTTTCTTTGGCACGTTCATTTTCACAAAGCTCTAAACTTAGCCTACCACCGAAAATCATAGCGCTTTTTTCTACACTTTCTTGTTACCATTTTGGTGGATTGACTTAAGCAAAATATTTCCACCGAGTAGTAATGATTAAAATCCTGATGCCAGTAACATGTTAGTGCCATATGGGAACCTATCGAAAAGCACTTTGCATTGACTCCTAAGTCAGGAGTTTGCAGTCGCATTCACTGGGTCAGGCTTGGGAGGAGGAACTCAAGCAGGGAGGAGGAGGGGCGTCCTGGAAACCTAGCACGGCTGCTTTCAGTTTTGTTTTCCTCCCTTTAGGTACTCAGCAGAAGGGTAATGAGAGAGCTAACTTGCTTGCTTCCCTTTAATTGTACAAAAAATGGTGTGAACCAGTAAACAGAGTAAGCAGAAAAATGTATTCTGCAGATGAGGCATTGCCAGTAACAAAATGGAAATCTACAAGCCAATTTTTTTGTGAAAACATTTTAATCGTTTTCACACAGCTCTAAAATTAGCCCCAGTGACAGAAAACTAAACTTAGTTAATGTATTTGTAGCTATAAGGTGTGCTGGTTTATTTATGAACAGTGAATATTTTATGAAGTTGAATGAGTATTGAAAAAAAGGGAGATGAATATTCATTTCAGTTTTAGGAATGGGTTGTTGTATTTATGCCTTTTCTATGCTCACTTTTTATGGACCTTTTAGTGATTGAAATGTGATTCCCTTAAACTGATATCAAATTGTACTGTCTGAGGGCACTCAAGGATAGTGAATATAAAACTCAATCTGAATGAATCACATAAGGACCTGACCAAATCCATTGCAGCTAGGATAAGGCTGCATGCAAACGTACAGTGACCAGACTTGGAAACCTATTTTCTAGCAGAATCCTTGTTTATTTTTTTATTGAAAAAATCTATTTAATCAGCATAAAACATTTTCAGTGCAGCAAGTTTATTTCTTTAAATGTTTAGTTTCAAGAAAAATATCAGTAAATTTGAAATATTCTGGTTTAGCACTTTTGGAATTCAAAATTTCATTTTTTTAAACTTTCACACTTCTTCCCATGTAAAAATATATTCTTTCTATATTACCCAAATCAGTTACACCTAGGCAAAAAAAAGAAAAAACTTATCAATTTTTTTCCCCCAAAAATTAATTTGATAGCATTAAAAAAAAACAACCACCAAAAAACCCAAACCAAAACAAACAAAATACCCAAACAATCAAACAAAAAAAAAAAAACACTTCTCCTGGAAGTTTCACATATTTCAAGTCCTTATGAATCATATTCTGTCAGTATTTGTACACTTTAAGGGGAAAAAAGGTAAAGAAATAATTTATTTTTTATTAATTTTCGGTACAACACTGCTTTTCAAGCTGATGAAAATAGTCTCCATATATATAATGATTTTGTGTGTGAGCTTCTAAAAAACCTCCTAGACAAATTTTTGTGACATGATGTCACTCAGAGCATAGTGTTTTTTTCTTACTAGGTCAAATATTTAAAGACTTTTCAGATCAACAAAGTGGAGGCAAACTCTACTGAAAATGCTTATAATATGAAGAATAGCTATGGGTCCTTTTCCGATAATTTAACATGCCCAAACAAAGGGTTACCAGCAAAGGAAACTTTCTGGTAAGAAGCGTATTTTTTCTCCATCACAGTGCTCACAAAGAATGAAATAATTTGTCTCACTCCAATATTTTTCTCCCAATTATACAAGAACTCTTGCGTGCCATATAAAAGGACTACTACTAAAATCATGGAGAACAAATATGTCCATGCCCGTACTGTGCTAAAAAAAAGATCCAATAACAATCCATCTAGTTTATAGCCCACCATGTTAGTGCAAACCTATCTACCTACTTTGGTGGCAGCTCTGCTCTAATATGCTTGGACACAACCTGAAGTGGAGGGAATGGGAAGATTTCTGCCATTACTTTGGTAGCTGGCAGCCTTTGGCATCAGGATGGATAGAAGAGCTGCTACTGTTCAAACCCTTTTTGCTGAAGCGCCTGTTGTTTTGGGTTTGTTTCTTGATTGTTTAAGGAAAAGTAAATTTTTGCACAGCCCCTCAGTTTCTTTAACAAGGAGAATGTCTAAAATTACTTGCCAAAACTAAGATATATGGACACTTTAATAATGAGAAGCACACAGGGTTCAGTGTCAGGAAACTGTGTGCCTGAAACATATGCAAAAGGGTAAATTATTAAAGACTTCAACCTGTCCTTAAAATTAAAAATTAAATTTAAGATCTTTATCTTAGAGTGAACAGGGACTGATTCTCTATGGCAAAGATGTTGAGCTTGTCCCTCCAAGCCCCGAAACAATAAGAACAGTAGTTTCAAGCAAGCTTTGCATCTTTTCTCACCTCTAGAGTGTTTCTCTACCTCTGGAATGCACTGACCCTTCAGTAAAGTGATAAGTAGTCTGAGATTTCAAGCTCAATTTTTTTTCAGGTCTTTTTTTTTTTTTTCCCCTAAAGTTGTCAACACCATAATTTTCTGTGATGCCCTGATAAGGATACATCACTACACAGGGAGTAGGCTGGTCTTCCTAAGCATAGACCTTCAGTTGAATCCCTGTTTATGATAAAAATAGAAAAGGTGCACCATGTGTTGACCTTGGCCTGTTAGTCAGTATAATCCTGGCAGAGACACCTTACTAGATATGATCATCAAAAAGTGGATTATATAGCTGAACTCTGCTCCAGTGCTGAAGCATTCAAAATCTATTTGGAAAAACGTCAGCAACATAGTGTTTGTATCCACAAGAAGACCCTGGCAGAAGCTTCTGCACAGGTTATTATGCTATCACCTGAAACCAATTGCCTGAAACAAACTGAAATAAGTTCTTCCTTAAAACACTCTACTCTGAATTCTCATTGAGTGTTGAGACTAGTTTAGCAGCTGTGTTCAGACTACCTTAGAGAAACAGAGAGATGGCTTTGCTTGCAGGGCAGGGGAGTGCATGAGATTTTTTTGATGGTTGTGTTTTGCTTTTTTTTTAGCTGTCCTTGAGTAATAAAAACTGTTTCCTTAGAAATGACTGATAAATTCCTGTGCATTGCTGTATTTATTTAATTTCAGTAACATAGCCGTTTACAGGACAAAAGATAAAGTTTTAATATAATGATGCATAGCTATGGTCAAGGTTCTTCATTAATTAGAAATAGAAAAGAAGCTAATGGCATGTTCACAACATGCAGTGAAATATGTTTAATTAACATGGAGAGGCCTCCAAAAATAGTATCTTACTGAGCTAGTTCCAAAAGCAGTAATATTGCATTTACTTGGCAAACCACTTAAGCTAATTAGCCTTGCAATGAGAGGGGACTCAGTAGCTCAGTTATACTGTCTTTCTTCTCCAGACATATTGCTTCTGGGGCCGGGCAATGGACATCACCTGGCACTGCCTTTCACCCTGCAGGCTTGCTCGCAAACACCCAGTTGCCTTCTGGGTTGTGCTGCATTCTCTGTTATGTATGTTGTGGATGCAGCTGCGCGATCTTCTTTTTTTGGGTGGAGGGAAAAACAAACACATCCCATATCCTCCCCAAAAATAACCTAAACCCATGTTCAAAAGACAATCTTGCCAGTCACTAAACAGAAACAGAATGTAGTTGATGTTGTCTCTGACTGACCATGTTAATATTGTCAAATTCAACATGTGCTTAAGGATTCAATGTATTATGAAAAAATACAGCTATATTTGGTCCAAATAAAAAAGAAATTAATGCACTGATGAAGACTGAACAAAGCAAAACAAACAAAAAAAAATTTAGAAAAATACCTGTAACAAGAGTAACTGATGCAGTTTGTATAGGAAAGGCCCAATACTTTGTGCAGAGCTTGGGATGAAAAAAGAATTGCATGTTCAGGTGTCACACAGTCAAATGGTAATATGCATTTCAGATAAGATAGCATTTGCAGACTTGTTGAGGTAGTTAGCTGGCAAACAGAAGAGTTTCTCAAATAGAAGAGCATAGGACAACTGAAGCCAAATTCTTAGTAGGAACATGTAGTAAGTGTGCAGAGAATTGCATTGGCTTGCCTCTGTTGTCCTTAATGTCCAGATATTTCTTCAGAGAGACCATAAACATATTCCTAGAGATTTGACGGCCTATCTGATATGGGAAAACATAGGAAACTTTAAACCCCAGAGTCATCAACGTATATAAGTTTTTAGAAATGTATGCCAAGGCACTTAAAACTATCATATTAAAATATACTGTTCAGGACACAATGTGTAGATCGGTGATCTTGTTTTTTCATAACAGAATAATTATCATGAATAATTATCTGAATAATTATCATGAATAAATATATAAGAGCAGCTGCATAACTTACAGATCAATATGTACACTTCATAGGCAATACCTGTCGTTTGAGGGTGGGGTTTGGTGTATATTGAACGTCCTGCCTGTTCTGTGTGAAAGGAAGTGCCTGCTAGTTTTAATTTCTAGCAGAGTTTGGTTTCAAAAAGGGAAAGTACTACATTTTTATAGTGATCCCAAATTTGAGCGAGTAGCACATTAAGTGAGTTGAAGTGCCTTTGCTTACTACCTAATGGCTTTGCAAAACAAAGTAATGGGTGTGGATTGAGATCCTGTATAATTTAATGTTTTGCCAGAAATACACAGCGGTGTCATTACATACGTAGCTTATTACATAGTAGAAATTGTATAGAAAGAGAGTTATGAATCCCCCAAACCTTTTTCAGTTGTTCTCTGCTTCAAAAACCTATAGAGCAAAATCATAATAATTAGAAAAAGAGAGTATTCTAATGTTTTTCTTATTTTTAAAGGAGAGAATTTGTTTTCATGCAAATACAATGTTTGTCAGATTTCATCCTTCAGTAGATTCTTAAAGGCTAGTTATTTGTTTGTCATAGAAATGATGGCTGAAACTGAACAATTACAACTCTGGTAGACAACACTATAATAAAGTGAGTGAAATACCTCAAAATATAAGAAGAACTGATTATTGTATTTCTTACCTTGAGACTAAATTCAGAAATGAAAGTAAATGGTTTTTGTTAAAATAAAAAAAAAAATAATAATTAAAAAAATGTGTAGGCTGTTCACTTGTGGTGACATCATCTGAGGATCCCTTGGGCTTGAGAACTGTGAATCAGCTGGCTTGTGATTTGATGCCAATATTCAGAAAATTACTGCAAAGACTAAACACCACAGCCCTGTCTCAAGTGTCCATATCCTCAGCACAAAGGGGTAAAGAATAAAATATTTCAGAAAGCACTTCAAAATAGAGTGACAGCCGCCACCACTAGTTTGTGGAGATCTCAGTCTTACTGGAACTGGTGAATGACTAACGGGTTGAGACTTCTAATTTATAGACAGAGAAATAAAGTTAGTGCAAGAATTATGAAAACAGTGCCCTTACACTACCAGAAATATAATCTGAGTAAGAAGATAGATCATTTGGTTATACGAGTGATATTTTTGAAGATATTTTTGGCATATTTGTCCCAACTGTGAGCTAATTTTTAGTTTGAATAAGGACATAATCATGGGTTAATTATAATCAGCATACTTCTCTTTTGTAAGTAATGTCTCCTGCATGCATAATCTGCCCTATGGTTCAAAAAGTTTTGCTTCGGCAAGTGAATTAACATGTAGGGGCAACATAACTCAAGACTTCTAAAATGCAAAGAGATAGATGGATTCAGCAGGATAAGCATAATCTAATACAGTATTTTACCCATATTCTAGCTCAAATTTTGCAGCATATGTTGACTTTTATGTTAACTCAGATGGCCTGCTACTGCTGTCCAGAACAGAGATAACTGATGATAGTAATATTTGAGGATAGCCAAAAAAATTTGGAATTCATAGTAAAATATAACAGTAACACTTAAGTAGAACTCAGATTTTCAAAATGCACTGTAATACGTTGGTCAAAACTTTCAAGCCCTGGAAATTTTAGACAAGTGAAACTTAAAGAATTCAGCTTTTGAGCTGACCTCTGAAAACAGCATGAAGAAACAAAGGAACTGGAGAATGCTGATATCTTGTCTGTATCTTAGAGAGTTCATTGTTCATTTTGCGACTATCTGTCTCAGTACTAAAAAGACAGAAGTTAGGATAACATTACGTTGTTAGCTTTCTGGGTTTATAATGAAGTTTCTAAGCTATCAAAGAGAGAATTGACTTATATCTCAGAAAAAGCTAAAGAAACTACTGTATAGAACAAGTAAACACATACCTGCTTCATAAAATTTACTTTGAGTCCTCAAAATCAGATTTTTCTTTATCAGCCTGCTTAGAAATCCAAATAGCCACAAGTTCTAAGGCTCACCAGATACAATTTGTCTGCGTCCTTTTTAAACTGCCACATATTTTGATGATATATTTCCTTGTCCAACACTGAAATATTTTTTTCATGGTAGCTGTGCATGTGTTTGAGTCCTGCATAACTAGTGGCTTTTTCAGAGCCTGTCTTTTCACCTGTACTTCAAACTCCTTTAAAATGAACAGGATTGTTCTCTGAGCTTCAAGTGTACAGAAAAGAGATAGCATGGAATACAAAAGGTTAATTTTTTAGCCCGTAATAACTGCCTTTTTAACATTTCTTTTTTCCTTTAATCTAGTATTAATTCCACTCCTAACCTTGCTCCTGACATCTCTTATTGCTGGTGTAAAACAAGAATCCTGCTTTTTCATTTACACTGTGATCTTTGAATTAAACTGTTTGGATGGGGTATGCACAAGGTAAGTTTCCATAGGGTTTATTAAAGGAAATTGTCTTAGCAAATGTGTCTGTTTCATTTGATTCTGAGGAATAATTGGTTAATGAGGGAATGATTACTTTGTTCAGACATGATTACTGAAGAAATGTTTGGTCCATATGTTGCTGAATAACGGGAAATTCTCCAGTGAAAGGGGACAATGATTAGAAGAAATAAGATAGCAGGAGAATATATTCCCCAAAGTGTTACACTAGTTTTTGTTAACAAGTCAACTCTAAGGATAGTGTTTCCCACACAAGGCATGGAAGTTCAAAATATCTGATCAGTTTAAACTGTTGAAAAAGCAGTAGGTAATTTCCTTTTGTGTTTTTTTAGATCTTCCTCTGATAAACAACATGACTACCACAGCTGCTTATCCCCTTTAACATGATGTTAATTTGTTATTGTTGCCTTGATGGGTATATATTAATACAACTATATCTTTTAAAGAATCCCTTTCCCCCTCTGCTGCTTATTAGTTCCATCTTACTATAGAAGTTTAGTGTTTTGACACTATGAAATACATGCAGCATATATGTGTGTGTACATGCAGACACACACAGAGGCATGTTATGGGTGGTGTGCATTGCAATTCTTATGGTTAAGACTATTCAAGTACTTTCATTATCCAGGGGCATTTTCACTTGCTTAGAAATTTCTCTAAGTCTTACTTTACCTCTGAAACTTGATGTATTTTTTTGCAAACCCAAAGAGTCTTTTTCCTCCCAATAAAAATAGCTACACGCTCCAAGAAATTAATGAAATGCAGATAGATAGATAGATAGATAGATAGATAGATAGATAGATAGATAGACAGATATATATGGCAACATTAGCAGTCTAGCAGGAGAAACTGAAAACTTCAGCACTGCCCATCATTAAGGATCCAGTTCAGGAATATATTCTAAGGGATATCTGACTTGAAGCTTATGCGTAGTCCCACAGAAGTTTATGGTAAGGCAGACAGGCAAGTCAGATGAGGGATCCATAGATACAGATGTCTGAACTTTCAGAAATGCTGGAGTGCCTGACTCAGGCTGATTTAAACTGAAATTAAACAGTTCAGTGCTGCTGAAGGTGCCTCTGGCACCTAGCTTTGAGCATCTGCTGATTACCCTGAAAAGCATCTTGGACCAAAATGACTTGCCCAAGGTCATACACAAATATGTGGCCTCTTTTCTAAAATTGAAGGAATGTTCAGAAGTTATTTCATAAGAAAAGATTTATAAATTTAAAGAATTTTTTCTGTCCATTTCCTTTTCATCCAGTTAACTGTTTTCAGATCTGACTACAGACAGGGAGTATCCAAAATTTCACATTATCAGTTCTACTGGAAAATTTTTTGTTTCATTTTCTGTAAGAAAAATTAGTTGAATTCCAGGGTAGTTAGCTTTCATACTGTTGAAAATAAATATTTTAAATGAAACATCTGTTCAACACTATTATTTTCTAATAACATTAATAGGCAGATGTTTTTAGATGACAAAGCAAAGTGTATAAGTTCTGATTTGTTCTTTTGTACTGAGCTGAATTTGTAGTCATTGGAAAGTACTTACCTTAGAAAGTGTCTCAGCATGAACAATAATTCACTAAGTTCAGTAATGTGAGATTTTTCACCATAGAAAAGTATTATAAAGGCCAACCGCCCACAGAAAAAATGTTAATGTATTGTTCAAAAATATATTTGTGCAGAGGAAGTTATCCTCTCCATTGGCAGGACTGATAGTTCAATCTACATATAGTTTGCACAGAAGTACTGTGCCAATTCAATTACCGTCTGATTAATGAAGTGTAGCAGGTTTATTTCAGGGGTCTAGCTAGCTATTAATTAGCATATTGGGGCCTATACTCTACTGTTTTGCCCTGATATGCTTTGAAAAATCCCAATGCAATTAAATAAACTCTAATATGCTTTAAATAGTTACTTGAGAAAACACATTCAGATTTTTTTAAAACCCTTATGGGATTTTTAAGCACATCCAGATTTATTGTAAAGCATCTGAAGTTCTTTGTAAACACTATTGTTGTGTTGGTTTGTGCTGTTCAGCAAAACAGAACTCCCTTTGCTTTAATAGAAGACTTCCTCTAACGCAAGAAGCTGGTGTTATTTCCTTATGATGCCTTGGAGCAAATAATGAGGATGCTGCTACCCCCAAAACCCACTAAAGTTACTTGCACTTTTCATGATCTGCCTAGTAGTTGGGGTTTTTTTTTATTTATTTCTTCACTTCTACAGTTTTTGGGTTTGTTTTTGTTGTTGTTTTGGTTTGTTTCTTTGTTTTGGTTTGGTTTTTTGTTTGTTTGTTTTCAAGAGGATCAGTGCTAACAGGGGATGGAAAACTGGAAAGCTTGTTAGCATAGAGTTTGAGATGAGACAATGGAGAGTAGGAAGCACTACATTGCCTAAACTAGAAGAAGCTGAACCCTTTCTACCCTGGACAGTAGCACAGAGTGCTAATAAATGCACTATATGTTTGTCAGGTCAAAGGGATTGTCTGAGCAGGTGTATTTCAGTGAATAATGATCACAAGTGGGCTGGAGAGATATATTATTCAGAGCATTAACTATTTAGTATCTTTGCATTCTGGGACATACTGGAGTGTGAGACCAGTTAATAGAGAAATGGAAAAGACCAGTTAATAGAGCAATGGAAATACTGGTTAGAGAGATCCCTGATTTATAAATTTTAGCAGTCCACTGACTTTAAATTCTTTCACGGTTTCCAGTGTGTCACAAGTGACTTACCCAGTTCTGTGTCTCAGGCACTACATGGGCCAGTTTAGGTTTATGATCTTGTCTTCACCAGTCCCTTCTCTTTTGCCCTTGCCCACAAATATTTTCTCCCACTTCCTTCATCCAGACTTCAAATAGCTCTGAAATTTTAGTCTGCTATTCTCTTTTGTCCTCTGCTTTAACACTTATAAACCAGTTTATCCCCCTTTTTTCCTACAAATATCAAATTAAAACACATTTTGCTCAGGAGGCCTTCTTTTTGTTTGCTTACTCACCAGTGATGCCTGCATGCTCCATTGCCTTGTGCTTTCTTTTGCCTGGGTTAAATCCTGCACTCTTAAAGGTGCCTTTTTTCCTCTGGAGAAGTCCGTGGGAGCTGTGCCATCTTCTTTGATCACAGCAAGTTTTGGCTGTTACAGTTCAGACTTGATTGTTCTGTACCAAAGGTTCTAGGCATTTACAGTTTTGCCTGAACATACTTTAAAAGAAACTACTCATCTTCCCTCAGTCACAGTAAAAATTACTAACAGCTCTTTTGCTAAACAGGGTTGCATGAGAAGCCTCTGTATTACACTTGCCACTATTCTCCCATATTGTCTAAAACATATATTAAGGAATCATTTTGCATGGAGTTACACTTGTGTATTTTAATGCACTGCTCTGTGCAGAACAGGCAGCTGACAGGTAGCTGTTTCCTGGTTTGAGTTCCATGGGAAGCTGCAGTGGGTTTGCAGCAAACTGCACAATTGTTCACTCATGCTGAACCCCTAGGGTGTACTGCTAGGATGGTTTGTGGAGCCACAATCAAGTAAACTTGTAGAAAGAAGCTACCAAAAGTTAGGTGCCATTGCAGATCCAGTACGCAGCTCAGTGCATCTGAGAGGAAACTGAAAGGAAAGATGAGGCAAAACTACTGACGCCCAGGTCCCAGGGCAGCACCATAGCCCTTTCCAAAGGGCTTGTGTCACAGCAAGACAGACCCAACACGTCACACTGCTCTTGGTACCTTCTTTTTCCTGACCTATCCCTATTTAATCTTTTTTTGTAATTGTCACTTACACAGTTCTTGTATACGCACAGTCCTGAAGTACACCTGACAAACACCTTTCTGTGTATTCTTGTAACTGATGGAGGCCTTGATCCATCAGACAACTCAAGTGCACACTGAACTCTGGGCACCTGCAGAGTGCTTTTGAAACAACAGAGTGATTCATGTGCCTAAATCCAGGCACATGTTTCATTTCCTGGCTGAACCATGGCAGAAAAGCCATTCACTTAACATTAGAGCTGTTTTGTTTTATAAATAGCATGATTAACTTCCTGCCTTTGCTATTTGTATGCAAAATGTAGTATCTATATTTTGCATAACTGAAGCTAACTACAAGGTCATAACTGAGTTTTAAATGGGCATAAAATGCTAAATAACCTGGGTTTAGTGATAGTTTCTATGGGTGATTATTAAACGATTGATTGACAGGTTGGTCTAAGAGGGTGGCAGTGAGATGATTGGATAGTCCTGTTCCATTACAAATAGCACTATCACCCTTCTTTAGCCATGTCCTTACCACACTCAAACACACCCTTTTTTATGAGGTGGACTTTGAACTGTCTTTCTGTAGTGTCTCCAAAAGGCACAATGAATGTATTATGTGACTATTCATCGCAGCAAAGTTAGCACATAATAATTTACAATTTTATGGAACTGCTAGGATTAACTATGTATCATCTATTTTTAATACACATCATTGTGGTGTGTGAGCAATAATGAATGTATTTAAATAAATCAAAAAAACCAAATGAATGCTGAGTTGTTGTCAATCACTTGCAGATGGGCCTACCCTGGTGAGAAGACAATGGAGAACTTTCTGAGCATGATTTATCAAGTCAACCAACATCACTCTGGATCAACGGATACCTTTCCAACATCTTTCCAGCATAGGGATACACATGCAGGTAAAGTTTAGTGAGACTACCTAAATGACAAATCCAAAGGTAAACTTTTGTTGAAAAGTTTTATCTGGATTTTCGGAGTTACAGTGCAGAATGAAAAAGAGAAAAAGAAAAAAACTGCCAGAAAAAAAAAAAAAAAAAGCAGAGTCAAAAGGGAGCATAGTCATGTCTGATTTGTAATTTATAGGCACTGGAGATCTTTTCTTTGCACTCTTATGCACTCTTATGTGTTGACTTTACTGAGATGGAGGAAGCCTTTTTTTCCACTTCAAGGAAAAAGATTACACAGTTTCATACAAAAGAAGACTAAATTTAAGTTTATTGCATTCTCCTTGTGAACTGCTTTTTTATCTTTTACTTGGAGAGAGTTACTCTCTGAGGTTGTATCATAATCAACTATCTTAAGGTAATAAGACATAAAATAATGCTTCTAAATAATGAGATACAAGAAACATAAAATATTTTATTCAATGTTCTGTAGTTCTTCAGGGTATAATGTGGCTTTGCTCTAGAGGGCAGGAAGACGTGTCTATTTGCTGAGTCTGAGGACAGATAGAACATTTCAATTTCTTAATATCTGACTTCATGCCACCTTCTCCATATGTTCTGAACTCCAAGTTAAGTAGGATTAGACTGGGTCTGTTCCTTGATCAGAGCTCGAGTCAACTCAAGTGCTACATACAGGAAACAATCTTGATTATCTTACTTTGTTGGGCATTATTTCAGTGAAGTAGTGTGCCAGAATTTTGTCATAGAGCCACTCTGATGTTAGAGGTGCTGTTGTACTTAAGAAAAAGTACCGAGGAGACAGATAAAGATATATTTATAGATACATAGATATATAGATACAGACATAGATATAGATGAGATAGATAGATAGATAGATAGATAGATAGATAGATAGATAGATAGATAGATAGATAGATAGATAGATAGGACTATTCTATCTCCAAGATTTTTGTTTTTTTAGAGTCAACTGGAAAAACACTTTTAATTGCAAACTGCCACATAATCATGATGACCACTTTTAAAAGGAGGCTATATTTTACATTAGAAATATATTTAATTAATGCTGGTTTTATTTCTTTATGCAGTTTGTCAAAGGCCTGGGTCTTTCAAACTCATGCTGTTGAATGAAAATTTTGGATTAGAACACAAAACTGCACTAAAATTAACAGCACACTGCACCATCCTCATCTTTTACACCTTTAGATCAGACTTCAGTACTGAAACTTCCATTTTTAAAGACTGTAGAGATACAAAACACTTTTTCACTTAAACTGAGCAGTGATGGTCAGCACAAGAATGCCTGAAGACAGGGTGCCAGCTCTCTTCTGAAAGTCAGCACTTCTGTTATCTTTCTTCTGTGGAAGTGACTGGTACCATTTGCACAGAAGGCCTTGCAATGGTAACCATAAAGTGAGAAGAAGAAAGAAGACTGTGAGATAACCCATATTACAAAAAGTTGCCTACTCTTTTTACCAGTAAAGTTAAAACCCTTTATATATATATACCCCAAAATAACATTGAACAAAACTGTTCTACCTCTTGGGATGAATGAGTTTGCTTTTTTTCCCGTGGCATACCTTCCCATATGCATAGTACAACAATCCAATCTCTAGGAGCAAAACCAAAAATGAAGTAAAAATTAGTGTTAATAATGAAGGTGTGTTTTTACAGTTTCATTGACTAGAGCAGCAAGGTGCAACTGGAGATGTTGAAAGAAAAACTCTTCACCTGTCCTCTGCTTAATTAAAATACATTAGATACATAGATTTATTTGAGGGTTTGATGTTAAATGAAGATGAATGAAATGTTTTATGGAAGGTGATGAAGTGTTATTTACTTAAATAAGCAATTCTGTTTTACCAATGCTTGTGCTCACCTAGAAGAACATGCTTTATTCCTACTTAGTTATGAACAGTATTTTACTGAGGTTTCCTACAGTCCACTCTAAAATTAATTTTGACAGTTGCTGGGAGCAGAACAGAAAAGAGCAACTATTTATGAAGGGTAATTCAGGATGAGCCATGGCAGCCAAGAGACAGCATGGCCTGTGCAGTGATCTTCACTTCTTAATAAGAACACCATGCATTCTGGTCTTGTCCAATCAATGCAGACAACAGATGGACCTTGGCCTGTGGAAATCTGAGTTTCCAGCTTGAGCAGTTTGTATGGGGCAGCTTTAGATAGTGCTGCCTATAGTTGTCTATCCTCACACTACCAAATGACATGAGTGAGAGTGGAATATCTGGACAGACATTCTCTCTTCTTCATTACAGAGGGCCCTAAAATAGTGATAAATTGTACTCAGTACCTTTTCAGCCAGTGAAGGCTGATGAGGCCTATCACATGGTTATCTCACATCCTTTTGCACAATCAAATGATTTTCACTGGCTTCTTGTGGAAGGAAGCTTCCTCACCTTAGACATTCACTGAGCTACAATTTATCCCGTAGGACACACATACAATTCTATTGGTTGTCTTGTATTGAAGTATAGCTATCTCAGAAAGGTTACTTGCAGGGACTCTGTTGAGGGGTGCCATATTTTGCCATATGGTATTCCTCTGAGACACAAAATTCCAGTGAAACCCTTAGCAGTTTTTTCTTCACTCTCCAGAATAAGTTTTAATGTTGTTCTTTATGATGATGATCAGCTTTTCATCCAACATCCCATACTGTTTCCTTTGAACTAATTAAGCTCTGGTGTCAGAGCTTATATAAAAGTTAGCAAACAATTTAACTTCCTTGACTATTACAGTTTGGGTAGATATTTTAAAAGATGAACCCCAACTCTTTGCCACAGTGGCAAGGGCTATAAATAACATGTATGCAGGACAGAATGGAACTTGTGGGACTTGCTGAAGAGCTATTGCTTTGTAGATTGTCCTATGCCATTCCTTCTGCCACAGTTTTTATGAAGTTTCTCCTCTAAAATCAACTCCAGTTGTTGGCTGAAGTGAGGTTGCTATCCCATCAGATCTGAGATCTGTTAGCATTCAATCTGTACTGCTTCAGTGTCATCAGCCTGCTCTCACAGTGAAATCCTAGGCTGATCTTACCACTTTCTGAATCAGTTCTGACATTTTTCACTAAAATTTGGAATAGAATTGTTGTTAATCATGAACATTTACAGCTGACTGGTAAATGGTTTAAGGAAATTATGTTGTTAGTTTCTAAAAACAGAGAAAGAATATCAAGCACATTAGTGGCTAAGGGGGTGCAGACTTTTACTCCCACAGCAAAATAAGCCAATTCCATAATAGTGAAAACTTGTTCTCTTGGCTCTGATTGAGTTACCAACTAACATGCATTCTGGATCAGTCCATGCATCCTTTTGACACTATGAATAGAAAGGGATTATTGTCTTGACATTTTCTTCTAATTTTTCTAAAAAGAAAATAATAATTTGTAGCTTGTCAGTCTTTGCCAAGATTCAGCTTAGAGAGAATATTTTATAGCTGAGATATAAACCTCTGAAGTAAAAATGCAGACACAACTTTAAGTACAGTGTTGCAAATGCAGAGTTAAGTAATGTTAATCTATCAATACACAGTATGTGCAAACATATGTTTATAGACAGAGAGACAAGCATGTATAAATGAGAGGATAAAATCCCTATTTCTCATTTGGTGCTATGCAATTTCTATCAATTTAGAAATGTGTTATGATTTTATTTTAAGCTGACATACTGTAAATTGTGCTTATTTGAGAATACTTACTTAACTCTTAGGGTTTATAAGACAGAAAAGGAAGATGTCTTTGGAAGTTCTCCAGTGACCTAAAATGAACTAATAAATAATAGAAAAATTCTGTCCCTTCTTTGGAAACTTTGGACCAGATGTCACCTTTAAATCTACACATAGCATGGAGATAGTCTTTCAATTATTAGGATTTACTATAAAATCTACTAAATATAGCAGAGTTTGCTTCTTTAGGGGCAAGCTGTATATTATGCTTATGTTACAAGAGAAATTACCAGATCTCTAGGTGAGGTATTTTAGAAATTTGGCAGATGGCTTTACTTTGTATTTGTGGCACAGAATCCTGTTCTAATTTTGTGTTTGATTGGAATATTCAACAGCTTCTGGTGTTACTAGGACTTGCTATCTGAAAGACAGAGTTTGCAAACTATAAATATGAACTTTGAAAATATATATCCTAGAGTTAGTCCAGTAAATTGTGTTTGTAACGCTCACTTATTGGCTGACGGATACATTTTGGCCACAGACCAAAAACAAATGCTGTCTGGTTGAGCAGTGCCTCCTGCCAACTGGGAAGGCAGAGGGGTATTGGGGCAATGGTTAATATTGGGAAGCATTTGGTTTTGAGTTCTGACAGCTACCAGTCTCCCCAACTCGTCCCTCCAGCCTCGCCTTCATACTCCTTCACCATATCTCCTCAGCTGTCTTCTATATCCCTAGCTGCTGATTTGTCCTGCTGGGAAACAGTTCCACTGCAAGACAAGAAAGGTTATACCTAGAGGAACAAGGGATTTCAGTCTCAAGCTTATTCATATCCTGGCTGGCAAACCACCAAACAAAGCTGAACTGTTCCACCATTGTAACACCAAGGGGAGCTCTGTTCCTGT
This sequence comes from Dendrocincla fuliginosa, assembly GCA_035047845.1. Taxonomy (NCBI): domain Eukaryota; kingdom Metazoa; phylum Chordata; class Aves; order Passeriformes; family Dendrocolaptidae; genus Dendrocincla; species Dendrocincla fuliginosa. The sequence goes on from JAWWMO010000001.1 coordinate 89,348,548, forward strand.
GGGGAGACATGGAAGGCATTTCCCATCTGTCTCTTCAGTTGCCCTCACTGTTCAATCAAGGTGGAGCTGAGCCAGCATAGCATGGCACAGGCATTGCCTGCAGCAGGCAGTTCCCAGCCAGAATCGGCTGAGGTGAGGGATGGAAAACTGGTCCTTGTCCTCTTTCAACTGTTAGCTACCAGCTTTCTCCAGGAGTGACTGCACCAGCAGACTTGCTTGGAGCTGTGACCTGCTCTGCATGCCCATAGTCCATGAGGGTATGTCCCAGCTCACAGCCAAAACCTCAGAATATCCTGATAATGTTTGCTAGAATGGGCAAGACTTCAACATTAATTTTTAGAGTCATGACTAAATTGTGGATGTAACTGTTCTCATATAAACTCAGGAAAACTTTCTATGACATATCCCACATCGTGGCCTGCTTGCTTATACCCCTTCCTGAGCCTGAAGCCTACAGGCAGATAAATGAGAGGAATTTTCTTCTACTCCTCACAACTGGATGTGTTAGGTATCAGCAGACTTATTTAATGAATTGAAATAGACAGTGTTTATTTACCCCCACTGATAATTTTAACTTTAGTTGAATGTCATCTTCAAGGAGTCATTCTGAAGTAAAACTATATGAGAGGAGTTAGGCAGTCTTTGTTGGCATTGTTATTTTTCACACAGGGCTGGTCAAAGCTGTCTTCCAATTCTTCCCAGTCATTACACCCCGTGTGTCTCTTTCCATAGTTTTTTCTGATGGAGTGCATATTCCCAATGGAAATGACAAAGGAATTCAGAGGAAAGAATTAAAAAGACCCCCTGAAGCTTATTTGACACCATAACAGTGGGTTCCCATCATGGATTTGTAGGTGGGTGACACTGTAGAGAATTTTCTGCTTTCTATGTCAAGTGAAGAGCTTCTAAGTGCTAAGAAAAGGCCAGAGTGCTGAAAGTGGTATCAAGTCAGAATTCAGACTTTGCAAGTTAGAAGGGAGGAGAATAGACAGCAGCCATTCAGCTGGCTTTGTCAGAGTGGATTTTCTTCAGAATGAAGGATTTAGCACTTTTGTTATCCACTGTAATTATACAATGGATAACAGGCTGTCCAGTCCCTCTGTGAAAAAGTGCTTTTCCTAGAAATAATGTTGAGAATCTGTGGCATGGGGCAACTGTGCTTTTTGGCAAGGAATAATAATTTTTAAAATACTGGCAAAGGCTGTCCTTTTGTATCATAAATTCTGGCTATAACCAACCTTTTCTCCCTAAACTGCCAGCTTACGTTGGCTCCATTTGTTTTAAATCCCTTGTTCTCAACAGGCCGTGTAATCAGAATGACAGGCTGCTCACAGCTTCCCTGATGCTCAGCTGCATGCAGGTCATGCCTGAGTCTCCTGTCTGGAGAGATGGCTATGCGCTGACTCCTGGCTACCTGTGAGTCTGAGCATCTGAATCTACACAGAGGCAAGGAAAGCACAGCAGCTTAGTGTTTAACACCAATAAGTGAAGGAGTGGGAATCTTATTCTTTGCACTACTGTTTTTAAATTGGAGTCTTCTCTCTTTCTTATGACAGCCCAGCCAAATCTCCTCAGCCAACACCATCAACATTATATTGTCAATAAAAACTTTAAAGCCAAGGTCAGGTATTCACTGAGCGGTAACTGCTCTGTTAAAGAAAACTGAAACACTTGTTAGCACCTGTCTTTTTGGCAAATTATGTGATTGCTTTGGCTGATGCAGCAAGCAAACATACTATTATTTTACTAGCATTGCAATTCAAGACTTTATAAATAGATGCCAGCAAATACCAAACTGCAATTTTTTTGAAGAGATGCATTTTTAAGAAAACTAATTTACCTTTTTGCATTGTTAGCTTAAAAGTTTGAAAATCATCTTGTGTGTCACTTGCCTTGATGATATGAATGAATTAGCACAAAGATGCTATACATCATCATTAGCATGCAGGGAAATGTTGATATTGGGTATTTATGATCAATTTGAGGAAAAGACATATAATTGCCATTCATTATTATAATAAAATGCCTAATATAAACTCCCAGATAAACAAAAGATAATTGTCAAAAACACATAAAATCAAAATATTTTTCTTCCAAATACTTTGCTTTTTGATAGTATCACTGTGTAAGAACAGTTTGCTTCAATGTATTGGAGACAATAACTGAGCAGTATATTGAAACAGCTTAAAAGACATTACAAACAACATGCTTAGGTGGAAATCTTCCTTCTCTTGCTATTTAGAACTTTTCCTTGTACAGCTTTTCTTACCTGTGAGAGTTTTGTTTAGTTTTATTTAGTTTATTGAACACATTTTATTGACAGTACTTTTACTGAATTTCTATTAATTTTAACTGATATTATAAGTGACCTTATTCTCCTTGACCCCAATGATGAATGAGGAACTTGAAATCCCCCCACTTCCCAGGGCTATAATTGACTGATGTCCAGCAAGGTTTAAGCCAGTAAAGCTGTTTAAAAACCACACGTACATTTTATTCCCTCTCCTTAGTTTTCCTTATGGAAAACTAATGGAAATTATTATACGGGTAAGGCTGAGAGATTTGGAGTTACTCAGCCTGGAGAAGAGAAGGTTCCAGGGAGGGCTGATTTTGACTTTCCAGTATTTAAAGGGGTCTTACAAGAAAGATGGGGACAAACTTTTCAGCAGAGCCTGTGGTGATAGGACAAGGGGTAATGGTTTTGTATTAAATGAGAGTAGATTTAGACTAGAAATAAGAAACAAATTTTTGCAATGAGGGTGATGAAACACTGGAACAGATTACCCAGAAAGGTGGTAGATGCCCCATCCCTGGAAACATTCAAAGTCAGATTGGAAGAGGCTCTGAGCAACCTGATCTAATTGAAGAAGCCCCTTCTCATTGCATTGCAGTAGATGGCTTTTAAATGTCCCTTCCAACCTGAACTGTGCTATTATTCTGTGCTTAAGTTAGCAGCATGGATATAGTGGCGGTGCTTTCTAATACGCAAAATTTCTAAAGGGGCTCATAAAAGAGCTAACAAAGAATAAGAGAATCCAAAGTTTTTTTTCCCTTTCTTTTGCTTTCCTTGTGCAATTTCTGCAAAATTAAACCACTAAATGGGTTAGTATAAATTTAGGCCCATTAAATGTTTTCTTTGTGAAAAAAAAATCATTAAAAACATGGTCCTGAGGAGGTAAAATGAGAATTTTATACTATACAGAATCAAGAATAACATCTGTAGATGAGTGTTACAGACCTGGCTTTAAACTTTGGAAATGCTGTGAATATTTTATACTTGATAGGATAATATTTCTGGATACTGACAATTTATTTAACCTCATGGCTAGTGGCACTAGTAGCTGTTTCTGGGCATTGATATGACTACATTCTCAACTAATGTGCAGATGGGTAGAGTGATTAAAATAGACCAGGGCAGGGTGGGGGAGGGAGTAAATAAAAATAGTACTCTTTAAAAATTTACAAAATAATTTTCTATGAGGCATAAATCAAAATGCCTGAAATGTTTTGTGATATGAGACATTTTTGATTTTATTTCTTTTGGCCAACCTGCATCTCCTGCCTATATATATATATATATATATATATATATACATCCATACTCGCTTTATGCAACTATATTCTACCTCCCTACATTTCCATCTGCACTATTCTTTAAAAATTCTGCCTCTAAACTATTGTGTAGGACTTATGTGTTCTGCTAAACAGCTGCCAAGTTTCACTTCATAGGCGGCTGCACTTCAGTGGTGGATTAAATGCTTCTTGTAAAGTTTTGTAAAGCATTTTGGGCTCCTTGCAGATGGAAGAACTGACTAAATCAGTGATACGCAACTTGTGCTGCACGTGGTTTTTTTTGGAAGGCACATATCTGGTAAGAGCTGTTTTGACTTCTTCCTGTGAGTGAACAGGCAGGGTGTTTAGCTGTTCCCTTCCATCTCTCCAAGCAACCAGGAAAGTTGGCTTATGCAGTTATTTCTCTGTACTTGTATGCTCGGTAGGAATCTGTACATGGAAATTGATAAAATGCACTTCAGAGCCATGTATGTTCAAGAAAAGATGTATGTGAGATGTAACAATGTAACAGAGAGCTGAATATGCACCCTAATGTGTCATATTGTAAGTTCTGTCAAAATTGTAACCTCAGTACATTTCTTAATTGTGGATTTAATAATAATGCTATTAAAGACTATGGGATTACAGGAGACTATGACATCATCAAAACAACATTATGATTTCACTAGAAAGCTGTAGAAAATTAAAACTGAGTTGTTTCTTCAATCTCTACTGCTACTGATGCTCAGAACACAAATGTGCGTCATGAATGAGCACGGTAACTAGCACTTTCAGCAGGGAAGATATCTTTCTTATGCCACTGACCTATTCCTGAGCAGCTGGCAAATGGCTCCGGTAAAGTCATCCTGTGCTTTTTTCCAACCAAAAAACTATTGTGCATGCAATCTTTCTAATAGATAGGAGAGATATGTCATTCATGTCAATTGGTATTCTGTATCTTTATGTTTTATTCAGTTCGTAAGTATTATGCTAAAATGCACTCTGATATTCATCAAGTTTTCAAACACTCCATAACAGCAACTGAAAGTGAAAAATAGCCTGGGAGTCATTACTGCTTTCTTCAACGACCTGGGAGGGGCTGATTGGCATAGTGTGACTGTGGAACTAGGGGAGAATTAAGAGGCATGCTTGGGAATGGCAAGGAACCTGTAGAATTAGTCTGAAGATAGTTTATACTGTTCAAAGTAAAGGAGTGCAAACGTTAGTGTGGCTGTGCCATCTTTTACATATTTCTTTTTAATTGGCAGAAATACCCAGAAGTGGGTATGGTGAGAATATTACCATTATAATTCTTAGTCTCTTCATTTCATCTCTGCATAAGCAAATTTAGTAGCTCTTTATCATCATCAAGACTATCACTTCATCTAAGCATAGCAATGTCCCATCTTTTCAACAGAATGATTGATGTATCATACCTTTAAAATTATAGAAAAGAATCTTTAAAGTGGTAATTATATTTAATCTAGCTAGTATAAACTAGCCAAGAAAACTCAAAAAAAATAAACAAATATAGAACAGCACTACACCAAATGAACAAACAAAATTACAGTTTGAAAGAATAAGTATCTAAAACTGCTAAACTCTCACTGAAATGTGATGGTAGCCCTAAAGATTGCAGCCTGTATGGCTAAGCATTTCAGTGGAGATATCCTTTCTGTTTTTATTCATTGATATTGTGACAATGCCTAAGGAACAGCTAGAAATATACAGCATTGTCACCAAGATTCACTGAAATTGCTATAAAAAGTCGCTGCTCTGAAGAACATATGATCCAACAAGACAAGATTTAAAAGCAAAGACAAAAGAGATATAATATGCAATAAGAATGAACATCCCTATTTCTATTTTTTTTTCCATAAAGCAGTTCTCATACAGGTTTCTTTTTTCATTTGTTTTCATCTTATTCAGTCAAGGAGTGGTGGGCTCAGCACATAATTTCATAAAATGTCCTTCCAGGCAGAAAATCATCCATTAACAATATTTTGACTATGGAAGAAAAAGAAATATTTGATCTTCTCATCAGCATAATGATAATACATCTCGTTTGCAGAGTGTAACTGTATATTATTTCCAGAAAGATCGTAGGCTGTTCTGAAAATGAGTATTTCTGTTCCATAGGCACTATCTTACATTTGGAAAAGCTGAATTTCACTCCTGTTCACTAAGCTTATGAAAAGCCTTTTCATTACTAAGCCTGAAAATAGGTTTATGTAAGGCTTACAAAGTGAGTAAGCTTTTTGTGGGTCTCCCTGTACAAGGAGAAATATTTCATCCAAACTGCAGATAGAAGGATAATAAAATGAGGTAGAAACTGTCTTATTCTTGGTGACTGTCTCTTAAGGATGTCATCAAAATGGTAACTGAACTAGTTCCTTTCGTTTTAATAAATTTTAGGATGGCTATTTAAAAATGAGCTCCTAATAGATTTTTGCCATTACACTTACAAAACATTTTGAGATTTGGCCTTATGACTAAGGGAAACATCTGAGAAGAGTTACTGTTCTGTTTGAGGGTCTGGGTCTGTGTGTGTGTACATCTGGGTGCATCCACTCCACATATAAAGGCATATTAAAAGCGTTTCAGAATTTTTCTATCAGAATTATTTACTAATGAAAATATCACTCTTACACAGACATGAAAAAGGCATATTCTGGTAGAAAGCTGTACATTGAAACTTCATAGAAAGAGAAAGTTATATTAATAAGAACCTGCAAAAACATAATTTCTTTCAAAATTAAATCTGGGAAGAAAATCCTTTCAGAAAGGCCTGTGACTTTTTTATTTTTATTTTTATTCTGATTTGTGTTTTTTTATTATTTTTCCTTCCTGTAAGAAACATCCATTGACTACCATATTACTTGCAAGTATATCATCTTGATGGTAAGATTGCAGTAAATCTCCAAGCTTGTATATTTACCTTTGTGTACTACAGTTCGTTTCTTCTTGTAGGTTTGTTTTCTCTTTCCTCCTTTTATTTGTACTGTTTGGGTTTTGAATTTTTTCCATAGTAACTTTCTCGGAAGAATAGCTGTACTGGGTCATGCCAAAGGTCTTGCCTATCTCAGTATTCTTTCTTCTGCAGTGGTCATAAGTGGTACACCATTAGTGTACTGGTAGAAAAATTCCTGTTAAGATTGTTTGCTTGGGATGAGAAGGGTCATGGAAGGCCATATTTTTTATTATGTAAGTACTTTTTCACTATTTTTTTTCCTTTTCTCAAAAGAAAAAAAAAAAGTGTTGTACAACCAACTGCTTTTTCCTATTGTAGGAAAGGTTATATTACTGCAAGGTGTCATGGCTAGTGACTCTAGAGTTGGATTGCAAGCATTCTTTTTTCTACTTTCATAAAAAAAGTTATCAGAAATAGTGAGATAAATGTTTGAACACAGCCAGGGTGGTTAGTTGGGACACAGACTACATGAAAATTCCTACTTACTACTGTGACAGTATTTCTGGGTCATAATATTATTTCTTTCCTTTATTCATTAGTTTGTCTCTGTCTTGGGGGGGCCAGTTGTTAGGGGCTTTTTTTTTTCCTTTTGAGTTGATGTTATTTAGGGATAAAAATATCAGAAGTGTTAGCTTTTCTACTGGAGAATCAGGCAAGAGGAAGCATGACGTTTTTTAGAGTTACTATTTTTACAATTATGACTAGATAGATCATCAGATGTCATGGTGAGGAGTTTCTCACATACATCTAAAATAGACGAATAAAATACTATTGATAGGTGTTCCAGATAGAACCTGTAAGGAAAACCGAGATGGATATTTATTTTTATCTATGGTCTAAATTATAGAACAGCATAAATAAGTGTTAAATGTCATTTAATGTCTTAAATTGCTGTATAAGCTGACTGATACATGTATCAAAACCATAATTAGTATTGATTAATGACTGTATTTATCTTTTTGACCCAAATGTTATTCTTAAATGAAATGTTTTGTTTGCAGTAACTACTGCTTTATTTTAAAATATGAAATATGGAAGATGCTCTATTGTGAACTAGGAAACTTCATTCTATGCCCTGTGAGTTATGACTGCATATCAAATTTTAATGAAAAAGGATAAATAAATTGTCTCACAGTTCACCATCATCCACTATATCACTCAGTTCATCCCATATAATATGTAATAAACTGAATGCTTCAATTTTTGCTTTATGTGACCATTTACAACCAGTACTATTGCCTGAGAAATTGTCATCCCACAGTCATTCACATAACCAGTGAACAGACTAAAGTTCCATGCTGTACATCTTGACTGAAGAACACATGCTTTTTAAAAATCTTTAAGAAAAGCTAAGTGATAAAAAGCTGAGATACGTCAATTAAAGAATATTGTGAGTAATGCAGGACCTTATTTATTTCTCAGCTCTGGTTTTGATGTCTTCTGGACATAAATTCCCAATGGGGGAGGAAGAAAAACAAACCAAAACAGAAAAGCCAAAAAAAACCCCCAAAACAAAACAAAAAAAAAAACCCACACCAACCAACCAACCAGACAAACAACAAAACACAAAACAAAAAACAAAAAAAGTCACACCACCAAAAAAAAACAAAACCAATCAAACAAAAAGAAAGAAACAAACCAAAACAGCAAAGGAGGACCCAAGAATATACGTTATGCAATGGTTGCTCTATTCATTTGGTCTGTTGCCTGACTAATTCTTCCATTCACTATTAAAGTGGTTACTCCTCTAAGAAGAGACACTTTAAAAAAAAGTAGAAATAGTCTGAGCATCTATTTCATTAAGAAACCTCCTGGACATTTACTGGTAAATACCAAAGGAATTAGAGAAAGAAAACTGACAAAGCAGTTGGGAGCCTATGCTAATTTTAAAAGCTCTGATTGTGTCAGAAAGAATTTCTATTAAGAAATCTTTATTTGCAGACTTCTTTATATACCACTGTACATTGTTCATCTGTGTGAGTAGACAAAAAGAAATATTACAGTACAGTTAATAGTCACTAAAGAAACTGGGGTAAGTGCACTTCTCTGATATCTGCAGACCACGTAATGAAAGCAAGGAGCATCAGAAGGCCCATCGAAGTTTACTGGATTTGAGTTAAATATCCTTTTCTCTAATGAGGACTTTTAAGTAGTTTACTTAATAAATTTATATCTAATGCTATGAAAGAGACTTACCACAACTCTTATTTAATAATGACATGAAAAATCATTATTCACAGAACGAAATATGTACTAAACAGAACTGCTTTGCAGAGAATTTTTTTCGCTATTCTTGTTAGTGGTTTTTTGGGAGGCAAGAAGGAAAAAGGTCTAGGCCCTTCCACTTTGGACAGTCTGTTCAGAAGAAGTGTTTTAGAAGGAAATTTTGATGAGATGGCAGAACAGTCCTTGGTATTTTTGATTTCCTGGAGAGTAGCTGTTTGTCGCACATCTTTCACTATTTTATATGAATAAAGGTTGGAGATGACATGAGTAAGTCAAAAACCCATGTAGTATATGGAATCCTGAGCTATTATAATTTTTTTTAACAAAACATGAGCACCTGCTGCTTTAGAATCATTCCTGAGAAGAGCAATATTCATCACAGTTCGATTCTAAAAAGATATTTTTACATTATGGATGGTGATGAGTAAAGGAAAGGTGCAGAATAGAATGTATTATAGATCTTTCCTTAATATGAGATGACTGATGTACTGTAAATGAAAGTTAAGGGGTTTTTAACATTCTTTTGTGAGTACCAGATTCCCCACACAAAATATGAAGATAATTTCATGGTAGCTCCAGAGATCTTAAAGTTTGGGGGGTTTTCCATTTATTTCAAAGGAAGGGCAGTAGTTCAATTTTTAAAATAAATTAATTTTTAGGATCAGATATCCACCTTTACCCCGGCTCATAAAGGAGTGAGAATTACGTAGTATTACTTAAACCTCTCTGTGCATGTATGAATCTATCTCAATACTTTTTCTACCTGCTGGCCGATTTTAACCAAATTTGACAGTCAAGAAAGCAGTGTTTTTGTTAACATTCTCACTGAGAAACATTCTGAATCTGAAGATCAATCTTTATTGGATACCAGAAGGATCATGCCAGCATGTACTACCATAAATTTCCACACTAGGGAAAATCTAGTGAAATGTTCACCTAATAAAAATATGAGAATTCAAAGTTTGAGATGTGAAGGCTAGTGTTTATGAACACTACTGCTAAGTTGCCATACATGTATAACACATTTATTATGAATTTCCTTAATTTTGATTGCTTTTTAATGTTTCAAAATAATTTTCAGAACTATGTTCTAAATATGAATGACTCAAGTGAACACACTACCTAACAAAGCTAATGGGGGAAAAATGTTTTCTCTGCTTCTTAATGCAGAAAAGTTCCTTCTTTTTATTAGTGTTCCATATTACTGAAGATTTTTGCCTAGATGAGAGAAAAATCCGTTGTAGTGAATCATGTTTCTACATTCATGAACTGCATTTCAACAGCTTATAATTTTCTTAAATGTGTTCATTTTTCTGAAACACACATCAATTTGCTGAATAATACTTGTTGCCTTGGTTAGTCAAGAAGAGTAAGAGGTTTGTGAGCTGTGCTGGCTGAAGCTCGAACTGCGGTCTTAATAGCAAAAATGCAAACACTGAAAGGTTGCCCTCCTGTACTGTTCTTCCGTGCTAGCTTTAGTTCACTTATTAATGTATTGGGAAATGTGATTGAAAAGAGTTGTGAACTCCATTTGATTCCTCCATAGTCCCATTGACCATATTAGACTTTATCTGGAGTTTTTCTGCTCCAGCACTAGCTTTTAAAATTCCAGCATCTCAGGTGGCTAACCATATGGGTTCTTAATGAGACAGGGAGTTAATTACCCATCTAATTTCTTTTAAAAATTCCTTTGCTTTCAGTGGAGAAGTGTCACAATTTTATCTCTTTACATGTCCTGTAGTTCTTTATTAGTGATGGATATTTGGTGCTCCACATTTCTGAGACTGACATTCAGGAATTGGCAGGAATGTATTTGTGCATTATCCTGCAGAGTTTTCAAAGGTTTGCACTGAATATGACCCTATAGCAACAGAGAAACTGTTTCCCAGAGAAACTGATTACCCACAAAAACCCCTGCAATGGAGACCAGTAAAGAGCAAACATAGTTTTCAGTAGATTTTTAACTTCACTTAAAGGATTTTGAAAGCATTTTCTTCTAGAGGCACCCTTTCACTACTACTTCATGGAGGCAGTCTAAAAGTTGGCTTCAAAGGATTTTCTTTAAATGTGAGAGCTCAAAGTTTCATGGAGTCTCATGGGACAGACTTCAAATATTTGAATGAAGTGCAGTCAAAATTTGAGTATTCCGGTCTGGGCCAGTCCCTTTTATATCCACTATCATCAACAGAATGAAGTCATTGCCTTCAGAAAAGAAGTTTTCTGACTTTCCAATGATTGAGTTACTTTTCAGAAGTGTGTCTTTCCCACCACTAACTATGGAGGACATTTTAGGTATAGTCTTCCAGGTCTAACTCCTGGGCAGATAAAACAACAACAACAGCAGCAACAACAACAGTAACAATAGTAATAGTAATAATTATAACAATTCATTATTATCGTCATTATCATCAATTGTTATTGTTATTATATTTTAACAACAATGACAATAATGATATACACAGCCTTAAGAAATATGAATTTATGTTCCTAGTATTAGACACAATCACTATTAAGGGTCATATTGCAGGACTTAGTAAGACAATAAGTCAGTAACCAATGTTCTGCATAAATAATGAGCCAAATCAAAATCAGTCATGCATCTAATTGGGACATTTGTACTACACTGCTTGAGGCATAGAATACTTTTTTTATGCTTGATATGTGCTTGGCAAACTTAATCAGATAATCAACTCTCAGTCTCATCTCTATTTTCTGAAACTCTTTGTGGCACTACATAAGGGTAAGATAGCATTTCTGCTGACGGTGGTCTTTAACAGGTTTTTTAAAATAAGATAACTATATCATTCAAGATAATAACCATAAAGAAGATTTTGTGAATATTATTAGTCTTTTAAAAGTATCCATGTCTATGGGGAAAAGACCAGACTGGTGATCCAGGTTCTCTTTCTAGGTTTTCAGATACCCTGATGGTTGACTGTAGCCATATTTTTCCTCCTTTTTTTGCCTTAGTCTCCCTTCTAAAAGAAAAGTAATGATAAATATTCCTCTTTGTATTACTTTGATGTCTGCTGACAGAGCTATTTCATAAGACCAAGAGATTGTTTTCAAAACATAGTTCACATTGAGAACTCAGTGAAATATTAGAAAAGCCTAGGAATGGGACTATAATCTTGTTAGGATCCAGAGCTGATTAGGGCAAAATACTGTAAATAGCACCAAAAAAGTAAGAGTGTTCTAGGAAAATAGCAATTTTCATTCTTATACTATCTATCCACTGTCAGGAAAGAAATTACTCCCACATCTCATGCCTGAAATGGCCAGAGGCCCTGCTGAGACCCTGGACCCATTCATGCAACTCACCTGTGGTCACCTGAACTATTTGGTGGCTCTCTTTTGTGCTGCCTCTCCCCTGAGGGCCCCGTCAACAGAAAGGAGATGTGCACGCACCAAGTAGCAGAACAACACCCTGAAGTTTTTTAGACCTTAGTGCAGCTCATGTGACAAGGATATATTTAATGACTTGCAGAGGACTCTTTTTTTGTGTTCAGAGGACAGCAGGACCTGATCATATGCCGGGATATGGACAGGAGATATGTGATGGGCAAAAAATTGTGTTGATAATACAACAGATAAAAAGATAAACACATGAGAGGAGGAACCACAATGTCCATTCAATCTTGTCTATGCGGTTGTATGAGCTGCACTGTCCTAAACTACAAGAAACATGTTTGTACAGAAGAGCCTTTATACACTCTTTATTGTAGTATTCATATCTACATTTGTCATAGAAACAGAAGGGATTCTTTATTAACTCAGGAAAGAAAATGTATTGTGTCCAGAAGAATATTTTTGGGAACAGCATTTCAAGACTACCAAAAGGAGAAAAGAGAATACTTCTGAATGTTAATATATATTGGCTTTATCTAAGTCAGGCATTAGTTATTTGATTTTGTTTAGCCTGATAGTAGTAGTCCAGTAACAAAGAACTCTGCATAAATATCAGTTTGCTGCAGTGTTAATGAGAACACTTTGGGAGACGGTTTTCAACCCAGCATCTCCTGACTGTTTGAAATGAAAAAGTACACAATCTTTCAAAGTGGCTGTTTTGCTGTTTGATTATGTTGGAGAACTTAGTGCATCTCTCTCCAAACTATACAAACTTTTTGCAGGACAAGATGGTCAGAGCCAACTACAGGTCCTTTCCTGGGATAATTTTAGTGTGCTTATACAAGCACTGTCTTTCAGAAAAGCTCTAATAATTCCCTGTGCATATGCTTTCAATCCCAGCAGAGGTATAAACACATCTTAGTCTGGGCCATCACCAGGGTTTTTATGGTTCAGGTCAAGATGGATATAACAAGCTGTAACCTAAACCTTCATTAACATTGCTGTTGACTGAAACCCCTTCTGAGTTTTTAAAAAAGTTTTATTAACTTTCTCAAATTTGCTGTTTTTCATGGCTGACTCCTTAGTACAGCAGATAAATCTCTACAATGGAAAAGTGACATACTACAAGAGACTATTCTTGCTATGTTTCTGATTTGGCTGGCATGACTATAATTCAGTCATGTTTAACTTGAAGCTTGTAACTCCTTTAAAAGTAGCGGCTTGCAGAAATCAGGCTGGCTGCAAAATCCTTTTACATTATATGCAGTCACAGGCAATTAAACAGTTAAACCTGAGGACAACCTAGAGAAAAACAGAATATTCCTCACAGCACATTAATTGCTCAATAGTATTGCCCCTGGGCTAGAGCAGGTTGGGGACAACATGATTTTATAGTAACGCTTTGGTAAAACACCCTGTTTTGGATGCTTACTAGCATAAAAATTTTAAAAGTCTCAGTTTCATCCAGCTCTGCTCTGATGTGCCTATGAAATAGCATTAACTGAATTTAAAAGACGTATAACAAAAATACTATGAGGGTCTAAAATTGGGTTGTTAGCAACAGTTTTCTTTATCTGAGTGGGAAAAAAGTGGTTATAAAACCATCAGAGAGATCCTCTGTGTTTGGCAAAAATAAAATGAGAAAGCTTAGAAAATTAATATAAAATTCACAGACAAGGAAAGGATGTGAATTCAGTTGCATTTCCTCACAAAAGTTCTAGATCTAAATGGTGTGCATAAATCTGGTGAATTCATTAGGGTTGTGCCTATGATTAATTTGGTACTTAGTTGGTAAATACAGACTGAAGAGCAAAGCCTGTCTAAAAACAACTAGTTAAGTGTTCAATATTAAGAGAAACAGCTTGTCTGAAGGGTAAGAAACTATAATATTACAACACTTTTGTCTCAGTTACTAAAATTTATTCTGGAGACCTCAAAAAAAAAAAAAAGTCTCAGGAGTGAGTGAATCAAGTCAGAAATAAAACAGCGAAAAGTTGATGTACCTCTCTGTTTAAATTCCAGTGGTCAGTCTTCTTGGATTTGACTGTCCCCTAACACAAATTTTGCACAAATATATTTTCACTGATCTCATTGTTGCTCCAAGTTGCTCTTTCAATTGAGTAAGATCAGAACTAAATGGTACTTGAAGTTCCATCAGTACTGTACACCTGTACTACTCATAAAAAATCCAAAAATATTCCAAGCATAACAATGTGCACCAGTTTATGACCAGCATTGTAGAATTTTCTTTTCAAGATATAACACTTTTTCATTTTCCAGTTGGTATCACCACCTTTATGTCAGAAGTAAGAAAGATTCTATTGCTGTGGTATATCTTAAAATTCTTTAGTTTAAATTTGAAGTACGTATTGGAGCTGTACTGTTGTACTTAGTGAATATGGCTTTCTTCCTTTCTCACTGTTCAACCATAACTGTTATATCCAAAGGTCTGTCTTTACAGTGCTGGTTGTGTTTTAAGCTTTAGTAAGTTTTACCTCTGACAATCACAGAGATTTTTAACAAGTTCTGTGAAAGTTCTAGAGCAAATCCAACACAATTGTCAATTTGGAGGATTAAAAATTAACAAACAATGACATCCAAAGTCTGGCTCAGCTCTACTTCTTGCTACAGACCCTTGAATGACCCCTAACAATGAAAGTATTTTGATTAGCGTAAGTGTGCACAATTTAGGGGTTTAGTGACAGTTTATCTTTGTTTGGGAAATCTCATGTGGATATGATGAATTTTGTAGGGATATATATTGCTGAGTTTTTCCTTGGGTTATAGATAGAATGGAGGAAAGCATAAAAGTGTTTGAAATAATATTGTATTGAAGAGTAGTAATGGATGATGACTTTTGAAAAACATGGATGAGTCTAATACTCTTCAGAAAAAAAGCCTTAAGTTTTTAAAAAATAGAGATAAGGTGACAGAGATAAGACTGGAAGTCCTTTAAGTTGAAGATAGTTTGTGAGTGATGACATGGGAAAATGTTCATTACCAGAAGGAGTGATAATAGGCTCAAACCAGATATCCAGGACTCTGATCTTCCGTGTCTGAAACAGAGACATCAGATTGCTGGATTAGAAAAAAGGTTTGCAGTACTTCCAGCACAACATTATGTAAGGAGAAGGGACTGGATGACAATTTTATAGCTAAATATGACAATGCATAACTAAATGGGAAGGCATAGGTCTGTATTGACCAGGAAGGAGCAATAAAAATAAAAATCTGCTAGTTCTCAATCTTGAATGTATTTTTAGAATGACACTTGTGTCAGAGTGAAAATGTTAACTGTATTACAACCCTTGTGCTTTAAGGATCATTCATTTCTTATTTTGACAAAATTATTTTTGATCTTAGCCTTTTAGATTGAGGATGACCTTTTGATTTCAAAGATTTAAACAGCTCCCACAGACTTTCTCTGGACATCTTTGTATTGTCTTGCAAATTCTTTCATCCCTGGATCATAGCTATATGGTCTATTGCAGCACAGTTTTGACTTATGATGTCACACTTTACATCCTAAAAGTGCTTGCAAAGTCCATATGCTTGTAATTTGACCTCATCTTTTGAATGCTTACTTTTTCATCATTGTTGGACCAAGAAGAGAGGGAGAGTGTAGTTCACTAAAATAGAACTGCATGTTAGTATATTTTTAATAAGGTGGGTTTTTTCGGAAAAAAAAAAAAAAGAAAAAGAAAATAAACTGTAAGAATGTGACAAAGTAATATGTAGTTAGTTCACAAAAACATTCTTACCTTTGATCATCAGTGTGTAGGTGAGAAAAACCATGCCTCACAGTTACACTTTTCTTCACATTAGAGGTCAGAGAGGGTAGGAAAACTGCTTTTTCATTTAATTGCATATAAACGTGTCCCCAGCCACTGCTTAAGCCAAGTCGTACACAGAATGTTAAACTACTGCATGTGAAGTTAGCAAATTAATATTTCATGAAAATCCAGCATTAACCCCTTGATCCTGACCTTCAGGTTTAATAGGGAACCGGAACAAAGATGTAGACCAAAGGCTTCAGAGCTGCAACAACAACAAAGAACACTACTTCTGGAGCTCATCCCTTTCCTCTCTGTTCAAAATATCCGTGAAGTTTTAACACAGCTCTAGGTATTTCTTCTTGGCTCCCAAATTCTGACTGTCCCCATACAAATCCACACAGGAGAGGAAAGTGGCTTTCATTTACTCATTTTATTTACCTATTTACCTTGTACCTTAAGGAAGTATAAATTTCAGAAAGGACAAAATTATTTCCTGGCTTGCATACCTCTGTTAGGCTTTGGCCAGCAGTTGTCACAGTCTATAGTCAGAGATCTGAAGATAAAGACAGGTCTTTGTTGGTCTGGATGTCCCGGGGCATTGTTTTTCCTTGTGACGCTATGATATCAAGCACTCCCCACTGATATTCCCTGTGTTCAGCAAGTGATTTTGCTAAGTATACTAATCTGTCATCTATCCCAGTTTGCTGTTCTCAGAGGCACACTTCAGTGACAGGACACATCCCTGTCCACTGGTTGAACTGTCATGGCTTTGATTTAGGATAGCCTTGTGAGTGTGCAGGAGCCGTAGCTATGGTGTGGGCCAGTCAGAAGATGCACCTGAAGAAGGGTGCTCCTTGCTGGAAAACAAGTTTAGCAGTAGAAAGAGTCTTTTAAAGAGATGATGATGTTGTTGTTGATATTCATATACTCAAAGCAAGACTAAAGGCCAGAGAAGGACAAAATCAATGTGTGGCAATTTCAATGATTGCCCAGGGTTTCTTGAAAAATGTGTTTACCGTAGTGCTCTTCAAAAACTTTTCCTGTTCTAAAAGGGTGTTGTCCGATCCATGGCTCTCCAGATAATCTAAAAAGAAGAAGGCATAGTAACTCCCACATTTTTCCCAGGAATCAGTAATTCCCCATCAGTACCACAAGCATTTTTTCTGAAACTTCATGATGGTAAATTTAAACATTAATGATGTCTCTGCTAAACATTTTAGTGCAATCATTAAGTGTGAGTGCATGGTCATGGCTGTTACAGACATTGGGACAGGAAGCACTTGGGTGTTTAGCATGGCTAAAGGGTATCCCGGTGCCGAACACAGAATGCAGAAAGGTGCTCTGTCCTGATGCAGAAATCTTTCCAGGTTATGTTTTAGTGGTAAAAATGTCCTTTCACAAATCTTTCTTTGAAGAATTCAAACTATTGTATTGCTAATGTAAATGACAAAACAGATATGGGACTTGCTTATACTTTCAATCTTCACCATAGAGTGTGTTTCAATTAAAAGTAAAATTAGTACATTCTTTAGTTTGTGTAATTTTTTGATAGAATGGTACATTTATATGTTAATTTTGCTAAGATCAACTTTACTTATCTGCAGGAAGCTATTCCAAGATTGTTGTGCGTTTTCTTCACTTCTGAAATGTTATCACATTTAATTGCCTGATCTTATTTGGGTTGCAATCATAGTCATTAATTAGCAGGAAGGTGAGGGACAGCATCATATCTAACTATCTGTTATGGCTGCTTTAATGAGGAAAATACCTGCCATCATTTTAAAGGCATCCTGTATACTTCACAAATCCAGCTTGCTGTAGCATTCTCATTTAGACTGTGAACATCAAAGGAAATTGATGTCAGGTGTGAACAGAAGCTGTTGAATATATCTGTTGAGGAAGCTGAGTGGTATGTCTGGATGGGAGAGATGAAGGGCAGCTTAAAACATTAACAAAACTACAGGTAATTAGTGTAAACTTTCAAGGGTAAGGTATGCTTGAGGAATAAAAATGTTGTTTATAGCTATTCCCTGTAGTGCCACTATCGCTAAGGGTCTGTCAATGTTTTCATTTATAAAGCTCTATTTTTATAGGATTGTGCACTAGTAATAAAAAATGTGCTTGGGGCTAGAAGTTGACAATTTAAAGAAAAATAAATTGGTTTTGTTGTTTTGTGTTGTTTTTTGGCATTTGTTGGGGTTTTCTAAATTATATGACTATACGAATAATAGAAGTTTATCTGTTTTGAATGGCTGTTTTCCTTTGTATAATGCAACTGCTGGCTTAAAATCAAGTTAATAAAATTTGGCAAGCAGTTAGTTCTTAGTATGGACTAATCAGTATTGGAATTCTTAGAAAGAATGAATAGAACAGGATTATTTAGTGTTTCACAGGCAAAATTACACCTTTAAAAGGGGATCATAAGGAATTCAAGGCATCTGCAGAAGATATTGAATAAATATTTTCATTCCGAGGAATGTACAGAGTACAGTACCTGAAAAACAAGCTTTAAGAAGTGCCAAAATATAGACAAGTGTGGTCAGATTGAAAGATGTTGTACACTTACTGTGCCTTATCAGGCTTGGTCACTGGTTGCTAATGATGTTATCATCATTTGCCTCAACAATTCTTCATAAATGGAATATAGTAAGAATGTTCTTGTGCTATTAATGTGCTATTAATATTCTACATACTTAAGAAAGACACAAAATAATTTCCTAGAAAAACAAGCAAACATTGCCTTTTGACTCTTAAAATGCAATTATAGTTGAATTTTGTGTCAGTATTATTTCATATTGAAGTTTCTTTACTGTAAGGAACACTATTTTTCCCAATCACATTACAAAAATCAGAGTAACAAAATGATGGTTGCACCTTTATAAATGGAAGCTTAAGGGCTAAAGATTTCATAGGTCCCATGAGTGCATATCTAGAATAATGTGTACTGTTCATAGAAGCTTTTTCACCTTTCAAGATCTTGTATTGCTTTAAGAGAGAAGTCAAGTACCACTATTTTATTATACAGATAAGGGAACTTAAGGCAAGTAAACAGTTGGCTTAAATGCTTCTGAGCAAAGTAATGCTAGCAAGGGACTGAAACTCAAGGCTCTTGAAACACTATCCTAGTGCTTTACCACTGTATGAATATGAAGCCGTGGAGAATACTGGCAAAAACTCTGTGTTCATAGTTGGTATATACTCCAAAATCAAGCCCTTAAAGTTTTGTAAACATTTTAAAGATTTCTCTCAAATCCCTAAAATACAACCTTGGCAAAAATATGAGTCTTTTGGTTTGTGGGGTTTTTTTTTGTTTGTTTTGGTTTTGCTTTGGGGGGGGGGGGGGGTTGATTGGTTGATTGGGTTTGGGTTTTTTTTTCCTTTTTTTTTTTTTTTTTCTTTCT
>JAWWMO010000001.1:89367921-89380346 GCA_035047845.1 Dendrocincla fuliginosa
GATTGGTTGATTGGGTTTGGGGTTTTTTTGGCTTTTTTTTTTTTTTTTTATTTATGGTACCCATTGTTTCATCCATATATGTATATGATGTATATATATATGTATATATGTACATGCGGTGTGTTCTTTAGTTCTCAAAAATCATAGTTTCAAACTCATAGTGCATCAGCATCGTGGAAGAAGTGACACGGTAATGACAAATACTTGCTGTAGCAGCTTTTGATAAGAGATGACTTTTTAACATGAGAATATGCATCCATTTAGAACTATGACCTTACCCCTGTAATACCAGGGTCTAACTTTTACAATGGTTATTACAGTTGCCATTTCTACGGGAACACATTAGTGCTTTCCTGCTAATCAACAACCAGTTTCGGGACCTGCAATCATAAATCCAGTTACATGTGCTCAAAAGGCAAGATCATGGTCACCTGACCCAGTCATCTACATAGCATAAGCTAGAAAATATCTTAAACATGGTTCTTTTTCTTTAGGAAGAGAAAGTCTTTTAGAGCCATTCAAACACAACCCACCATTTTCTCTGTGTAATTTCATGACTTTTCTGGAAAGAGAATTAAATTGTCCTTTTCACATTACATGTCCTGAGCCTTGGCAAGACCACAGTCAGTGAAACTAAGATCCTAAGAACTAGAGGTGTCCCTGTCAGGGAAACTGAAGGGGAATGACCAATCTTGATTCTGATACTAATTATATCATTAAGCCAGTCTGTAAATCAATGCCTTCTGATCTTCATCATACTCATATATATTAGGTTTCTTTTCTTCCCTCTCTCTTGCACTCATCACCCACTGCCCTTATATGAAAGGGCTGAATTCTGCCCTTAGATCCCTGACTTCAATTGAATATCAGTTTGAAAGGCTGAGGGGAAATTTGGCACAAAAGATCCCATATATTCACACTTTCTTTTTGTGAACATGAAGCCATGTTTGGGTGCAATAAACACCTGTCATCTTAAAGAGTAAAGAATGTAATGCATTCCGCTTGTGTGAGGTCAGGGGTTTTTTTCAGGATAAAAGTGCTTTAATTTCTAGTTAAATGCAGAGACACAGAGGAAGGACTAACATTTCAAAAAAGACATTGTGCAGAGAACTACAAGTAAATCCAAATAAATAAAGTACAAAATATTCTGTTTTATGCTAAAAGATACAATATTGCTGTTGTAATTTAGGTGACCTTGAAACAGATATGACACAGCCATTTTTTTTAATAATGATGTGCCTAATGTTAATATGGAGATGACAAAAATTATTTTAGACATTTCCCAGTGACAGACAGGTAGTGATATCCTATGGAAAGCTTGAGCAGAACTCTCACCAATTCAACAATTTTTTTTTTCTCTCTCAGAAGTTAAACAATAGATGAGACCTCCTAATGACTTTCCATGTGTTCATCTCAGTCACCTGTGTGAATTTGCAGTAATTAAGCAATCTGAAACACTGACTGACCCAGAGAGAAAGATATTCCATACCAGTGGTGTCCTTGAAATGTCTTCATCATCAAGCAGTCTCTTCTCTTCATCTCAGTGAAAGCTAACGTCAGCACTACTGTGTAGCAACCCTTCCCCTAAACAGCTATTGAAATTTTATAAGGATGCTTTTTTGTAATATTAAAAAAAAAAAAAAAAGGAAATAAAAAGAGAAAAATCCTACCAAACAAAACAGTGTGGGCAGAAAAATGGCCTGTGAAAATGCTTCTGCTATCAGGAGGGAGGGAAAGGGGGCTTACTGGAGATAAAAACAGTCTTTTGTTTTTTGGGGGGGTTTTAAGGTCAAAAATATAATTAGCATTTGAAAGGATGTGAAGATGCACTACCTCAGGGACCACAATGGCCAAATTTGTGCCATTTAATGTCAACAGCCTTTGGAGTTGTGATAAAATTAATAGAGCCTTGTGTGATTGATAACATACCTCATCTGCCATTCCAGTACAAAAATCCCACAGGTTTAGCAGCAAGGAACAATGTTTAGATTACTTTTGAAATAAGCTGTTTGAAAGATGTACTTTTTTAGCTTTAAATTGCTTATGAAATCTGTGACAACATTTCCCACTACCAGTAGGAAAAAATAAAAAATGTATTGTTTAATTATTAAATGTGTGAGGTGAGTTTAGTGTATCTGTTTAGTAACAGAACATTCTTTTTGGACACTGAGGGTCAGGAGTGAAGAGAAAGGCAGACTTTCTACAGTGATTTTTGAAGAGGAAAAGCAGTGGTTTATGTGAGGGAAAGAAAGGTCATAAATCACTGACAGTGAGGGGAGTTCAACAATGACTCGAGGTCTGAAAGGAAGCTAAGGATTCTGTAAATATCATACACTTTAACTAGGAATCAGTTTATTTTTCACTTATTTATAGACTGCACCCATTTTACTACCCTATTCTGAAAAAAATTGTTTTTATATTATGGCGCATGTGACTTTCAAAATTGCCCTGATTAGGTTTGTTATGAATCAGAAAGGAAAATTTTCCTTAAGGACACCAAGTTACAAGCCTTGTAGGGAACATATATGGGATTCTGTTGTATTGAAAAGACAGCCTGGTCATTAATGCAAAGGATTGGCTGCAAATCTATTTCATGTTTTGGGGACACTAGCTTTTTTTATATTTTAAGAAATAGAGTTTTCATTTCATTTAAAGTCACATAGTGGTACAATTTTTAGATATTTTTGTATCATCAATATTCCTTTTTTAATAATCTATAAATCATGCAAATTAGTGCAATAAGTTAAAAATTTTTCCTATTTTTTAGTGGATACTATGCTGCATATACATGTCTGGTAACACAGTATATTTATCCTACAGAAAACTCACAATAATTTACTGAAAAACAATGTATAAATACTTAGCTAAATAGAAGCCATGGGATGGGGACAACACTTTCATATATTTTCACTAGTATTTTATGTTATCAAGGTTATAATCTCAGCATAAAGTTGTCCAGTGTTTAGAGTTGAGTAAGATGTATGATCAGCCCAATATCTTACCTGAGTATAGGGAAGTACCAGACTGCAACTCATCACTACCCATTACTCTTTAGCCAAGACTTACCATAAGTCCTAACATATTTCTCAGTAGTTGCAACAAAATAAGTCTATCTTATCTGTCAAAAGTAGAGCTAGCCACAGGAAATCACTGGGGCAAGAGGTGAACTGGTTAAACAAAAATTGAATCTTTGATGAAAAATTTAATCAAAACTTAAATGTGAACAAAAGGGGTTATCCATCAAGATCACAAAGCTTCAACTGCAGCAGTCACCTAATGCATTAAATAAAGTGCTGAATCACTATGAATTGCCCCGGTGATGGCAACCACTCACCAGCTTCACTGGGGAAAGCAGATGTCAGAGGAATGGAGCCACAGTTATACTGTCCCCAGATGTCATTACTCTGCCACTACCTCTGCCCTCTAAGAAATTGCGTAGAACCAATTGAAAAGTTCTTGAAACCAAATTATTTGCTCTGAAATCAATAGTTCAGTGTAGGAGGTCACTAGACCAGAGCTTCTGTTGGTGAATCTCTATCACTTGAGCATTTGGCAGTATCACATCATGTTTGACTTCTTGCTTCCTGGTGCATTGCACAGGCAGTAAAGGTATAGGAGAAACAGGTATAGACACATAATGACTAATAGAAGCCACAAAACCTGAGACATAGCTTAATTCACACAATATACATGCACCTTAGCTAAGAATTATCTTATCACTGCATTCAATACCTTTAACAGATAAATTCATTCAAGAATTTTAACTTACGGGGAAAGCTTCCTGAATAGCCTAATGCTGTGGTAACTTAATGGGACTATCCATATCCCAGCTGACAAATGCACAACAATTCATGTCAAGATACCAGCACTCAGAAAAGCTGATGGACTGAATTATACTTTAAATACCACTTACCTCCACAAGCTAACTAGTTTCAAAAAAGACTGACCTTAGAAACTGAATAACAATGACAGCATTGTAAAAAAATGCATGCAATACCAAAACAAAAGAGGAAAATATTTGTATGCCATTACTTTATGAACTTCAATAGATTGTTGAATGTAGAAAGATGTATTAATTTTCCTTTTATAATTTTCCTTTTATAAAATAGGTAATCTGTGAAAGCTGATGTTTTGAAACCAAGGAGATTAAAACTGTGCATATCTAGTAACACTCATAACTATGAAAAGGAGTTGAAACACATAGGTTATACCACTGTTATAGGTAAAGCAGATAGGAAAGTCTATAATTAAAATTGTCTCAAATTTCCCAGAGAACTTTTTCTTAAGCTCATAGGACTATATAATTGACTTGTTTCAGCATAAACCACTTGGTCTGAAAAAAAACTCATCTAGGGCAGATGTCTTACTTCACCCTGCTCTGTTTTTCAGTTTTCAGCTATAATGATTTCTTGAGCAGATTATTTACAATATTCTTGCTAAAAAAGCTTAGTACTTCCAAGCTTTCAGAAAGCTGCTTGAAATCCACCTCAGAGGAGAAGGAATGAAGGGAGAGAAAAGGGTCAGACCTGTGCCTGCTTGTTAGTTTATGATGTAGTTTTCTGAGGACTGTGTTTATACTGAGCAGCCTTTATTTTCTCACAGCTCTTAACTGCTGAGGGGCTGTTCTTGCACCTTTCCCACAGGTACGTGTGAATGCCCCAACAGAAGACTGCAGCTCAGGGTGTGATTTCCCCATCAAATTTCTTTCCAAGCAAAACAACATTTGCTGAAGGCAGTGAGAACTAAATTGGATAGCAGGATTTTACTTTCATTGTTAGCATCTGTATTTGCTTGCAATACTGAAGGGTGAGCAAGAAATGGGTTGGTACAGAAGCAGTGTACTACAGCAGATGTTGACTGCACCGTACTGGAAGAGTCTAGCTGACCAAAATTAGTTATGACTGGCTTAGTTCTGAAAATGTTGAAAGCTTAAATGCTTGACTTCAATAAAGTGTAGTTTATTTTAAAAGCATGGTCCATTTTATACATAATATCACAGTCATTTGAAGGATTTCTTGCAAAATATTTCCTTAACTAAACATGAAACTTCACCCAAATCGGCATTTTTTTGAGAAAGTGTAGATTTTGTTGAAATTTTTGTTTGCTACAATGAAAGGAATTTTCCCTTATTATGTCATATTTATTTCAAGACATAATTGAGCAAAATGAGTTCTGGTGGATGGGGAGCAACGCACCTCCCCTTTTGTTCTCCTCAAGACTGTGGTTCTGCTGGCACTTCCATTTTGCCAGCCATTTTCCCAGTGTCCTCTAGTGGAAGTTTCACATACCATAAACTACCAATAGTACAGAAAATATTTGAGGTGCTCAGAACTACTAGAGAATTGAAGCAGGAATAATGATGATTGAAAAGCCCCACTAAGTTATTGGCTGAGTTGTTTGTTCCTGAACATGTTAACTTCGTCTAGGGTATTTTGTTTTGATAATAAGAATCTCCATATTTCAAGCTCAAGCTTCAAGTATTTATTTCTCATCTTAAATTCATTTAAAAGCAAAAAAAAACAAACAAACAAAGAAAATGGCAAAACAATCAGCACTGATTCTGCTCAGTAATTATAGTCTTTGTTGTTTAGTGTAGACTCAACACCTAAAGGCCACAGAAAAACTACAGTGAAGGCAAGGCCTGAAGGACCTTAGAAGAAGAAAACTAGATCTAGTAAGGAAAAAAAAAGCCTGTAACATTTCAGTCTTGTGCCAAAAGATATATGCAAATTGCTGCAATAACTAACTGTACATTTGTGTGCTGGGTTGACCTTGGGTGGATGCCAGGTGACCACCAAGTCACTCAGCAGTACAGAGATGGAGAAAATAAAATAGAACAAAACTCATGGGTCAAGATAAAGGTAGTTTAATAATGCAAAAGCTACATGTGGATGCAAAGGGAACCAAAAGATTTTTGGTCCTTCCCCTGCTGGGGAACCCCAGCACAGGAGTTTGAAACAGCAGTGGATGCCCTCCTTGGCTTTTTTCATGGAGGCAGCATACCCAATTAGAATATATCACAATTCTTTAGCATTCTGTAACCTCACTTCTCCACTGAGCAAAATCAGGGAACCTTTAACCTCTCAAAAGAAAGTTAATATTATTCTAAGTTGTTTTTTCTGTGCCTTCCAGATTACCTTGTTATCACCTTTTATAGTTCTAAAGTTGGACGCAAGTTTCCAGGTAGACCTTTCCCTGGCATTAGGCACTGTACAATGTTTACAGTTTGTAACATTCTTGAGTTGCCTTTCTCATGTACTGCATTGAACAACACTTCAATGATACTATTTTTCGTTTGCTGCTATTATTTGCTGTAACCCAAATGCTAGTTTTAATAAAGCCAAAACTACAGTTTGGATATGCTGGTAACACCAGAACAATATCAGAACAAGTACTTGGAAATTAGCTCTTATCTGATTTTACCTTCACTTGTGAACCATAAGTAACTGACTTGATTATTGGACTTTTCATTGAAGGTCCCTTTTATCATTTATAAAGCTTTTCATGCTTTTGGTGTCTCTGTCAAACTGTAGGTGAATTTGACCTTATATGCTTGGATGAGGCAGACCACATGAAACTTCTCCATCCTGTATTTGCTGAATCTGTCATAACTGATTGGGTATCATTTTTAGATGTTTTCTCAGCTAATTTTTGTTCTGTGCTTTCATCTGGTTGGTGAAATCAGTGCATATTTAAGGAAGAAGAGAAGAAATAGTAAAACTCTAGTTTGAGCATAAGCCTCTCAGTTCTCCTGGGAACTGACTTACATTTGCTTTTTTTGTACTTGTCCTATGTATATGCTGCATTTCTTAGAATTGTATGTGATTCTTTTGGAATGCAACGTTTTTCTTGAATAATCTTACCAGTAGAGCGACTCAGAAGAGCTGCTTAAATATCTACTTACATGTGTATAAGCATTTCCCACGGAAGCAATGGGGAAATTCATAAGCTGAACAGGACATGTATGCTATGGCTAATTGTAGTAAGGACTATATTTAAAACAAAAATATTTGGAAAGAGGCACTGATTCATAGAATTTTTGCAGTGATTATGTGGGACTCACCTTAAAATTCAATCTCTAACATTTCTTACTACTTTTTTGAATCAGATTCTGTCCACCAGTTACAGAGGATCAGTGCAGCTATCAATATAACATGTTTGGGGTGCAAGGTAAGACCAGCATAGTTCCACTTAGTGGCATCAGCCAGAATTGGCCAGACAAAGCTATCATAAAGGTAGAAGACATTTTTACCATTAGCTGACAAGTATATTCAGATTATAGTGCAAGGCATGTCAAGATTTTGTCTGGCAAAAGAGGTCATTGTACCTGTTCAACTGGAAAAATGAATTTTCAAAAATTAAATTTCAGGAACTTTTTACAGCTGTTGAGGTCTTTTATTCTCCTCTTCACTCACTTCTCTACAGTCACCAAGTTTGAAAAATTGAATTCCTAAATCCATTGCATTCTCTCAACAAAAGGAACCAAGTTCAACCCTGTGAGCTCTATTAGCTTAGTACTCAGCTAGTCAAAGAAGTCAAATTAGTATTGATAATGTCACTCTAACTGCTTTACTCTGACTTCTTTTACTGAGCCTGTCATTGGGGGTGTAAGAGGTGCTAAGAAGCAGCAGTAGTGAGATGGATAGATGGATGGATGGATGGATGGATGGATGGATGGATGGATGGATGGATGGATGGATGGATGGATGTCAGAAAAGAAGGAAGAAGAAAGAATTGCTATTGGAATTACGAGTGACCAAGAATGAATATTGAAACATATACTTGGGTGTGTAACTTGGGCACAGTGCAAGTTCTATATTCATAAGTAATTAACTCCCCATCAGTTTTACTCTAAATGTTTTATTATGTGACAGAAAATGAAAGTACATATGTTCTTAATTGGTAAGTTTTGTCACATCATCAATGAGAATCATTGCTCCAGCTAAGACTTGGCTCTTACTTGGCAATAAATAGGCATTGCTAATGCTTCTCTCTTCCCAAAACAAACCTCTGTCCTCATCAAAAACAACATACCACTTCTCAGTGAAAGGGCGTTTAGAGAAGAAAATCTGGTATGTTTTTACTATTAAAATTAATTAATTAATCTATCTTTTGTATCTCACTCATTTTCACCTGGGTTCATTTTCCCTCGTCTTCACATGATGTCATTCTTCTACTCAGCTAATGACAATAGTTTCAGCCCTCTATAACCTACTTTTGAAATAATCATCTGTATTTTAAACATACAGAATAAGTAAAGCAGATATGCAGAAACAAAGAAAAAGAATGAGTAATAGGTACAGGAGACCTTACTTAAAAAATATTTTGGATCCAGAATCCTAATATTTTTTGGCATTAAAGACCAGAGCAATCACGGTGTAATGAATGCTACATGAAACACTATGGCTTGTACAGTCTTTAAGTAATCACCATGCAAATATTATTGTTGTTCCTACTTATGTTGTCAGGTTTTGGGAAAGGACAGCCTGACACATATTTTGTCTTTTCTTACCCAGCAGGTACATATTTATTGGCTGAGCTTGTTGTTCCTTCTGTAAGTCTTGAGACAATTTGCAACTGAACATTTCAGCATGCTCATGTTGAATTCAAATATTTGAATATCGAATACCTAAGATGATAGAAAGTAATTCCATCAAGATTCCTGATAAGAAAAAGGGTTTCAGAGAGATGATTTTGAACGTGTAAGTATACTGAAAGTTAGGGCATATTTGCCAAAGTTTGGTGTGGAGTATAAGTAAAGATGGCCATTACCTAGTCACCTCTTAAAAGCTAATCTGCCCACAAAAAAATGGGATGCTGATTCTTATATTGTATTCAGATAATTTTCCTGTTAATTTCCTCCCTGTGATGAACAAATACACAAAAAGACCCTCTTGAAATATATAAACAGATATTGCAAAATTAGCCATTGACCTATTAACACTTTGGCATGCTTCTCCATAGGTAACTAAATAGCTCAAAAAGCATCATTTACTTGATGAATTTCATTATACTTTTTCCAGTTCACAAATGATTCATTAACAAATTGTGAAATCCCGACATTTGTTCATTATTTAAAATAATTCTCATATTTCTGCAGTACCATGATTAATTTAATATATCAATAAACTTGAAGTCTCCATAGTTTTTGTTATGCAGCAGTGAATTTGCTGGCGAGTAGTGTAGCATGAATGTTCAACTATCAGAAACAGTTTTTTAGTACTGCACATTTAATTGAAAAAATCCCAAAATTTCTGTTGTCATTTTTTTGTTTTAATTTCAAGATTAGTTTTTATAAGTATCTGTCATTTAGTATAATCTTTTGATATTTGATTTTATTTTTTTTTCCTGTATCTGTGTTAGTAAAACTAATGCCTATTCAAGGACAGTTTGAGATCTCAAAATTGTTGAAATTTGTCAAATCAAGGTTTCTATATAAACAAGTGTCTTAACTGTGGAAAGTCTAGAGAGCAAAAAGATGACATTAAGCCATATATAATAACCTTGACACTATTATTGTAGAGATACCTAACACTTCAGTGGCAGATAGACCCGGACGAAAATTCTTACTCAAAATCATGTAACTGTAATTAATATACATTCATTTTTAAACTAAAATGAAAGAGTCTTAAATACAGATTTTGTGCTATCTGCCTACTGCCTAGCCTTTATGCTGTTTCAGTGGCAAACACTAATGGAAATATTTATTTCAGAGTAAACTTGAAGTTGGTAAAATGAAAAGCCACTTTCTTACTTCTTTATAGAAAAATATCAGATTCTGAGCCAACATTAAGGATTCAAAACACATTCATAAAACAGACACAATTAGATGCATATGTACATATATGCACACAGACACATGTATGCAACCCTTGGAGTAAACAGGAAATAAAAGTAGTTTTGGAGTTCACAATTTCACCTGCATTCACTGTTTATGTATTTCTGAGCTTGTCTGTAATCCTGGTAATTAGCCTCCTGGTATTGGGTCTGCTGAAGTGCCTGCAGTGCATTAGAAATGTCAACATGAATCATGGTAGGAAACACTATAGAAGATCTACAACAAGTACAGAGGAGAGGAATATTAACAGTCAACAATACCTCCCACTTCATTCCCTTATTACTTGAAATATATGAAGCAAAAAAACAAAATACTATCTGATAATTACAGATGAAAAGCAAAGAACTAAAGAAATAAAATTGTGAAAGGAAGTATAATTGAGAAAAACAAATGTTATTTTTTTTTAATAAAGCAGAAGAAATAAGCCTTTCCCAGGCTGTAATAAAATACTAATATACTAAATGCTTTTTTTTTTTTCTTTTTCTACTGGTCACATTTAGCTAGGCAGAAATCTAAAAATTCTGCTGGCATGTTTGTTTGGAATAAAAAAGCCTGTAGGTCAAGTCTTTCTGAGAGAATGCCAAATGTCTTTGTGTCCAGTTATTTATGGTTTCAGATAATTGTACAGAAAATATCAAATTTGCATAGTGTGATTATTGCTGATTATTTATCCAGCAGTCAAAATGTTTCAGTGGTTCCTAGGATGACAGATTGACAAGTACTTAAAACTCATTCATTTTATGAAATTTGCATGTAATTAGGCAATAATGAAGGGGATGTTTGTGGACAGCGGATTATACTACAATATACTGGAAGTGATTCAAATGCTTGACAAAGTGTTAACATTATCTTCAGTTTCTACTAAGTCTTGAATGTTTGGCTCTAAATATCAGTGGAAAAAATGAAATGGGTTATGGAAAGTTACTAAATGTTTTGTTAGAACAAAGTACATATTTTTTACTCCACTGTGTCTATTTCTACATTTTTTTATGTTCTGCTGATGAATTGTACTTTAGGTATTTAACTCATATCACATTCAGTGCAGCTCATCTGTAATAGTTTAGCTGCCACTGCTTTGGTCATTATCACAGTGAAGTCCCATGAAGAATGGCTTTCTTTGGTTTTCTGGCATCTGTGCGGTAAGTGAATTTTAAAGCTCCTGCTTTGAGATTCATACAAAAAAAATGTGATTTTGAAGAACTTATTTATCATACAAGGGATAATTTGTTTCTTAACCAGTTGTTTCTGCACAAATAGGATATTTAACTTCATGGTGCAGTCTGTAAGTCTAAGTAACCTTCACCGATACTTTGTGGTGGCAGACAACTGCAAATGACTCTTACTTGTACCAAGGTATAAAATTAATTCAAATGTCCCGGCATCACACTTTGATACTATAATTTTGATTCTTGTTTCAATGACATGAGCAGGTACGTCACTGGTTTAGAGGATTTTATGTATATGTATATGTATCAAATGCACTTCTACATCTCACTCCATAATCAGTGGTCACCTTTTTAACACATACTAGTGTGCAGGGACATATATAATGAAATACATTATACTCAGCTGTTTTCAAATATTTCCTTCTCATTTTTGGAGTATATTCTCCAATTTAATTTAATATGCTTACAAAGCAAGAGCAAACGTGTCATATAACTTTTGTAAAAGGAAGTAGGTTTCTATATATGGGATCTGCAAAGCAAACATGCTAATCAGCGAATTGCATAAGCTGGTCAGTAGATATGCATTTTAAAAATATGTCTATTCTGTTTTATGGAATATAAAGTCAATGTCTGTTACAGGGTTATGCACACTGCTAGTAAAGCAGCATAATCTGGAACCATGTCCACAGCTAATGGGGGTTTTTTATTAAATTATTACATGATGGTGCCATATCTGTTGCTTTTTGTTCATGGTGGTAGATTAAGATCACACTCAGGAATCTGAGCATTTGGAATAACCAAATTCTAGAACAAGAAGAATTCAAATGCTTTCCTCTGCTGATTAAGTCACTTGTCTGAGGGGAAGAGATGTGTTGCGTCTTCAAGGACACAAATGTTCTAGTTACTGTGCTATAACATCAGCTTCTTTCTGGTTGGTCCAAGAAATACTTAAATATCATTAAAACAGTTGTGACAGAAGAGACTAAAACAATGGTTGGACTCAGTGATCATAGAGGTCTTTTCCAAACTTAATGGTTTTATGATTATATGATTCTAGGATTCTTGCAATGTTAGCTACTGCAT
Source organism: Dendrocincla fuliginosa (assembly GCA_035047845.1). Lineage (NCBI taxonomy): Eukaryota > Metazoa > Chordata > Aves > Passeriformes > Dendrocolaptidae > Dendrocincla > Dendrocincla fuliginosa. Next base: position 89,380,009 of record JAWWMO010000001.1, read on the forward strand.
GACATTGATAAGTTCCTAAGGAGAGGATGCCCTGATTGCCACAAGGTCAGAAGAACTGAACTCATGAGGCAAAACAAAATGACCGTTGGGTACTCTGGCTGAGCTTCCTTGCCCATGAGTCCTCCTGACTTTCTTGTCCCTTCTTCCAAAGTTCATAAACTTTCATATCGTTTCCTGAGTTACAGTCAAGTTCTCTGTTTCAGCCTGCCTGGTGAGCTTCTGCAACAAAGTGACCCATTTAGTGGATGAGGAAAAGCCTGCGGGTGGGGCCTGCCTGGAGTTTAGCAAAGCTTTTATGCTGTCTCCCACAGCATTCTCCTGCAAAAACTGGCTGCTCA
>JAWWMO010000001.1:89392320-89418446 GCA_035047845.1 Dendrocincla fuliginosa
TGAGCAGCCAGTTTTTGCAGGAGAATGCTGTGGGAGACAGCATAAAAGCTTTGCTAAACTCCAGGCAGGCCCCACCCACAGACTTTTCCTCATCCACTAAATGGGTCACCTTGTTGCAGAAGCTCACCAGGTTGGTCAAACAGGATCTGTCTTTCAAAAACCCATGCTGGCTGGGCCTGATGCCATGGTTGTCCTCTAAGTTTCTTATTGTGGCAGTCAAAATGACCTTTCCTGGCACCAAGGTCAGACTGAGAGGCTTGTATCACCCCAGATCCTCCTGCCAACCCATCTTGAATATGGGCATCTCATAGCTCCCTCTGTGCTCTTGGCTGAATCCCACTAGCCCCATAGATCTGTGCATGTCTAAGTGGTGTAGCAGGTCACTGACCATTTCACCTGGGATTGTGGTGTTTTCTTTCCACTCTCTGTTCCTATCTTCCAGCTTGGGGGGCTGGCTACCTGAAGAACAATAGGTTTTGCTATTGAAGGAATTTAACTCACTCTTTCTCACTGTGTTCCTTCCCTCATCCAGTAAAAGGTGGAAATTCTCCTTTGCCTTCCTTTTGTTGATTATGTATTTATAGAAACAGTCTTTGTTGACTCTTACAGCAATAGTCAGATTGAGTTCTAGTTGGGCTTTGGCCCTTCTCATTTTCTCTCTACATAACCTAACGACATCTTTGCAGTCCTCCTGCCTTTCTTGTCCCTTATTCCAAAGTTCATAAACTTTCATCTTGTTTCCTGAGTTCCAGTCAAAGTTCTCTGTTCAGCCAGGGTGGTCCGCCTCCCTACTAGCTGATCTTTTGGCACATGCGGTCTGCCTTCTCTTGCACCATTATGATTTTCTTCTTAAAGAATGTCCAGCCTCCTAGGACTGCCTGCCTAGGGACTCTCTCAACCAGTGTCCTAAAGAGGTCAAAGTCCACCCCTCTGGAAGTCCAATGTTGTAATTCTGCTGTCCCCCCTCCTTGCTTCTCTAAGAACTGAAAATTCTATCATTTTGTGATCACCCACCAGTCCTTCTTTGTTTGCAACAGTAGTTCCAGCGTGGAGCCTTCCATTGTTGGCTCCATCGCCACCTGTCTCAGGTAGTTTGCTTCCACACACTCCAGGAACCTCATCGGCTCTTTTGTCTCCACAGTGCATTTCCAGTAGACAGCTGGGAAGATGACTTTCACCATTAAGAATGAGTGGTAGCAACTGTGACACTTCTCCCACCTTCTTATAGAATATATTTTCTACCTCTTCATCCTGATCTTTTCTCTAGATGTTATAAAATTGTACTGCTTGAAGATATAGGGAGTTATTCTAACAACCTAGATCTGACAATGTCCTTAGTATTTGCTTAGCACAGCTCTGTAGCATAGGCTCCCACACTCCCACAGGTAGAAGTTTTTGTACCTCAGACCAGTAACAGCTCAGACAGCCCATGTGGCCTCTGTCCTGTGTGCCATTTCTCTTGGGAACTAGTCAATAAGCAGAGGAATAAGCGGAGTCAATAAGCTGTGGTAGGAAAGCTTCAGCCATACACTGCTCTGGTCTCCTGTTCTCTTCTATTTCTTTTCACCATGCAGACTGCCACTTTTATCTGGAGCGATAGTGACAGTGGCATGAAAGTCCCCCAGACAGTCCCCCAGATGTAGCTGCAGTCTTCAGTATCCTACAGCAATCCTGAGATAAGAACCTGATGGACAGTGTCTTTCATAGATTTAAGAAGATGCACAAATATTTTAATTCTGACCATCGAACACCTTTTATCCCACTTCCCTTTGTCCCTTTCTCCTTTCTTTCCTCTTTCTTCTGCTTTCTGCGTCTCTCTCTTTTAAGATCTATTTAATTACGCACATAGAAAAGAAAATGCTGATATCAAAAGAGCAATTCCCTTTTTTGATTTCCAATTCATTTTCCCCTCTCATTCAAGAGAATAGAAATATACAAAGTAATTTGGTATATAAAATGATTCCCCATAATTTTAATCCTTTTAAAGTGCTTATGGAGATTATCACAGTTTGATTTATTTTGACAAGGGGTGGTAAAAATTGTAAGAACAATAGTCTACTAAAAATGTTTTAAGAGCCTGTTGCTGTGTTACAGGAATGAACATTTCAGGTGTTTCATGGGTTTGGGGGATGATTTCCTAATACAGCTAAGTGAATTAAAGTAACACAAGGACAAGCATTCACAATAAGTAGAAATGGACACCATTTTGCTAATGCTTGAAGATTTTTTTCCAAGCAGTGAAGACATCACATTTTTCTGTTCCATGTCTTCATTATATTGCATCGTCTTTAGCTTTTCACAAATCAGACATCTAGATGTCTGAGCTACAACAGATATCACAGAATTGCCTAAATTCCTGAGTCATAGGGTCTGCCCTGCCTCAGGTTTGAGTGGTTTGAGTCAGGACATAATATCTATCTAACAAGTAATAGATTTTCCAGGCAAAATCAGAGTGAGAGGCAGAGCCTGGCCCCATGCTCTTATAGGTCCTTCCCCACTCCCTTCTACCCAAGATTCCTTTATTTTTCGTGCTGAAATTGTGTCTGTACGCTGATTTGGGCTGAGCCTAGTAGCTCAGCAACCAAAAGGATGAGAAACAGTGACTATGATTGTAGTAACAGCACCAAAGGGCATTTTCCAAGTCAGACTCTGCACTCAGCAGTTCAGTAACATCATGGTTCCACAGACTGAGAAGGGGTCTCACCATATGATGTGCCACAAGCCTTACTCATCCTTATGCAGCAAGGTCTATTCATCAGCATCACAAACGCATGCTGCTCCATGAGCCTACTATGAAGATTCAGTCATTTGGGCTGATCCATTTGTGTCAGGATTAGGAGTATCACCATGAAAAAGACCACAATCGTAAGAGTGGTTGTGTAATCTTGCAGTTTCCCACTTGAATTGGCCTCCACCACTCAGATGCTTTGTGATCCCACTGTCTTACTCTGAAAGAGAAGAAAAACAAAAGAAAAAATATTTTTTCCAAGACTGATAGTTCCATCACACATATCAAAGCCATCTTATCTAAGGTGTGAAATTATCCCATTGCAAGAAAACATTAGAAAATATATATGAAGTTTTCATGACATTCATGTCCCCTTGTTCTGTGTTTATATTTGTAACTTTGGATTTAATTTTCTTTCATTGATGAAGCTTTTTATCTGTGATGGATAATGTACATTTTTCACAACAAACCTGAGCTTTTAGAAAATGGAATTTCTGGAGAAGTGAACCTCAAAAATAAAACTTAAAAATTTTACCACTGGAAGAGCTTAACATTGTGCAGTGGGTAACATATAGAACTCAGAGAACAATCAGCTGCTGTCATAAGATCTTTTTAACTAATAAATCTAAATTTCAAACTCTTTCAAAGAAATAGTGATCTTTACAAATATATTAAAACAGCAGAAAAAAAATTGAAAAGAGGAAGAGGGTGAATAACAGGGCAGGCAAATGACTGATCTTTCTGTGTGGTTTTCACTTGAGCACAAGAAGAATGATTACATCCCTACAGCAGTCTTCAAAGTGTTGGAGTCAGAGAGTGGAATAGGAAATGAACTGCAGTTCAGTGACCCTCTGTGGCCTGAACAGTGGGAGCTGGTAAGCACAGCATTTCCACTTTATTCACTTCTCTTTTTTCAGCCACTTTCAGTAGAAAGCCTTCCCCCACACACACTTTTGCATCATTATTGTAACCTGAAAAGGACTAAATGTAGTAGATCTATCTATATATAGGCGGATATAATCTGCATGGGTAGATGTCTCAATGTTCTACATATACACAGGCTTATTGTACATGTGTATGATATAGCAATGAATAACTGCAGTTTTTCTGAAGAACCATGAAAAATACTGAGCCATGAAAATGTCTTTAGGGATAAAGCCACAAGTTGGTCATTTAGATCTGCTTGGATAATAGATGTAAAATACAGCTCTCAGCGTGGTCTGTAATTTTCTTTCTAATGGAGATGTCACAAAACATTGGCCAAATACGGTAGCCTTTGGAAAGGAAAATACACTGTATGAATATAGTCACTGTGTGATGTCACTTAAGGGATGCTCGATCTTGTCATCTTGACCTATTCTTGTGATATATGTAAGAAGGGTAATCTAATGCTTAGCAAAAGCTTTAATGCATATCACATAGCTTTCCATAAAATTACTCCTCTGCAATGGCATGATAAAGTTGCATGTAAACATACCCAGGAGGTATGCCTGCAAGAAGTTACACTATATGTATCCTTGTAGATAAGTAGAAAGACTACTGATGATCCAAGTTAGATTCTTTCTTACTTTTTTGTTTTGTAAACTGGAGATCCCTTGATCTTTGAAAGGGAGTTCCACTTTTCAATGTGTTTATTTAAAAAAAAAAGAAGTACACCCTTAATCACATCCAGATTTACCAAACTTTTTTTTTTACTAAGGTTCGGAAGTAGCTCAGGTAAAATTATCACTTAGATGCTTAGGGAAGTAAAGGATTGAGGGAACTATGTTGGTTTTACTAGTAGATTATGATGGCTATTTTTCCTGTCATTCAGAAAACATGACTGAGTGAATCACTGAACACTGTTAGTCAAGGGAAAAAATTCAAAGTCAAGCCTGCAATCTGCTCTTTGTCTTTCTACTTTGAAGAAATCCCTGACCCTCCAATTTTTTTCGGAACTTCTTTTCACGGCAGCTTCAATTCTGTGTGATGCCACTTGGACTCCTTGAACTAGAAAGATGGTGAACAACAGTTTTTCCCATCATTATAAAATGATAGAATTACAGAGTGATTTGGTTTTGAGGGGATCTTAACTATCATCTAGTTCCAATTCAACAGCCATGGGCAGGAACACCTTTGATTAAATCAGCTTGCCCAAAGCCCTATCCAACCTGGCCTTGAATACTTCCAGGACTGGGCTATCTACAGTTTCTCTGAGCAACCTGTTCCAGTGCCTCAATGCTGTCACAGCAAATTTCATCCTAATATCTGATCTAAATCTGCTCTCTTTCAGTTTAAACATATCTCTCTTTATATCACTGTAGCCCCTGATAAAAACCCTCTCTCCATCCATGTTGGAAGACCCCTGTAATTACCAGAAGGCCACAATAGCATCTTCCCAGAGCCTTCCGTTCAACAGGCTGAATAACTCCACCTCTCTCAGCCTGTCTTCACAAGAGAGTTGCTCCATCCTTCCAATCATTTTCATGGCCCTCTGGATGAACTCTAACAAGCCCATGTATTTCTTGTACTGGGGACCCCACAGAATATAATAAAACTGAAAAGAGTGAGGGTGCCATTAAATAAAGAGCTATCAAATATGCTTCCATATAAATATGAACCATCATTAACACTGTAGTATAAAAGGGTGCACAGTTCTTAGTGCTTTTACACTGTTCTTAGTGTAATTTTTCTTTATTGTGAGTAAGGACTATAAGGCAATAAGATCTATTTAGACACTCTATAACAAAATTTGTCCTCAAAAAACTTCACCGAATCTCTTGATAATATTGTGAAAAGTTAGAAAAAAAACTTCAAAGCTAATAAATCTCTTTGTTTTTTAAAAAATCTTTCTGATATGAAAAGTCAATGTTCTATATACCTAACAGAATTTTGTTCAAGTCTTACATATTTTTACAATGTTCTGAAGTTACACTTTTCTTTCTCCTATTCCATTTTTATCTGAAAAGACTAGATACATATTTGAAAAGAGACATGCAGAGAACATGAGTCTAGCAGTCTGTGTTTTTGGAAACTCATTTTTTTTAATTGAAGGTTTGTCTATTTTCATATGGTTTTCACTAAAATTCTCTGTAGTTTTACAAAAGAGACTAAGCTTTCATTCCCCTTACATTCTAAATCTGCATTTTACAAAAGAAATGCCTAATATAGTACTCCTGAGAGCCCAACAAAGAAACTCCTAAATGAATAATTAAGAGGTGAATTAATGTATTTATGATTCAAAATCTGGGAATATAAATGGAGGAATGTTGCATCATCATGTGGGCTGCAAACAGAATAAAGGGTTATGTTAAACGAACACTGAAAATAGAAACTTTGCCTTTTCCTCTACAGTTCCTTGTTGAAGCCAACCGCTTGATAATTACTCTTGACTATTTCCAAATCCCATCACGAGAACTGTCTTTTCCTCAGCCAAGGAATTCTAATTCACTTCTGCTCTAATTAAAAATCAGACCTTTCTCCCTGGACTCAGCCTTTCCTGGACTTCTTGTTGCTATCAAAACTTGTACACTTGTCCACTTCACCCTCAATAACTGGGCTGTATGAAAATCCTTATGTCTTATTTATATGTAAGAAGAGTAATTCAGTCCCTCCCTATGTGTTGTGATCAAGGCCCTAGATCATTCCTTGCACGACTCACACTGAATCCGAAATGATCTTCAAGGACTCCTGCTGGCTTCAAAGAAACAGATTTTGTTTAGCATTTTAGCAGAGCAGCTTTACTAAAGAACAGCTCTGCAGCTTTGGAGCATGGTACTCCTTAAAATAAGTGAAAATGTAGAAACTGTGTCCTTCCTTCATAAATTTCATTCTGTCTGAACTCCTGATGTGTGTTCACACCAGTGGGCTCTGTCTGTTGTTCTTGCATATCCAAAGGCTCCAGCTGAAAGGGTCTTTTTATATGCATTTTTCTCCAGTGGCATACCACGCATTCAAACCACCAGTCCGGCGTATCACTGAGCACACATTTTATGAAAAGGTTATGGCCATGTTATTGCACCTAATGTTCATGACAAGAAATAAGCTTCCACATCTGTGATGTTTAAAGGGCTTTATCTGATCAGCAAGGAGTGTACCTTAACCTAAAGAGGAGAGAAAATAGCATTTTACACTCTTTGTGTTTCCCACAAATAATTCTAAGCAAGTTATACTAACTTGTAGGGGTGGAAGGTGTTGTAATCTGCTCTCTAGGAGCTCCATTGCAGCAGTCTTCAGAGTGCTTTGACAATAGGACCAAAGACTTATGAGAAGTATTCTCTCTGCCTTATATAGTGCAAAGCTTTGGTCCTCAGGATGTGTAGGGTGTCAAGTTTATGTGTGACATGATATGAGGAGATTAATTTACTGAATTCTCAGCTGATCTCTTATAAAACAGGAGTAGCAAGGCTCTCTCAATGCAACATGCATATTCTTTGCATCTAATAACTGCACTCATCCTTGGTATTTCTTCGGATAACCCAAATGTACTTTTTGGAATCCCCCTCACCTTTACAGTGTTGGAAATGCCTTTCCCTAATTTCACCACTGCTTTGTTGTAAGTTCTTTTCAGTCTTTTCCTGACTCTAGTAAAGGACTTTGGGTCACTGCCTCATCTGGTACATCTTTGTTGCTTCCCATCAGGGCAGAGGGCTACATCAAACACCTCTGCTTTTGGCTTACTGGTGTCTGAATTTGGCCTACCATGGCCTTTACCAGCATGTTTGACCTGCAATTCAAACTTCTCTACTTCAGGAGCATAGCATGTGTCCTTTACAGAGTCCTCTGTTGAGCCTACCCTATATGGATAAGCTGTCTCTGGACTAGGGCTGCACTAGGGCTTTCTGATGGTTTCAGTTCCCTTATATTGTATGAGAAAATGTTTTTCACAGGCAGGGACACACATAGGGGATTATGGCTGTGGTAGGTAAGTTGTTCTGACCTGTCCTCAATGGAGGAATTCCCATAAGCAAAGTGCATGATGTGTTACATGTGTATCATGTAAAACCAGCTGTGAAGCACTTTATGACACCTTCCTGCATTAGGTGTAAAGCTGGCCATAAACAAATGACACCTGCAGTCCTGCACAGGTTCCCAGGCCTCTGCACTGCCCTGTGTCTGAAAGAATATTACCCCTTGCACCAACATCATCACACATGGCTTTCCTAACCCCCAACCCTACCTAGTGGTTTTTTATTTTTTATTTTTTACTCCAGAGCAGGGCACACTCTGTATTCAAATTGCTCAAGGCACTTTGTTTGCTAAGGCCAGCCCTGCCTCTACCTTTGAAACAGTCTTAAAGTTTCCTTCTTCCCTCGCCACCCTGAAATGATGCCTTACACTTGAAGCAAATGCTTTCAAGTGGAACTGTCACTGTGGTTCCTGTAGGATCCCCACGCTACAAGCTGGCTGTCAGCATCGCTCTGACATTGGAGGCCTGTTTGGTTCTGCATAAGCAGAGAATAGGCTCAAAATAGAATGTTAAGAGTTGGAAGGGATCTTAAAGATCATCTAGTCCCAACTCCCACGGCCATGGGCAGGGACATCTCTCACTAGATCAGGTTGCTCAAGTCCTTATTCAACCTGGTCTTGAACACTGCCAGGGGTGGGGCATCCACAACCTCCCTGGGCAATCTGTTCCAGTGTTTCACTACCTTCACAGTAAAGAATTTCTTCCTAAAAAAGCCCTTCCTTCCTGCTCATGGCTTAAAGGACCAAAATGAATTCAGGATGGAGCATTTCTCACTGTTTCTGCTGGCACAAGCAAAGAGTTACTCCACTATATGCTGCATAGCAAGTCCTGCCAGCTGCCCCAGAAGCAGCTGGAAACCCGAAGGAAAAGAAAGAAATTCTGAGTGGGTGAATGAGAAATTGGTGCTCAGGAGCACTGGGATGGTTTAATGCCTGATTATGTGTTTGGTGGTTTGATTTTTTTTTATTTCCTAAATAACCTAATGATTTGTTTTTAATGACAAAGGTGTTGAAAATGTTGTCTGTTAAATAGCTGCTACCCAGTAGTTAAGAGAGGGAAGTTCAGAACACATTAACAGACCCACATAAAAGCCAATTACAGAGGAGATTTTGTGAGTAGAAGTCTGGCTACTAAGATAAAATCTTTAAAATATTCAAAGGTCTCTTTTTTTTTTTCCCCTAGTTGTGGAATTTTCACTTCTGTAAACACAATTTATTAACATATGTTGCTGCTCAGTCTGAAATAACCCCCTCCAGTTTTGGCTGAAGAAAGAGATTGTGCCTGACTGCTGCTGGGATAAAATTAAGACAGGTTTTCAATCTAGCACTCCCATTTTGCTTCCGAAGAAGGAATTTGAGTAAGCCTCCTTCCTAATGCACAGTGCCTCCCCTGTAAGACAATGCCAGTGGGTGGATCAGTGTCCTGAAGAATGATACAGAGCCAAAGTCCTGTATTTGTGGAAAGTGAAAGTTACAGTCAGAGAGAGACAGAGGGGTACAAGGCTGCACTGTTCTGTAGAGGCAAAGGAGCCTTTGCAGGATAACGGGACTAACAGGAGAAAAAGAGTCAGAAGTATGTGTATATATGACAAAGCACACATTCAGTGAAAAGCTCGGAACAATATCCTCATTGGTCGTGTAAGACTAGAAGAAAAGAATTATTTCTCTACATTTGTGTCTGTGTACTTTCACAAATTTTAAAAAGTATATGCGCATTCAGGAACATATATTTTCACAACCATATTAAGTTGCATGGCAGAGCCCTGCAGGCCTCTAGTCCTAGGTAAAGGCAGCGACTGAAAATGAAGAATGAGCAGTAAAAATGGTTGACTGATACCTATTTCTTCATGTGAGTTTATACCGACTGATGTTCTGTCTAGTGGCTCAGGACAATTCTTCCATGCTTTTCTCCTGGTTGTTATACTATGAACTTATTTAAATTAGTGGTTTTGTCTGATAAGACCATTTTAGGTCTTTCCATGTTAGCCTGGTAATACCAAAATATAGCGATTTGCGTGGAAGTAATATGTGCTAAAAGTGAGCTCAAGCAATTTGAGGAGGACATGCTGGAACTAGTTGCCATCATCATAGCTTGAATTAGCTGTTGACTAGATATTTCTTAAGATATTATGGGAAAGGTATAATGAAGAGCCTGAACAAGTGACACAACATGAAAAAATAGGGGGGAAAATGTAAATTCAAGGTACATATGTGCACATAGGGAATATTTTTAAATAGCATAAATGCTCAGGGTTTTAAATAAGTGAAAGGAAACCATTCCTTACAAACACAATTGCAAATCTACAATGGTTCTTCATCTTTTTTTATCATGTAAATTAAGTTACATTATATATATAAGATATTAAAATATATGGAGATATCCAACATAGGAGTGTCTTGGAAGATTTGGAAGTATTGTCAAACAAATAACTCAAAAACATTGATACTAGAATGTTATCTATCCTTCAATCAGGTTTACTTGCAACTGCCTTATGAGGGAAAAGCTTTTATGGAACAAATATAGATGGACATACACTTTTTAATTGATGCATGAAATGTATCTTTTTTTCTTAGGAGACTTAGAAATAGTCATTGAGATTGTTAAAATGGATTAACTATGAGAATACTTTCTTTATAAAATTACTAAAAAAAGGAAAAAAAGATTATGTGAGAAACAGTTAAGCAGAGGACAAACTTGAAAGTGTCTCTATCTTGCATCTTTTAAAGCATCAAAGACCACGAATCCTCTAAAGTATTTGGAGCATAAATGTCGGGAATCTAGAGAACTTTACCAAATACACTCTTCACATACTGTAAGAGGAAAGAAATGAATGTGCTATTGCAGTATTATTCTTGTAAATAGGGAAATTGCCTGTTTGGGGAAATAGCAATAATTAGGATATATTTTATTTACTTTACAACAGTCCACTCACACTCTATTACAATACTGAGCATTTTTAAAGGTCTCCCCTGCAACAAAAACTTTCCACATCCAAAACTTTACAGCAGTCCATCTGTATTTCATTTGTAGTTCAGATCTTCTATTTTCATCTTCTAAATTTTCCCTTCTCTCTTTAGGGTTCTGACTGTGAGACTCTGCTGTGGAGCACCAATGTACTCTGTCTGAGCCCTGTAATTCATGGGACGCTTGTTGCTGAAAATATGATGCTTGTCCTCCTAGCACGTGAGACTATACTTTCATGTTTGTTTGAGTAAACACTGAGGGTCTCAGTCATCCGTATCTGGAACTCAGAACCACTAATGTAGAGTGAGGAAAGTTAAGTTTTGTCACTCATATATGGAAAATTGGTTGCTAGTGGCATGGAAATGTAATGGCAAAGCACGGATGCCATCCTGGTTTATGTACTGTTATTGTGGAATGCTGAACAGAAGATCATTGAATGGAAGTAAACCTCTTTCACTGGCTTAAAACTGCTGAACTCTAAGAGATAAAGCAAGAAAAGTCTGTTTTCTTTCCGGTTTTCCTTTATTTTCCCATCTCATAGAATTTAGTGGCAAAATGTTCACTGAGGCAAATGAACCTTAGTTCCCATCCCACACCTCTATCTGAACTCTGACTTTTCTTAGAGCGGAAGAGATCAGATTAGTCTGGAGTCTGCTCAAGAGGCTGCTGCTGCTGCAGCAACTGCTGCTGACTGGAACTTAAAGAAAACTGTCAAAAATATAACTGTGTTTGTCCCTTTGAATGGACCAATTGGTAACAAAAGGGTCATGGAAGGATAGACCTGCTTTTATAAGCTCCTTTTCAATTCACATTCTTTATCAAAGTGTTATGATCACTCCGCAATACTTTTTGTCCTTTCCAGTCAATGCTGTAGAGATTACATGGCAGCAAGTGTTTGGACAGTGTAGGAGCTTTCCTTGTTTAGATGATTTTATCACATTCTGTAGTTTGTACCAGGAATTCTTTTAGATATATAAACTCTTGCTATTTTGGTGTGGTGTAGAATTTGTGGTCTTGGGTTGTAGCTGCTTCCCTTTCATTTCCTTTCAAAAATCACACACAAAAACATTCCTCTTGCAAAACCAATGAAACTGCTCAAATACACAAATTAATTCTGTTCATATATACTTGCCATCACAAGTATAATGCAAGGGAAAGGTTAAATATCACACTTACCAGGACTTATGATAGTGTAAAATGTAGCAATGTACTTTTCTGGCTTATGAACATGATCTGTCTGGGGACAATTTACAAATAAAATGGTTAAAAATCTAATTGCCCGGTGTGCAATCTCCTTGTATATTCATTCCATACAAAGGTAATCATTGTACAGATATTTTTTATCCCTTGAAAATTTGTCTTTCTCATAGCAGGAAGGCAGGATCCTGTGTGGGTACCAGTTCAAGGGGATTACAGCAGCAGTTGTCTCTTCAAGCTGCACTCACCCTTTTCCTGTCTAAAGCTTGTGGAACAAGGAATTGATGGTTGCATCCACTACAGCACTGATAAAGCGATCATTACCAAAATCATTGGGTTTAGGCCAAGGCTTCACCATTTCCCAAATACCGTTGCCAAATCTCAGCATCTCTCATGAATCACCATGCATCATCATGACCTGCTGCCCTTACCACTGACTGTGCAGTACACTTCTTTACCATGACCTTACAGGTTTTTAAGCTATTTTCATGCTTATTGCCACATATTTTAAATATTTACTACTTCTTTTTTTTTTCCTTTTTTTTTAAATAGAGATTTCAAAGCTTGGAGTAAGAGGTGAAACAGCTCAGTTTAACCCAAAAATTTGGTCAGTTGCTGAGAAGTTTTATAGAATATTTTTACAGTCGCGAATAAGGAAAATAATGTTAATTCATGACTCCATGTATCACAAGATTTATGCTGAAAGGGAGAATGTTATGGTGTCGTGCAGGATGGAAGCATGCCCTCAAAATACATTTAGGCATTTTGGACAAGTCGATCAAAGTACATTTTTCTTTGGTTTGTGGTTTTTCTGAGTGGTATTGTCTCCTTTACTATTCCCCTTTCCTCTTGCATAATATCTCCTGATTCTCTCTAATATGTGTGCAAATTTCCTGACATGCACACCACCTTTTCAACATAAAATCAGCCTGTTGCAAGATTGCATCTTCTTTCAGTGTACTGTCTATCTGTTTTATCTCTCCTTAAGAACAAATGAGGTCTCTAAAATTACTGTATGAGAATTTTTCTTTTCTGTTGCACACTAATAAAATCCTAGTTTTCAGTTACACATTGGAGGTGGCATTTTAGAAATGGCTTTAACTCTTCTTGCATACAAGAAAGACTCCTCAACTATAAAAAGAGAGAATAGCTCTTTGATAACATTGAAAATTGAAAACTTCATTAGTTTCAAAATAATAAATTGTATTGTGTCTGCAAACATTGATTTGCAAACAACTAACCATAGGTGAGTGAGTAAATGATGAGTCTGATCAAGATTTTGTTTGTTCCTTTTAATTACTGCCCTTTTAATTTCTGTTAAGTAATTACTGTTACTATGTGGTTTATACTACTGCATGGGATTAATTTGTGGATATTTTAATGATAGCACATTTTATTTTTACCATGTGAGAATTAAGCCAGTGTTCAATTGCTGAACTCACTAGCTGTAGTTTTGCATTAATGTTAAGTACTTAGTTAAAAATAGTGGAAGGTAATTATATTTAAAATTAATCCATATAAGGAAGTGAAATCTAGTGATTTAGTACTCTTTAAAACACTTATAAAATATATTAAAAGTTTTGCATTCAAAGATTCATGGCTTACATATTTTACAGGATTAAATCTCTATGTTAAGAAAAAAAGGAGAAGAAATGGTGTTGATGGATGTGTATAATTACATGCCATTCCATCGATACTTTCAATAAGTACAGCATTTTCAAAATAGGATCAGGGAAGCAGTATCTAAGAAAACAGGGGCTTTTTCATACTGCCAGAATATTACCCAGAATTTGGAAGATAAAAATAACCAAATAAAACTAATCATTGATATGTTTGACATTGGAAGGGGTGGTGGGGAGGAGGGGGTGTTGCTCTCTTCCAACTGTCAAAGCATGAAAAAGTAAGATTAAAAATAGTGAGCTCTATAATCAAGCTTCAAATAGAGATTTCATCCCTAAAATAGCCTCCTCACAAAATGCAGTTATATAGTAAACCCATGCTTAATGAAACGTTAGTGGAGTTGGTTTTTTTCAATGCTATTATTAAATTATCTTTCTAGGATTTTGAGAATGGTAATAATGTATTTTTATAGGCTTGTTCTTTTAGTACAAGGGAAAAGGACTTACCACATCTATTATGATGAAATCCAGTACTCACATCAAGAACACAAGTGCAGTAATATTAGCCAGCAAGAAGATAGTAATGAAGAAGGTCTTGCCCCAGGAAGAGTGCTGTCTGTAAAGTCACCACTAAGCACGGCAAAGCAAAGCCTCTGTTCTGTTGCAATATTCCAACACCCCTTCATTTTATTGAAAGATGCATGTTTATTTAACTGGGCTTTCACACAGACAGTTTTATACAGGCAAACCCCAGTGCACCCATGAGTTTGCAGTCAAACTCTACTCTAGATGGACAAGCATCCAGATGAAGCATTGCTGAAGTGAGGAAGGTTATATATAACACAAAAAGCATTGTACAAAAAACTTAATGCAAAAGTATTGTATATATATAACACAGAAGTAAGATTCTGCTTAATAGAATTTGTTTTATTCAGTATCCACTATGGGAATCACCAGAAATTGTTAAGGATCACTCCCTGCCATTCATTAAGTGAGCTGAAATAGCCAGTGTTCAGCAGAAGCCAACAGCAGTAAGTTACCCTTACAGGGTAAAATGCTAGAATGCTAACTCTAGAACCATTATACAAATTTAGAGTACATTCCCTTCTTCATCTGTGAACACAGCAGCAGTCACACAGCACATCTAATGTTAAGCATCTGAAAATGGTGTGAAATTAAATTCTTCTTCTCACAGAGTTCTCCAGGTTGAGTATTCAGCCCCAGCTTCTCTTCAGAGTCATTCAGGACACGGGAAAAGGAAAAGTGAAACTATTCTTCACCAGGCCTGCAAACAGGAACATGTCTGTCTTCGTCACAGCAGATGGGCCCTTCTGACAACCATTAAATGTACTTCTTCACTTTAGGTGTCCAGTAGCTGTGCTGCAGTGCTGAATACCCATAGCTTAACCAGTGTCATTCTGTATGATGCTACAATCACTATATATATACCCAAATTTTTTTCTTTTTTTTTTTCAAATGAAAAAGTACATTAGTAAAATTTCATTAGGAATATATCTTTTTTAAATTTATTAATATGCAGAACTAGCGATCCAAAAGTCAGAAGGTGTCAGGATTCCTGCTGGCCGTAAAATACTAATTCTTCCTGTCAAATCTTAGACTTACAGTATAGATCTTCCTTGAGCAGTCACAAGGCAGATGCAGATGTAACACTCTTTTCTGAGCATTTGACTTGTAGGTACCCAAAAAGTTTTTTCTAAATTAATTTTTTACTCACCTGTGTAAATAACATGTGTTTTGTCCACTACTCTAAGCCAAAGCTTTGTCTACTACTCTATGCTAAACCTTTGTCTAAAAAAGATGTCAGAGCAGAAAAAATATAGTGGGTTAGAGAGAACATAGAAGATAGATGAATAGATTCCAACAAATAAAATTTTAAAAATATAGATAAATCAAGATTATCTTTCCAGCTTTCTGTTTCTTAGATTAAGAAGTAACTGGGAAGTGTTTGAGGACAAACTAAGAAGTTTTCATTGTGATGTCGTAGACACCAAGAATTTCTAGTTATCACATATTTTATTTAAAATGTGCTCCCTGTCAAATAGGAAACTTTATTCTAGTATATTAACTAGAGTTGGTTTTAGTAGATTAGATTAGGGTGAGAAACACCTGAAGGAATCTGCAGCATTTTTTTCATGGAGTATTGAGTCAGGGAAAATGAGTGAGTCACATTTTTTTGAGGTATTAGTGGCTCAGCTGCAGGCAAATCCCATTCTCCCTGATTTGGAGAAGGAATCTGAACCCGAGTCTCTCGAGTTCCAAGTTGGGGCCTTCCCACACTGGCCAGAGGTCTTTCAGTTGTGTCTTGCAGCTATTCCACATTGTACAAGTTATAATGATCACTCCCTATAGTCCAAAAATAATCAGGCCTTACTCCAGTGGCCAAGCAGACACTCCACAACATTTGTAGGGTCAAGATCTCACTGCAGTTATGACTTGGTATTGAACAGTTTTGACAAAAGATGTCAACTTTAGCATGGTCACTGTAGTTTTTGGGCTCAAAAATATTAATGTGGGACATGAAAAAGAACAAAGAGGTTTGATTCTGGGTCTTCAGTATCCGAAGTGAGTGCTCTACTGGCCATGAAGCAGTTCTCTCTCACCGGGAATTTCATCGTGGAACCCAAAGAAATGGATCCAAGTGTTAATTTTTCTGGTTTAGGGTTGGTTGTTAGGGATTTTTTAGCAAGATCATCCCCATGATAAGTTCATGTTTTGATGAGCTGAACATTTACAATGAAAAACTACTCCATGAAAAACATTTCTGACCAGCTATAATTAACACACTGTTTTGTATTATACTGTTTAGTGAAGTTTTGAAAGTATGGCCTTAGGGATAATCTTTTAAACAGTTTCTGTTAATTGACAGTGTTATTCAGACATCTTCCTTCCACCCCAATGCTGGTAATATGCATGTGTTATATTAATGCAGTAATTATTTAGATCACTATTTAAAATTTCCTCTTTTTTTTTTCAAAGGGCTTTTTACTTAAAATATTTTGTAATGCTTTTATGTTTCAAACTCGTTCTCAAGTAACAGGTTTTTCATGTATTATTTGGAAAAAGACATTTCAGAATCCCTCTAGAATTATTCAGTTTGGAAAACATCCTATAGACATAATTTGCTGGAGGCAAGCTAGCATTGCAGATGAAAAGTTTGCATGAAGACAACAGACAAACCAGTATTGCTTTAAATCAGACTGAAAGAGAAAAAAAATACATTTCTGCTGGGCCCAAAAGATTTATTTAGTGTCTTCTCAAAAACTAAAGTATGTTATTACATATCCAGTCAACAATTGATCTTCACTCCTTTACTATGTAAGCCATTAGTATTCTTTTCTCACAGATTCTCAAAAACAATTTTTAGCTTCATCAGAATTAGCAAATGATTCCTAGGCGATATCAAATTAAATAAAAGGAAAAAAAAAATAGTGTTCCCTAATTCTTTCTAGCTGTAAAGCAACTAACCTCAGAAAATTACATTTTCCTCTCAGGTAAGAAACATACTGACAGTGTTAAAAAATAAACAAATTAACAAATAAATAAATGAAGAGCTTTGAAATCTTCTTTCATGCCACTGTGACAGAATTTATTCATTTCTGCTTATAACTTTCAGTACATCATGATTTATTTCAGAGTAGGCTACATGGGAATAGCAAAGCAGATTACTGTTTCATATCTCCTCTGACTTGTAGTTGCTATTCACTGTGATTTTTATATACATATACGTATTCACATATGTGTCTGTATACTTATTTGCTGTTTTCTTCAAGAAGAAGGGCTTTATCTTAATTCTTCCTTTCATGCTAAAATGAAATGCTAGTTGCTGGTGTTGCTTTGCAAAAATATTCAGTTGAGTGCATGGTTTTATGTGGTAGAACAAATTAGTAATAATATCCGAATTGTAAAATGAAGATGCAAAGTTAATGTTATATTGTCATCCCTAAGTCATAATTTTGCATATATAATATTCAGTGAGGTCAAACTAAGACATTGATGATTGTGGGACTAGATGCCTTATTTTTTGGCTGTCTAATTTGAGACATGTCAAGCCCGATACCCCATCTCAGGGTATTAGGGACTGTCAGGATCTGCTGTTGTGTCTGTACAGGTTTCGTCTGGGATAGAGTTGACTTTCTTCATAGTAGCTTGGATTTGTGACCACAACAGTGCTGTCAACACAGGCGTGTTTTAGCTATTGTTAAGCAGCATTTACATAGCTTCAAGGCCTTTTCTGTCTCTCACCTCATCCCACCACCAAGCAGGCTGGGGGAGCACAGGGAGGAGACACAGCTGGGACAGTTGACCCCAGCTGACCAGAGGGATATAACACACCATATGGCATCATGTTCAGCATATAAGGTTGGTGGAAGAAGGATGAACGGG
The DNA here is from genome assembly GCA_035047845.1 of Dendrocincla fuliginosa. Classification (NCBI taxonomy): domain Eukaryota; kingdom Metazoa; phylum Chordata; class Aves; order Passeriformes; family Dendrocolaptidae; genus Dendrocincla; species Dendrocincla fuliginosa. The sequence continues at coordinate 89,410,181 of JAWWMO010000001.1, forward strand.
AAACTCTCAGAGTGATGGAGCACGTTCTCTCAAGGCATTGTTACACATGATGCAGCTTGGCTTTCCTTGAGATGGCTGAACACCTGCCTACCAATGGGAAGTGATGGATAAATTCCTGGTTTTACCTTGCTTCCTTTTATGGCTTTTACTTTTCCTATTAAACTGCCTTTATCTCTTCTCATGAGTTTTCTCATCTTACTCTTTCAATTCTGTCCCCCATCCCACTGTAGGTGAGTGAGTGCTACATGTGGTTGAAATGCCAGTAAGGGTTAACCCACAACAGGTTTCCTACTGGGAGACCAGTTCTTTGTACATTTAAACTTCATGAAGGTGTCAGTTCCAGATTACAGAAGTCATTCTCTGTTGACAGCCTTTTCCTTGCAACGGGAGAATTCATGAAGTGACTTCAGTCAAAGTGAGGAATGTGAAACTTGAAATTAAATCTCTGTTCTTTATCAAAAGCTAAAATTTCTTCTTTGTATCACTCTTCTTAATACATTGCCTCTATTCTTTTGCTGCTTCTTCCATTTCTTTAAAAAAAACCTCACATCAGAGCATGGGAGATGACCAGAGGATTCTCATTGTTAGCCAATTCTACTAGCCCTTCCAATACTGACTTCATATTTTGCTTAATATTTGACTGAATTTCTGAAAGGTATTTACTTAAATAGCACCCTAAATCTCAGCAAATGACATTCCCTCTTCACCTATTTTCATTTCATTAGTAACATTCACACTGAACCTAGGGGTTTAATATACTCAGCCTAGTAGTATCTTTCATAGTTGTGAGCATGACTGTGTTTACTAAGAGGGCAAAAAAAGTTTCTGAGCTTGCCCTGAAAGTATAAAACACAAACATCTGTTTCTTAGGGAGTAACTGGTCATCCACTCAGACATGCCATCCTGCACACATATATCTCCCTGTTGTGCCTCCTCTGAACACCCTGAGCCACATTAATAGGACAAGACTTTGTCCCTGGCTTTCCTGCTGTGGACACAGTGATGTCAAAATAAGGCAAAATAAGGATAATGGTGTAGCGCTGGTGAATACTGGTATCTGCTCTATTTGCTGACATTTTCCCCAATATTTCTCAAGAAAGGTCTTAAAGCACTGTAAGACCCATTGTCCCTTTTCTTTTTCTGTGTGATCTAGGAAATACTACTAGATACTGTAGGAAAGCCATTTCTATTCCTATAGAATTCCTAAGGAGCCCACTGAGGCTTTCATGCTCTAGAATGGACTTGTCATTGTTTGAGGTCTTCAGGATACCTTATCCTTACCATTAATGCTGAGAGAAACACTGGCCAGGTAGAAAAGTACTGAGGAGCTCTTTCACTAGCTGAGAAGGAAGAGGAATAGGAAAACAGAGCACAGTATTAACCGCATTGATCTTTAACAGTACTTCCCAATGCCAGGGTAGGGAAGTGATCCCGTGTGACTCCATTTCCTTATCCCAAAGCCTCAGAACAAAGACTTGTGCCCTTCTTCTACACCCTTGCTGTTGTTTTGGTAGTCTTTCCTGATTACAAGACATGGAATTTTCCTCCTCCCTCAGCTGCCTTCTCTGACTCTGCATGAAGCTCACCTCCCCACTGTGCAGCTGCTCTCATTTCAGGGGGTGCTGCCACCAACAAGCACATTTGCCTTCATGTGATAAGATTGCAGGCAGTTGTTTCATTGATGCAACACAGCTAATGGGAAGAAAAGGCACAAAGGCTCCTAAGATTTCGATTTCCATAAATCTTGCCTAAGGCTCCAGCTGGAGCTGTCCTAGAGGAGCCACGTACAGTATAGTACAGTATATTCCCTGACTGCTTCTTTAGCCAAATAAATTTTGTTGATGAGTCATATGGGCACTGCAGAGCATTTCAAAGACCCATCTGGCAGAATAAAGTCACCCGCCTTCAAAGCATAGTGTATCTCAAAAGGTTCAGCATTTGGATTTGGTTTGAATTCTTGGATCTTTATCTGAATTCCCTGAAACTGTATAACAGGCTTTCTTGCAGATTTTCCGTCATTTCAGCTTCTAGTTAAAGCCACGTAATAACACGAGAAAGCATGTTCTCCTGGGATTTCTGTCAAAACCAGAAGTGTATGTCAGAAGGTGAGGAAAGAGGAAAAACCTGAGTATATCATAACTTTGATTAAGATTTGGTTCAGGACTTGTTCTAGGAATAGGTTGAGGATTCCTCTACATGACTTAGCTATTATTTAAATATTTATATTATTTTAGAGGCTGACTAATTTCATTTAACAATGCCTTCATATATCTTATGTTTCTACTAAATTATCAAGTCAATTCCTGTTTATGTTCCAGCCTGGCAGCCATGTCTCCTAGCGTAATGATCTTTAATTTGAATGGAGCTCTCTGTTTGCAAAACACTGCTCATTGTCCATCATTTCTGTTTTCTTCAGTTCTTCTAAACTATTTCTATGAAGAATGTGAAATACAATAATTCTTTCAAATATATAATCTTTGAAAAAATTATGATTGGTAACTCAAGACTCAGCCAAAATCTCACTATATTAACTTTTTCTAGAAACATTTAAAGCATCGGACAAATAAAATACTTAAATATTTTCCTTCTTCTAGAGGAATATTTGTATTTTCTTATATGTGTGACTTTGGCTTAGCTAGAGAATTATTGTGTATGCTTAGGTTCCTGTCTTGAAAGAACACATCCAGAAAATGTACAAATCTGTGAATGAAATGTATACTTTATTTTAAATTCCTTCCATTGGTTCTGTGAATGCCTGGTCTGTTCTGATTTTTATCACTTAGAAGATTAAGCCTAAGATAAGTCATGGAATAACTGGAAATAGATTGCAGGCTGCCTTTCATGACTTCAAGTTCATGTGGATGGCCCATTTTGTTCACAGCTGCTGATAGGTAGAATTTTCAGAAGTACTGGGTATTTTCTAGCTCTCACAAAGTGGAAGCCTGGATGATTAATGTTAGTTTCATAGTTCTCTCTACTTTCCCCCACAGGACTACAACTGTTACAGTATACAAATGTAATGAAATATCTATTGGCTAAGAATTATAACAAGGTAATAAGTTGAGAGTACTTTCAGGGCTAGATCATGTCCAGTGTTTACTGAGGATATATGTACACCAAACCCATTTATAAAGGACCAGTTCTAACCATGGTTTCTCTTCCAAATACAGAAGGAACTATTGCTTTCTAATGTGCCAAACATCAAGAGCTGGCAACAAATGAAGGAATTACCAAATACGTAGTGTCTGATTGGGTGCAGTTAATATTTTCAAAATACGTTACTGTGTAAAGTATTTTACACTAAAACAACCTCTAGGAACTCTGCTCTTATTTCAAGAATGTGTAAGCAAAAGCAGTGTAGAGAAGCACATTAGAAGTAAAGTAGGACAATCAAACATTCAGAGGATAAAATTTGTAACAGGAGAGGCTAGGATGCTCACATGCTAAGCAACATTTTACTTTAACCCATATTTGAATAATACCCTGTTCAGTATGAGTGAAGATAGTGATAACATTGTCAATGTAGTCCTTTGTTTATACCAAAAAAGAATTGTTCAAATTGAACAACACTATCACAAACTGGTCAGTTCTCAATTTATCATAATAGAAGAAGAGAAAAAATAGAGGGAAAAGTCCTATAACCTTGATGCAGTTATCCCACGAAGGCCCATAAATTGCTTTCTTTAATACCGTTTGGCAAGGTGTAAGCCAATGAACATCACAAGTACCAAGGAAGCCTTGGGAAAGGAAAAAAAAGAAAAAAAAAAAGAAATTTGGTTTCCCAAACACCATTCGTTATGATATTAAGTGGTTTCATGCTTTAGTTTCTTCACATTATACTCTCACTTCTGAGTGCAAACTTTGCCGATGGCAAAGGGAAATACAAAGTGTTGACAGTTAACTATAGCTGGCCACCTGGCCATCCATTACACCCCAGATGTGAATTGTGAATTTTTTATATTCTTTCTATTTGAGGAATATGCTTCCTCTGATGTTCTTGAACAACACTTTTCAACTGGAGAAATCCACAGATTCTTAGTTTAATGGATTCATCATTGCAGTGTGGATCTATGGAAGAATGGTGGGGACACAGAAGAACTAAGGATTGTGTGGCATATTTTTGCCATCTGTCTTGCTTGTAAATTGTGTGTACATTACACTAACTGTTAAGTTCATAAAGATCCATTTAAACCTTTGAAATAGTTATTTTAAAGACAGATTTTTTTCTCTGTGTACTGCTCCATGAGAAGTTCAGTTGGGCTGAAAATAATCTTTTCTAAACATATCTTAGGCGAGTGTATTTCTTATAAACAGGAACTTCTGAAGCAAAAAATGCAATTGCTTTTCCTGTACTCCATACAAACACAGGTACTGCAATAGAATGCTGAAGTACAAATTTGCTCTCTGGGTGACTGAGACCAGAGACTTGAGCCTTGCCTCTCACATCCTGTTTTACTAGAATTTGGGACTTCCTTCATGTCCGTGGTTGAAGCTGCTCTACTTTGTGACCCATCCTTAGGGGATCAACTGGCTCCTCAGTTTTAGATGACTGGACTAGGCAATCAGTCCAACTATGGCATGTTGTTGGATTTTTTTTTTAAATTGCCTCTAGGAAAGGAAACTGCTCCCATAGGATTCTCCATATAACCTGATGGTAATGGCAAAAACATGGGATGCAGTTTAGTTTCTTGGTCAGACTGAGATACAGACAAATGTGAACCTTGATGTCCTGCATACTGTGTGAATGATCTTGTCATCAGGGTAAAGTTATTCTCTCCAATAAAATAAAATTTCTGACCAGATCACGTACAGAGAAAGCCCAGGGAAAGGGATGAGAGAGAAACTGCAGTATCTGATTTACGGAGCTGAAATAAAGGAAGTGGCTACTAAACCACAATATTGCTGGTTTAGTCTGCACTCCATTCTCCATTTGGGAATGTGTAAGCAAAAGCAGTGGCCCTATCAGTTCCTCAGGGTATAGTGCGAGGTGTTACTTTGACGGGAAGAGAGTGGAAAGGCAGATTAGTTTCCAGCAGTCTTACTGAAGTCAGCTTGTTTCTACATCTCTTTAAAATTCAGAGTGTCTTTAAACATCACATTTGCTATTAACCATTTATTACCTTTAAGATGTGACTCCTGCTCGTTACTAAGACTCCTGTATACATTTTGACCTTAAAGTAGAAAAAAAATTGACAAGCTCATTGGCACCCACGGGTGGCAGAAAGTATCCATAAAGTAAATGAGAATGTCATGGGTCTTTCACTTTTAAAAATCCACAGTCACACATCTCTTCATCTGCTTCTGCCTCTTCATCTAGTTTTCTTCAGAAGCTCCTTTTAGCAGTAGTGGCACCTACAGGATGGAAGGCAGTGGAGGCTGCTATATCTCAGGCAATCATTTTGCATGATCAGAGAGATGCTCTATTGCATGCTGACAGTAGACTTGGCATTAATTCCTAGTCATTGCACAAAATTAAAATGCATTTTGTAATTTTGATGCAATATCTGGCACACCAATAGCTTGCTTCTGCCTCAGCATCACGATTAAGTTATGCATAGCATTTGCTGGAAGGAAAGGCTCTGTTTGTAGGCAAAGCTGAAAATTTACCACAAGACACAGGCATCACCCAACTGTCAAAACCAGGTTTTTTTTCTTCCTGGCAAAGATGATTTTCCCACCCCCCATTTTTTACCTTTTAAGCTTAACTATCAAGTATGAGTTAAAAAAAAAAAAAAAAAAAAGCTAAAAATTGCACCTTGCCTGGCATGATCTTTCTCCTATCTTCCTTTTTTTTACCCTCACAATAAAGTAGCATTCTCCCTGCTGATCACAGTACAACTGAAGCATGAATTTTAGGGCTTGTAACCTTAGACAATTTTTATTGATCTTCATGAGTTTGCAGTTGGGACTTCAAGGTCATTTGGTCACCAGGGTTAACTTTGCAGCAATGAAAAGCTATTGCTTTCAAAATAGGTGGGTATTTATTATGAACATTTAATTTTCCCAAAACTGCAATACTTGTTAGAAAGTATTGAAAAAATAAGTTCTTCTTTCCTTTGACATGTCCTTTCTTTAAGCATTCTTCTTAACTTGCTGCCCCTGTGACCCCCTTAGTAGCAGATACAATTCATTTCTTATGCAGACTGACAAAAAAGATGCATGGTATATGGCACTGCATATCTTTACTTCATTATTTCCTCATAGCAAAGACTTGAAACTGTAATGTGTGAGAAAGAAAAGGTGCCAACATGACATTTACTACTGCTAATATGAATCTGATTAATTCTACAACAAGAAACATCATCTTAACTCTTTATCTTCTTCTGTGTGTTTTTTGTTTGAACCAAATTGATAAATCAGAATATTTTGACAAATAACATATACTTGCAGCTCTTGTTGAAGCAAACAATATCACAACCTAGTCATTTGCAGTAAGTTTATTATAAGGGAAGCAAGAGGCTGTCTTTTAACAATATTTACATTCATCTACTAAGCTGAAATCTGTTTTATATAGTACATTTACAATATATTTAGCCATAGTTACACTTTATTTTTAGGACAGCACAGTGAAAGTTAGAAATAGTTTCACTGTGTTTTACCATGCCTTATTCCACAGTGTTGTGATTCACCACATTCAGTGAAAAAAGACTTTTTCATAAGGAAGTGCTACTAAAGCCTAATCATTCTATTTGTGCCCTTTTTAGTAACACAGAATGCTTTCTTCTTTTCAGAACTTATGCACCCAAGAACTGACCCCTTTATACCTCAGTGACGAAGCTTTTTCTTTGTTTATACAATCAGAATTATTTTAATAATGCATTTTTATTTGTCTTGGTGTCTCATTGATGACTTATTTTGGTTTTGTATTTTAAAAGATTGATTTTCTTTTTCCAGTTATTGTTGGACAGTATGAGAAAAATTACATATTGTAGTTTCACATTCTTCAGCCAGTTTCTTACTACTCACAGGTTTGGCTGAAATGTCAAAAATGTAGAAACTGTGAAAAGTACCATAGAATGTGCCCATGTATATACTTATAGGGAAAATGTTTTTCTTCAAGAGAAAAAGGAAAAAAAATTGCAATACAAGGAAGGGAAAAAAAACCAAAACAAAACCAAACATTTGATCTATATAAGTATAATGTTTCCCTTATGCACAATGTTTACATTTAAACATTTTTGAAAACTTTAATAACCCAGAATATTCAAATGCATGTGACATTTTCAAATGTAGAGTGACAAACCTAATGCCAAATGACCTTGTGAGTAAAATATTTTCTTTTGATTCATTTTATTTTCTTCCTTTATTGGATCAAATTTTAAATGTCCATAGAACAATTACTGTGGAGAAAAATAATCTGTCTTCTAACACTATGTCTGGCCATAAAAATACAGAAAAAGAAAAAAAAAAAAAGGTGTGAGAAAAAAAATTTATGAACCAGCAGTAGAGAAGAATAAACATCATTTTGCCGAAGTCCATAGGCTATCGGTAAGCAAGTGAGGTTAGGACTGGCTGTTGTTTTGTAATACCAAAGCAATACAAATAACTTTGAATGCAAGCAAATGACACATAGGTCAGGATTTTAAATGTGAACACATGCGCCAGAGGAAACCATACAGGAATAAAAGTTGTTCCTGTTTTGTTAGTTTAGATCCTGAAAGAAGCTTTTGTGTGTAAAGATGTAACACGATCCCATGCCTGGAGCCATGCCCCATGGTATACAGACTGCTGTGTTTGTCCCAGAGTACCAAAGACAGAGAAACTTGCAGCCTGTCTATCTCCTGCCTGGCACTGGCTTTTGTGAAATTTGATTTACTTTTGCCAGAATAGTACTAAAAGGGACCTTTCTTATAATTTGTCTGGGGTATTTAGCAGGGAGAGTGTGAGCCCTGCTGAAGGTAAATCTTGATGATCATTGCTTTAAAAAAAAAAAAAAATATTAAAGAACGTTTCTGTTCCAGTATTATAAACTCTCTGCTTTGAATACTTTCCAGAAATCTGCTGGTTTAATTTCTTAGTCCCATCTGTTTCCCTCTCACTGGCTATATTTGTTAGTATTTCCTCAAGCAGCATGTTGTATTGCCCTTACTGTGCTGGAGGAAAAGGGCATAGATTGATCATTTTACAGGACAGGGAAACATTTATTTTGGGCTGAAGTAGAGTGCATTTCCTCACTTACTGGCCAGAATTCTAGAAATAAAAAAAAAATCACTGGGGGGGGGGGGGGGGGGGAAAACAAAAAAGGAAAAAAAAAAGGGAAAAAAAA
>JAWWMO010000001.1:89425471-89437184 GCA_035047845.1 Dendrocincla fuliginosa
CATTCAGCTACTGAAGTTATATTACTAGTACATTAGATCTACAATAATTTCTAACATCTATAAAACTGAAAATCAAAAATCAAAGAAACCCTTCAGCATTAGTGAGGTGAGGAATTCATTATTTTAAAAAATGTATAGGGATAAATTGCTAAGTTTTTATTTGTGCCTGAGCATTTGTGAGATATAAAAAGTAATTTAATGTGGCTTTACAAATCAGTTGATCTTATCTGGCACTATAGTCATGCACTTAATTCTGCACAATATTTTAGAGAGCAGTTAAAGTTATTCATATGTCTTAGCTGCATTTCTGTACCCAAATATACTGGGATACCTTTTATGCTTAAGTCGAATTTAAGAATTAAACTGAATTTCCTGAAGTTGTGACATTTGGCTTGGGGAAACTACAAGAGCCTTAGAAGATTTCTTACTGTGAAATTACTGATATATCTTAGCCTTAAAATAGTATTTTTGACTGAGTTCAGATCAATTGGTCTTAACTTCCTAAGGGCTGGCTATCTGGTCCAGACATGGATCTAAGCTTCTTTTGCAGTCCGTGGAAAGAGAGAAGCAGAGGCTGGGTTGTTCCATCTATTTTAGAAACAGCTATTTTATGAGTAATTGACCCAGAGATTGCTGTCTCCTGCTGTCAATTCCATATATAAAAGTGCAATTATATAGAGAAGTGTTGCACTGCCTCCACTCCAAGTTAGAAACACATGGGCCAGACCTGTTCGGGATGCTGTGTGAAGCCGGTAATTCCACACAGTGCCTGCCTCTCACAGTGAGGCATCTCTTCTCCAAGGCACTCTCTACTTCCAGGGTGGTCAGAGAAGTGTGCCTGTGTCTGTACCCAGTGTCCACAGAAAACCCTGTCAGGTTTGGTCACTTAAGGGGAGTATGTTGGTTTGATATTTTCACTTACAGCTGTGTAAAGAAAAGGAGAATCTGACATGGTTTCATTTACAACTCTTTGATGTCAACAATTAGCCTTCAAAATGCACATAAATGAAAAACCATGCCTTTGAAACAGCCAGTTGAGTAACTTCATCATGCTTCACTCCACTTATTACTTGCGATGCATTGCACCTCACATGGAAGTGGATTAGTCTTCCTACTCCTGCACTCATCTCCTCAGAAGAGTAATTTTTTTTTACAGAGCAAGTGAACTTTGAGGGTCTTTTTAAGAATCTTGTCTTCCTTTTTGTGGCAGAGGTGTGGGCAGTACACCATTCATGCTCAGAAACCATACCATGGCTTCATATCACATACTTTCCCATCTTGCCGGCTCATACCTGGCCCAAGGCATGCGGATTCTTCTACATATTCTGGTCCTCTTGTCTCAGTAACTCTATTACTCTAAATGCAAAGACTTTAAAGACTGGATCAGGGCAAGGTATTTTGGCAGAAGCTTCCTCCATGTTGAAGGTCTGACACTGTTAGCTGGTGGAATTAGACTGAGTACAAACTATAAGTTAGTGCAAGATACGGGCTTTTTTTAAATACTAGGAGTTCTGCTTTTCTGTAAAAGCTTTCACTGTCTTATCCAGTATAGATCTTTCTGCACTGATGTTTTATTATTCACAAGAATCTTGTGGCAGAGGGACTCTTGCTCAGGTGTTTCTGCCAGCCCAAGAAATTTTGTTAAGTATGAATTTCTTCTGCTTTCACAGAGAACTTGGCTACATTTTCTCTTCAACAAATACATGTGTTCTCACCATGCAAGTCTTGATACTTTCACTGGATTTGCTATTCTTTACTAATTCTCGGTTTGAGGTTAATTTTACCTGATTTAGGTACCAAAATTAAGCAGTTTAAGCTGGCTAATTTAGATAGGAATAAATTGCTAAGATAGCTATATTAGGATGGGATGAATAGCCTTCTGGAAGTGTTTATCTGTACCCATTAATTATATAGGCAGCATCAATGACTAGCTTAAAACATTTAAGATTAAGATGTTTTAAAGCAAGCGAAGTGAGTCCCACTCTTGTGCAGGAATGAATGAATTTAGACAATGAAAAAACACAACTATTCCACTTAAGGGAGAAAATTTTTCCTCTCACACTCTGCAGCTGGCCAGGAAATGCAGCCTGTCACAGAGACATATCACAGCAATAGCCACTTTCAGACACCTCCTTTTGGCTGGTACAAGCATAATTCTGATCTTTTCTTAAAAAGCAGCAAAACTGTCCACTCAAGAAAGATTCACTTATCTAACCATAAATTATTTTCACTTTGTTTTGTGAAATCACAGATCCTTGGGATATCTGAAATGAAATTTAAGGAAAGCTAAAATTTTCCTTTTTTTATTATTATTTTTCTGAAATTTTCTCACAGTTTTCCCACAAATCAATCTTTTTTGAGCTTCAGACTGAACAATATCATGACTCCATTCGTGAAATTAGAAAGGTTACTCACCTTTTTCAGTCAATTACTTCCTCAGCAGCTTGGATTTTAAAAAGTGCCATGAATCAGAGAGGAAGTTCATTATAACTTCTTGTCTCATGTTTACCAAGTGTCTTCCAGTTAAAAAAGACCATTGGAGTGTATAATATATTGTAAAGTGGGGTTCTTTTCCTATGTTCTTTCTGATTTCCTGTTTGTAAGACATGCTAGGCAATGACTCTCAATGCTTTCTCAAATTGTAATATTATTTCAAAAAGATCATGATTCATATGGTATACTTTTACTGATTCAATTACTCTGTGGGGCGTGTTGCTCCAAACAATGATAACTGATAAGATAAAAACTGGTAACGTCATTAAGTTTACTTGAACAAAGGTATGATACCAATGTAAACCTATGCACTTTATACAGTCACAGCTCTTTGTTGTGAGACAAAAAATCAGTGTCTAATTAGACATCTTTGGGGAGTGAGGTCTTTCAAAAACTAAAGATTGCTTGTGTATAGACAGAAATCTGTCCTGATGTGTGTCACACTTTCTGTCTAAAAATCCAGTTACTGTAGTACAGTTCCATCACTGAGAAGTGAAATTCCTCATATATATCTCTCTAGAAGATGTCTCCCAAATGTCTATAGATATATAGATATAATATTTTGGCTTGTGTTGGTGGATGGGCTGTATTTGCTTGCTTATGCTATTTTTACCTTGATATATTTGGTTTTCTTTTTTTTTGTACCAGAGGACCATACTTAGGAAAAGACTTTTGGTCTTGCATTTTTCAGGATCCGTTTATGATGTTTAGTGGTTTATGAAATGTTGGGTAATCTTGAGGTGTTTTATGTGAAACATTAAAGGAGTCTGATTTTGAGGAGGTAGGGCCTTGTAACTTATAATTTAAAAAGCTAAATTCATAAAATAACTAAAGGGAATTATTATAATACTAATAAAAAAAATCAGGATGCCTGATTATGCCTTAGATTTGAAACAATATATCATTATGAGCATTCCTTTTTCCCCTCTATTTTCAGTGAATCCTTATAAATTATAATACTGACTCTGGAAAGTAATATGAGCAAATTTCTTCAGGAGTTTATAGGGGACTTAGGGCAGAGAAAAGTGGTAAAATGCGGACTGATTTTTTTTTTTTCTTAGAGTGACTTCATTTTAGAGGTTAACATGAACAAAATTAATCCAAGGGAATCAGAACCCTAAGTGCAAAATGGTGCATAAGATCTTAGGAATCATCAGTCATGTAACACATAGTCATGCATATATCATGTGCAATGCAATCTTAAATAGGTAATATTAAGTATGACAAACATGAGGAGATACTGAGTCTTTTCCTTCCTGAGGGTCAGAGAAGTTTCACATGCTTTCATCTGTAGTTGTCTATAACATCTCCAAGAATGATTAAGAAGCCTCTAATCTAAACAACACGTAAGTAATTCGTAGGTCCTCTTTCATCTCATCACAACAACAATAGGCTGGTGAGTTGCAGCTGAGGCAGGAGCTGGACTGTGATCTGGTCTGAGGACAAATATGTTCTGGGTAGGTTTTTTTTTTCCCTGAAAGGTAGTGCAATACCTGAATTTACTTGCTGCTCTTCACACTCACTCCCTGCCATAGTTTGTGTGGACAGGTAGAAAGGGTCTACCCTAGCTCTTCATTGGGAAATTTTGTCCATTCAGCTGCACTTCTGTGGCTCTAAGCTATTAGTGGTTATGGGGGGCATGGATCTCCTCCGATCCCTATTAGTTTATTAAATCATGAGCCCAGTAACTCATTCCTTAAGGAAATAAACTCAGTGCCCTTGAAGGAACACCAGGAGTCAGGGCAGGAGAAACATCTACTGAAAAACAGATGTCTACAGCCTGCCTTTCCACTTTCCATTCGATGGTCTAGAAGGCTGGTGCTGGATGGTGATTTAATCGTTATACAAAGGCCACACTAAACCACTAAGCTTTGCCAGTGGCATGGGCTCAGTCTTGTGTCCAGAAAGTTCTTTTTGAGCAGCATCAGGTTCTGTCCCTTGACCTTCAGAACAGGATCCAGTTCAAGAAAAAGGCAAAAGTACTTGTAAAAAATCTCTATCATTTTGCCAGCTACTTTAAATATTTAAACTGTCTTTTAAAACTGAAAAATTAGAATTGCCCCTGATATTCCATCCTTTCAGGACAGCTCTCACTCAAGATTCCAATATGACTTTCTTGGCTTAGGTTGGATTCTATGTTCGATTCTTCATTGCAGAAACTCATTTCATTCAAACTGTTATGGAGTGTCCATTTCTGCAATTGACTTCCCTGCATAATTTCCATTCAAAGCAATGCAAAGTCTGCAGGTGAATTAATGGCAGTGCAGGTTTCTGGTTCTAGCAGATTAGAAACCATTAATTGATAAAAATAAAGGCTTTTACTCAGATGTTCCTGAAATTATCAAGGGGAACTTTCTTCACAGTGCTGTGTACAAGTGTGTGCATACTTTTAAAGGAGTGACTGCTCTGAGAGCCATCCAATTGTGCAGTATTGCTAAGTACCTACCCACTACTTTTTACTAAGGGGATTTCCCACACTGCAAATTTCATAAATGAAATATAAAAGAAGATGATGAAATGCCGGTTGTATCCAAATTTCTGAAATGTCTAGTACTAACAGAACTTGTGCAGACATTTTCTTCCTCTTACATTAAGGTCAGGTACACAGCATGGGTAAATAATTGCTTCTACATCTGTTTGCTGAAATTCAGCTTTTTGTTAATTAAAATCATCATTACCTTCCTGATTAAAATATGATGTGAGTCTGCACAAAATCATTGGTTTAAAATATGAAATAAAATCCTGTCCTGGCAAACTGGATGATGAACAATGCCCGTTAAGAAAGTTAACGGCATTAACGGCAGAAAGTTAACTCTCATTCCCATGGCTTTCACACTGTTGATAGAGCCTCTCCCAGAACTAAGACTATAGCAAGAGGTAGGTTGCAAGCTCTAACTTCTTTCAACCTGGTGTTTATTAGTTCTGCTCTTGACTTCTACTAAAGGAGACATTGCAATGCTCTGTTAAACACAAAACAAGCAGTCAGGCTTCTCAGTCCTGGCCTACCTTCAGCTACAAGAGGATTGATTAGCAAAGCCTGCACAATGCTTATGGCATGCCTTGGGGCCCATGGGTTTTTCAGACTTGTCCAAAACCTATGATTGTGCCTGATCAAATGTAACACATCCACACGTTTGCTTCAGAGACAATGTATGCATAATCATCAACTGTATGAACATGCAATCATGCTCTCTCTGGCATACTGTCTGCAGACTGGAGTGATGAAATAAGGATGAATGAAGCTGATGTGATAGAAACATGGACCACACTTTTCCTGGGAATTTATTGATGCTGGCTGAGAATGATGGGGGAAATAGAATTTTCACTTTGCTTCCTGCTTTGTACTGAAGAACATCTCAATATTCAGCAAAATCAGTTCAGAGGTCCAGAAAAAAAAAAAAAAAAAAAAAAAACCAAAAAGAGGAAAATGTACAGTGTTGATTTTAGTGCCTTTTTTTCTTTACTCTTATGCTTTTTAAACTCTCTTCCACAACCTACAGAGATGTTACGCTCTCTGAAATGATTCAGGTGTGGCTAGCTGTCTCTGAGTCCTACAATATGTGAAGCCTCTGAGGAACATTATTTAAAGTGCTTGCAGAAAAAAGGGTTGTTTTTACTATAAATACATGTATTTTTCATTATTACCTTTTTACTTAGATGGCATTGATTGAACAAAATAGGTTCTTTGTTAAGGAAAAATCCACATCTTTATCCTGTAAAATTTATACATGTTTAATTATAGAGATGCATTAATCCAATCAGATATGTACCCTTTCTTCTTAAGACAGCTTGTATGCATTTTCCATTTAAAATCTTTGAAGCCAGCTATGGGCCATTATTTTTTTCACTTCTTAACCTTCTGATCAGTCCTTGTGTATAAGGGAAGAGGGTTTTCTTGTAAAGCTTATTTGAACTTAATTTTCATGTATGATATACATTATTCAAGTAATGCAAAAGACTACCTGAACTGAAAAAACTTCCTTAGGATGGGAGTGATGAAATACAGATGCTTACAGTGTGTTCTATGTAAAAAATGAGAGCAGACAATGGGCCTGAATATTATGCCAAGAATACCACACTACATTTTTAAAATGCTAATACCAGAACTATACCTCTAAAACATATGCAAGCTCAAGCAAAGAAGGTCTGCAGCATTCCTAGAGGCTTTATTGTACTTCAGATTTGTTTCTGAGAGAATGATATCTCTCCACTGGTGGTCCAATCTGCCTTCCATTGAGATCAATGTAAACACTCCCACTGATACAAATGTAAATGCTCCCACAGACAGTGGGACTTTGCTGACAGTGGCATCGGACTTGCTATTCGTTTGTCATTGCAGAAAGCCTTGTTACAGTTGGATGTTCATGCAGTGACACAGTTACTTTCTGATGCATAGGAGGGATCAAGTTAGCTCAGTATTTGTGGGACCCATTCAATAACTCTTCAGATCTCTTTCGATATACAAAGTCCAATGCAAACCAGACAGTTCACCATACTACTGTGGTGTTTACATAAGAGTGGCTTCCAGGACAAATTTTCTCATGTAGTCTGCATGTTCAGAAACTGTTCTTTCTCAGGACTTGAGCATACCTATTTCCCACTTCAACACACCAGAATATGGCTTCACCTTAGGATCTGAGTTCAAAGAATCACAGAATATGCTGTGCTGGAAGAGGTCCACGAGGATCATCGAGTCCAACTCTTAGCACTGCAAAAGACCATCCTCAAGAGTACCATGTACCTGAGAGTATCATCCAAATGTGTCTTGAACTCTGGTAGGCTTGGTGCTGTGATCACTTCCCTGGGGAGCCTGTTCCACTCAACCACCCTCTGAATGAAGAACCTCTTTCTAGTATCCAACCTAAAACTCCCCTGACACTTCAGGCGATTTCCTCTGGTCAGTGCCTTCCCCCTCTTCTTCCCCTCATGAGGAAGTTGTAGACTGCAATAAATTCTCCCCTCAGCCTCCTCTTTTCTATGCTGAACAGACCAAGTGACCTCAGCCACTCTTCATCTGGCTTCCCTCAAGGCCCTTCACCATCTTCATTGCCCTCCTTTGGACTCTCTTTAATAGCTGAGTGTCTTTCTTATATTGCAGTGCTGAAAACTGCACAGAATATTCAAGATGAGGCTGTCCCAGTGCAGAGCAGAGAGGGACAATCACATCCTTTGACCAGGATGATGCTTTGCCTGATGCCCTCCAGGACATGGTTGGCCCTCCTGGCTGCCAGGGCACTGCTGACTCATATTCAACTTGCCATGAAACAAGACACCCAGGTCCCTTTCCATGGCACTGCTTTCTAGCATCTCATTCCCCAGTCTGTATGAATAGTCAGGATTGCCCCATCCCAGTTGCAGAATCCGACACTTCCCCTTGTTGAACTTCATATGGCTGGTGATTGCTCAGTCCTCTAATTTATTGAGGTCTCTCTCCTTGTCTCAGAGGGAGTCAACAGCTCCTCCCAGTTCTGTGCCATCTGCAAACTTGCTTTGTATCCTTTCCAGCCTGCATCCAAGTAATTTATGAAGATGCTGAAGAGCACAGCACCCAGGACGGAGCCCTATGGAACCCCACCAGTGACAAATTACCAGTCTGATGTTATCCCTTTCACTATGACCCTCTGTGCTCAGCCTGTGAGCCAGCTGCTCATCCACCACATGATGTCTTTATCCAGCTGTGTACTGGACATATTGTCCAGAAGGATGCTGTGACAGATAGTATTAAAAATTTACTGAAACCTAAAAAGAATATGTCAACTGGCTTCCCTTCATCAAGGTGGTTTACCTTGTCATAAAAGGAAATCAGGTTTGATAAGCAGGACGTTCCTCTCATGGATCCATGCTGACTGTGAGAAATGGCTGCACTGTCTTTCAGGTCTTTTTCAATAGGTCCCAGAAAAATCTCTATAACTTTACCAGGCACTGAAGGGAGACTGACAGACTAACCCTTCTTGTCCTTCTTGAAAATCGGGACAACATTCACTTGCTCCCAGTCAGCTGGAACCTCGCCGGATTCCCAAGACAGCTCAAAAATCATTGAGAGAGGTTTTACAATGACATCAGCTAGCTATTTGTGGATTCTGGGGTGAATCCCATGAGGTCACATAGAATTGTAGGGATCCAGCGGGACCAACAGATCCTGCACAGTTTCAGGTTTTACTGGGAGTTGATCATTCCCACAGTCATGATTCTCCAGCTCAGGGCACTGAGACCCCCTTGCCCTGTAATCTGTGTTGAAGACAGAGGCAAAGAATGCATTAAACCCTTCTGCCTTGCCTCTGTCTCTGTTTGCGAGGTGACCATCCTCATCTTTTAACAGGCTGATAATATTTCTATACTGCCTATTGCCATCAATGTATTTGAAAAAAACTCTTATTACAGTCCCTCACGTTTCTGGCTGCTTCAACTTCAGTAGAGCTTTGGCTCCACAGATTTTTTCCCTACAACTTTAAGAGTTGTGAGAGCTGTTTCAATAACCATGGAAGGCCTGAGATTACCTCTGTACCTCTTGTTTTGGGTGCCTGTGGACATGAAGCCTGTGAACTTATGCATGTGAACATTGAAAGCATTGATTAAGCTGGTTGGAGTGCACCAAGCAGCCACACAACTTTTCCGACAGCTTTTCTGAGGGTAGGAACATTGTGATGGAAAAGAAAGATACCTTGTTTATTGTTCATAACAGCCATTTCTGAATGTGGCCTAGTGCAAAGACCTTTAAGAATACAGTGTGTGCTGTTGCTCTGTTTGTCCACATCCTTGAGGACTGTGGTGATCACATCAAGTACTCAATTCAATTCAAGAGGGGCTCAGTCTCATGAAAGATCAGACACAGGCTTTAGTAAGACTCTCTTAAATTTTACACTCATCAGCTTGTCTTTTATTCTATTTGGCAAATATATTTCATCATCTGCATTTTAAAATGAATTAATATTAATACCATTATTTTTAACTGGGGCTCCATTTTACTGTACATAGTTCCATTTGTCAAAATAATTTTTTTAGTGCCTTCATACTAGCAGATATCATGCAGGAGAACTGTGGAAGAGTGTCTGTGAGTCATCTGCTTTAGAAAAGCTGGGATAAAATTGTTTAATATAGTTTGATAAAGCATAAAAGAACCTGTATTTTTTCTACATTAAAATGTGTTATTTTTTGCAAACTATGTTTGTTGCTGTGGCTAATGGGAACCACTGAAAAGTCATCTGCACCTTAACTATTTAACCCTAATAGAGGAATTTAAAGACATTAAGAATTGTGAAAATTATACAGAATACTTGCACTATTTTCTTAGCTAGGCTTCTAATGATAAAATTTGGAAAGAGTATGGCCTTGTGGTGGCTTATTTATGTTTAGTATTAGTTCTGAATGTCAAATTTCTGGTCTTAAAAGATATTGGGATATCCATTATTAACCTAACAAATCTGTGGAAGTGTGGATGCCTCTGAAAATGAGGAAAGCTGAAAGAATGCTACAAAAGAAGTTGAAGCAGAGGACCTCTTGATATATATTTCCAGCACAGAACTTAACCAGAAAACCTGGCTTAACTCAATTTCTTACACTCCTCTCCTTAGGTTTCTTTACTTAGAAAGATAGGCTACTGGCAGAAACCTTGCTTTGACCCCAGATGGCCTTCTCACACTTGTAAAACTACCAAGATCATGTCTGCTAACATTGAAATTCTGGAACCTGTAATTTTGACAGATTTGTTTGATTCTGTTTCCCCTTGAAGCCTGGGGAGAATCCTTTGCCCTGGCTCCATGGGACACAGGACTTTTCTCACTTGAAGCACTGAAAGAAGACCCAGGAGGGCACCTGCAGCTTTCCTGGTCTATTGCAGTGCCAGGATGTGGATTAGCGTGATTCCAACCAGTTTTAGAGTTTGAGCCAAGTCAGCACAAAATGGGCTTCAGTCAAATGTAAAGAATCTCTATTTGAGATACTACCCGGAGCTTTCTGTTAAGGTCAGGGATAGTCACTTCTAAAACATGATTCCTCTGAACTATCTCAATTATCTGAATTGGGCTGAGATGGCTATTCCAAGTCTCTACATTACTTACAAAGTTTGGTCAGACAAACTACAGGTAAATCCCCTCCAGAGTAAAAGAGGCATCTTTACAAAATGGATATGCCTTGCTATCTTCATTGCACTTTTTCCACACAGTCAAAAGAAGTTTGGGGATCACATTGGTTGCCTACTGGTAACCCACTGGTTTGAGCAGTGTGACAAGCAGAGCTATACGGTGGAAAGCCCTGCAAGTGAGTGAGCTGTTCTTTCCAGTATCAGACTCTACACTTCAGTAACAAGAAAAACAGAAACATCAAAGAGATTGTTGGCAACTTTTAAAGGCAGTAGTCTAGTGGATAAAAAATGCAGGAAAAGTAGTTTTAAGCTAACTCAAGTTTGGGGATGTAGGCAGAGAAGGTGGCGGACTGAGACCAAACTGCAGGTCTGGTGGGACAGTGCTTGCACTTCAGCATCTGTTACTGTAGCCAGATAAAGACTGAAAAATAAAATGGTTAGCAATGAGAAAAGTCAGATTCCTGGGGGTAGAAACAGTAGAAGGAAAATGTGGCTAGCACTGTTGAGCTGGTCTTTTTTCGGTGAAGACAGCAGTTGCCACACACACATACTGCACGCGTTTGGCAACAGATAAGCCAGATTCATCTAACAGCTGCCAAATATCATTCTAACTGGAGCTACAAAAAGTACTGAGAGATTAGCTTCAGGCATTGCTGCACATGTGAGGTAAGTTGTGTTTGAAAACCCAAAGGGGCAATTATTTACCTTTCTTTCACAGCATCTTCCTCTTTTTCAGACCTGCATTACTTTGTTTTCAAGTGAAGAAAGAAAGAAAGCACCTTCCATGAGGCATGCTTTTTGTGTAAAGACATATTATCTATTTAGTAGTCCCAATTGTAGCACCTGCTGCCACCCAGACAGTATCAAGGGGACTAACAACACTAAATTGCTCTCTCTTCATTTCTGTGGTTGTTAGGTATATTCATAAGTCTCATTATTGAGTTACAAGCACAAAGAATTCCTCTGAAGATACCTTTTTCCATGCAAATATTAGTAATTTAGCAATCTGCCTGTATACGAGTGTGCAGCATTAAGGTTAGCCATGGGACCCTGACAATTAAACACATATATTCTTTTGTATGCTGTAATTTTTTTTTTTTTTTTTTTTTTTTTTTAACCACAAAAAAACAATTTTTTTTC
>JAWWMO010000001.1:89444257-89465207 GCA_035047845.1 Dendrocincla fuliginosa
TTTCTTACAAAAAAAAAAAAAAAAAAAAAAAGGAGTAGACATCTAGACATCTTCGATGACCATTAAACTTCAAATATTTTATACATCTTTCTTCACTCCATTTCTTTGATGCCCTACTCAAGTTCCACTATTGAATGAGCCACCAACATGCAGACAGATTGCAGGTACAAGAAATTCCTCTTTACCCATATAAATATGGGAGGATATTTAGGTATATACAATATCTTCTAAGAACTCTAGTTGCAGATTTTTTTCAAGCTAACTATGCATCAAATAAGAAACAAAAAGTGTTTCCTACATCTTTTTGCATGGGTTTATGTGCAAGTTTTTGTATAAATCACCAAGATGTATGGCTTTATTTGTAGGAGTGGCTACCTTCTGCTTCATTTTGCAAGGTTGTTTACCAGTTCTTACTTTGTCCCCCTGAACTCACTGCAATACCCTGTGCAACACTGTATTTCTTTAGATCAGTAAATGGCACCATGATTTAACCCTATCTTTTAGTATTCAGATTAATCAAGTGCAACCCTGGGTTTGGTCATTAGTGCAAAAAATTCCTATAGAGAAGACGTGTATGGGTTAGAGCCACTGAATGCCTGCAAAACCTTAGAGAGAGTTTACTTAGTTTATGAAATGTTCCATTAAACTCTTGCTAAATACTCACTGTAGAGATTTGACATTAACCACCTTCATTCATCATAATAAACACACAAATTTTCCACTTGGAGTATCAAATCTTATTTTTTAATAAGAAACAACTATGTTTATCACAGTTTTTTGAATTCATTGCTCATATATCAGATTTGATTCATAATATTTTGATATTGTCCAGAAGATGTATGTTTTCTTTCTCTAGTCCTTTTTTTTCCCATTTTGCAAAAGTCAAATACGACTTAACAAATACCTCCTCTCATGTGATGGTAGGTCAGATACCTGTGTTATATAAATCTTTATGCTGAGAGTTTATGACATTTTAAACTTAGAGCTTCATTCAACTTGACGATTTTGGCAGCAGCCAATTATAACATTAAACAGTTCACAGAACTTAACCTAAGACCTAAAATTATACAATTTTTGTAATGACTGATTTGCACCTCTCCCAGTTCATTTAGAGTAATTCAGTTCAAAAGTCTTACCCTTCTTAATCACTCTCTTAATTTGAAATGTCTCTCTTTATTCCTCTACTGTATCTACTTATTAAAAATTACAACTTAAAAAAAATCCACCGGGCTTACAGGAGCTATATGATTGTCCACGTACACAGTATTGGACAAAATGAATACAAAATTGTTGCTAAAGAGGCCAAACATGGGAAACCATTTTTTGACTGCATTATATTATTTAGAACTGTGATGAGAGAGTTTTTGCAATTGTAACTTCTCAGCATGACAACAGAGAGATTTCAGAATATAAAAGATGGAGTTTGACTTTACATAGAGCTCAATAATGAAAACCTGAACACTGGATGACACTTGGGATTTTCCTCAAGGTACAATATCCTTCTGTTTTCATCTGCCCTTCTGGAGACAGAGGCTCTAAAAGGTTATGCTGGACAAGTCGAGATGAACAGAGCAGAGTTTTGGCAGTCCCACAGAGTAGATCACCATGTCTGAAATGCCCCTTTAAATGGGAGAGGGAGTTCTGGGGGATAAACTAAATAAAAGAAACTTCTGAAACCATACCAATAGCAAAACAGAAGCTAAAGGATTTGTTTGAAATTTGGAGGTAAAATGGGTTGAAAGACCAAGCCACAGATGAAACAGGGACAGAGCAAGACACACAGCTCTGTGAAATTTGGAGTGGCAGCAAAAGATGGAGAGAAAAAGTTATACACACCAAATTAGAAGATGCAGAAGACAGAAAAGACTTCTGTGTACCACTACAGGTTTACTTAGCCCTTTTTTCTGAATCTTAAAATCACTCCCTCCCTTTCTGTATAGTGCCCATTCAGATTCTACCATAACAGATGGAGTTATTTCCAGTAATCAGGCTTTAAACCAAGCTTTACCCTAAAGAGTTTATATGGCAATCTATAGCTTTGTTATAAAATAAGCTGCACGGAAAAGAAGACATAGAGGCAGCTTGTTAGCAATGTAGGAGTTGAATGCTTTGCAGTCTGAAGTATCAACATTATACTACTTGTTTTTCACATACTCTTCGATAGGATTTGCAACCTGACTTGAACATCTGCAGCGCACAGTTTGACAGATTTTGGTTAAAATATATTGCATCTTGTTGAAAATAATGCAGTGTCTCAAGTACCTGGGAGTCACACTGAGAAGAGAGAAAACGCCCTTTGTTAAATATTTACCACTTGAGTCCTGAACATCTGCAATTAGCTAAGAATGGTGATGTCAGTGGACACTTTCCAAGGTTAGCTGCCTCAATATTTGTAGAGATCTAATCTGAATTCCCTTTCTTGAGAAGAGGAACACATCCAAACTCAACAAATTGTCATTGACAAATGACCACAATAGTCTAAGGATAAAAAAAGGGCAAGTGTTCAATAAAGAAAGAGAACATGAACATTAACAGAATGAGCCTGACCTATTTAGTGTGTTTAACCCTCTGTGATTTTTCAGACTTAAGATTATTTATTAGTAAGTAAAACTCAAGACTTTTGGATAATTCTCACAATTTAGACACCAAAAAGTCACAATTTAACTGCACATGGGTTTTTTATTTATTTGTGTGTTAGGTTGGGGAGGGGGGGTTGCCTCCAAAAAAGTGAGGAAGACTCTGTGTGCATTAAGATGAAGAATTAGGACTGGATGTTTTCTGGGTGGCATGCTGCTCTGTGTTAAATGCCTCAATGAGTGAGTCACATCAGTTACATAAGTTTGGCTAAATGTACACTTTATTGTGGAAGGGACAATGACAAACTGTGTCGGTTTCATGACTCTTAACTGCATTGCACAGAGAACCAGGACACATAAATATGAGGGGGGAAAGACTGGGTTTTTCATCACTGTCTGACAGCGAGAGGCTCAGAGTGGGCACAAGAGCCAAGTTATTGGAGGCTGTTGGAGGAGCAGCAGAGGTGATCTCTGAAGAACTCTCCTATTTGGATGGAAGGAAAGGGCTACCAAACAACCATAACTGTGAGGTATTAAGACAGAGCAACACAGGAGCAAAGTGACCATGGTAAAAAACAAGCCTGGTAGCCTGAAAATGAGATTCAGTTTTTTAATAACTTTTAACCAGACCCCTTCATCCCAGTGAAAAACTAGATAAAGAAATCTAGTTCTTCTAAATTAACTGACGTAACCATGCAGCTCATCCTCTCAACTCAGTCCATATGAACTATGTTGTTTATTTCTCAGCAGAAATAAAATATACCTTTGTTTTTGATGCCAGTTCACTGGTCAACCACATGTAGAGAAACAAGGACAAATGAGAAATCTACTTGGTATATTGGGTGTAGCGTGTTCAGACTCCATAGGTCTACAGTTCAAAGTTCCTGCAGTTACCAAGTCTATTAAGAAACATATAGAGAGAAATTTTCCTGTTTGGAAAACAGAAACTCATGGAGGCTGTTGCCCACTTCTGTAATTCACAGAATAGTTCAAAATATTAATAATGGAACAGTTTGGGCAATTCAGAATAATTCAATATAGCCTTTTTTTTTTAAATGTGGTTTTAAGAAATGTTAAACATAGTTTCAAAATTTTAATATATTTAAAATTAATATATTTAACCTAATATATTTAAATTTAAATCAGCTTTATAGAATGAAATTGAACAAAACAACAGGGGGGGGAAAAAGAAGGTAAATTATTTTTTAATAGAAGAAACAATTTGTTCACTTTATTGTTTGTGGAAAACATCTTTTGTCAGGCTCCTTATCCTTAGAAAATGTACTGAACACTAATCAACAAAATGCATATATACATCTTTATGTTATTAAATGCATATATGTATCAAACAAAAGATTCTTATAAATCTTCAGTTTTGATCAAATTTTCAACTATTTCATCAACAATATTTTCCTATACTACCTATGAAAATCCTGTATCCCAGAATGTCACACAGTATTTCCTGTTATAGAAATAAAGCAGAGTTTGCCAAAACAGTTGGTATATAAAGCTCCAAATTTTTGAATGTCAAAAGGGCTGATGATTTCATTAAGGACTGCACCAGACTGTCCACTGACTATTTGCACAACACCAAGTCTATAGAATCCTGTATCTGTGGGATGAAATGCTGAAAAGAAGGCAGATTTAATTGTCTTTTATCTTTCTTTTTCAGTGTTGACTTTACTTTCTGTTCGTTGAAGCTCAGAGTAGTGAGCAGTTAGAATAAATATGCATTTATTCTAAGGCTCATATTTAATACAGTTGAAAAAACAATCTGCATCTACAGTATATTCAGTAGAAAGTGGTTTTATTGGACAGCAGCGTTGTAAGTAATGATATTCCAGAATTTTTTCCTCTACTATCAATTTTTAAGAAAAAAGGAAGGAAATCCATATACTGTGCTATTGGCAAAACAATATGC
Organism: Dendrocincla fuliginosa; assembly: GCA_035047845.1. NCBI lineage: Eukaryota > Metazoa > Chordata > Aves > Passeriformes > Dendrocolaptidae > Dendrocincla > Dendrocincla fuliginosa. The sequence goes on from JAWWMO010000001.1 coordinate 89,448,755, forward strand.
AGTCATTTGAAGGGGGTGGGTCCCTTTATTAGAAAGAAACCTACTTTAATTAGAAGAAATATGTTAATTTCAATAGCATATTCTTCATATCTCTGCCCCCAAAAATCTTTGCACACACCTACATTCTTTTTATGGACAGTACAAAGGAGGATAATAGATGCCTATAAAAGTAACTAGTGAAATTCTGCATTAGGATAATCTGTCACCCATTTCCATTTTTTCTGAAGAAAGCAAGCATAATCAAAAGCCTAAATGACAAAGAGTTGACAGTAAGATTCTGTAGTAAATGATTCCAGAGTCGCTGGCCTGCGGAGATGCTGAAGAAGTCCCCAGCAGACCTGATTAATTCCAGTTTCTCCAGCTGCCAGGGGAGCAGAGGCTAAGCAGTTTCACAGAGAGGAGCCTATTACCACTACTAGGCTGAAATAGATCTAATCAACTCACAGCCGCTCAAAAGAAAACTTTACAGGTTTAGCTCACTAAGGCAGCGCTTTAAAATGATGACTACAAAGGATCATGGGAGTCTGAAAGCATTTAGTCTTTATTGCAGCTCAAGGAAATTTTCTGCTGTGGTTAGGCCATGCTAATTTACTGAACATGACAATGCCTCCCAGATTGTATGACATCATTTCAGTAATGGCCCTTGTCCTCTTAGTTAAATATTTCTACTACTACTTTTTAAATTCTAAATACTTAGTTTATTGAAATACCCTCTATTTAGGATTAATTAGGTTTATCATTTAAAATCTATGGTAAAGTCTGCTTTATCATTGTTTGAAAGATGATGCTGTATAATTTGCCATGGCACTCTCAGAAAAATTATATTTGTATTAATTATTATTATTATTTTCATAGAATCAACCTCTAGAAGTACTCTGTACTATAACTGTAAATTTTATGCCAGCTGTGCACTACTTCCAACATTATAATGGGCTTCACAATTATATAATATGAATGATTTTAAGAACAAAAATTCCAACAGCTTGCATATTGCTTATTTTGACTGACAATTATACATGAAAAAAAAACCTTTCAAAACTTTCTTATTTCCTTTGTTCACTCTTTCATCTGTTGTTGTGTTTTGTTGTTTGCTTGTTGTTTTTTTTTAAATTCTCCTGTCCCCAGGGAGAGTGTTAAAGCAACAAAAATACACATGCAATTTGTTAGATTGAGAACAAAAATATTTCTATCAACTCTTTCTCGGTATTCAATCAAAAAACCTTTCTTGACAGATAAATCTGCTTTTTTAAAAAACAGTCAATATTTAGAAACTCCAGGTATAAGTAATTGTATGGTCCAATACTGTAAAGATGTAGCACAATACACACACAGTTTGCAAGGCAGTTCTTTCATGAGAGCTAATACATTATTATTTGATCAGTCTCTCAAATGATTTGAAGCAGAAGCACACAGCAGAATGGAGTTTGGGAAAAGTAAGTTACTTGTGACCCTGATGGGGAAGAGGGGTCAGTGAACAAGCAGCAGTGAATCAGGTGGTGAAGGCTGGTGTCCTGGGCTGGGACCCGAGAGGTTGCTGGAAGCTGCAACTGGCCCAAATACAGCCCAGCTCACTCCGCTCCTGTCGGAGTTACCAGATGCTTGGTGTGTGGCTGCTTTTGAGAAATGAGCCACACATTTGTGATTGGTGGTACAGTGGAAAAGTGCTGTATGTTGGGAATAGCACCATTTGCATGCATTTTAGCAAAGGCCTGACAGGCAATGGAGATTGAGCTCTCCCTATCCCAGGAACACAATGGATGAGGTTTAATGAGGTTTAACATTTCACAACAGCAAAAGTCCTTGGGAGAAATGAAAAGCTAGAAAAAGAACAAAACTTTTCTGGTTTACAGCAATTATTCTGTATAAGAAACATATTCAATGTATCTTCAACCAGTATAAAAATTCATATAGTCATCTACCTACTGCCAGGTCTTTTTCATTCCAAGCACAAAACTTCTGGGAGTTAACCAGAGAAATAAAATAACAGATTGCAATAACCCAGTGATCCACTGCACAATAGATATATGAGGAATTAACTAAAATGGAGAAGTATTTATTCTACACAGTTTCTTTCACATCTTTTAAAATTATTTTAATAAATTACTAGAAAATGAGGGTAGGACACTGGTTAAAGGAAGCAGCTTTATTTAAGTCATCTCTGGAAAAAAGCAAAACAACAAAAAAATACACCTCCCCCCAGACCTTCCTTTATCACACATTCGTCTTCCCATGATTTTTCTAAAAAATTATAGAGAAAAGTATGTTGTACTGTGCATTCTGGACACCAAATTGCAGTGGAAATGTGGGACAAGGTAAGGACACTTTTTGTGAGAGTTCAGAATAGTTGAAACGAAAAATGGTGGAGCACTGTGAATACCAAAGGGTGAGCAGTCTATCAGTAATTTGGAGACAGCAAAGTAATTTAGTTAGGAGTGAGAACTGCAAGGCTTCCAGTATCCTCAGCTGAGTCAGTTGACCTGGGTGGGTGGACTGTACAAGCTGGAATGAACAAGAACAAACAGGAGAGACAAGGCAGGAAGACACTTGCACTGAACAAGAATTTCCAGCATTCACTAACTTCCCCGATTAAGGTAAACACAGTGAGAGGAAAATATTGCCCAACTGGAACAGCCTGTCAGTATTTAAAGTTGCTGAGGTTGTAATAGTATTAAAACAGAGTGGGTATGGCTTCTCTCTGTAATATTTCAATCAAGAAACAGATATTTAGCGGGAACACTACTATCATTTTTGCACTGTATGAATCCTTGCCTCTGGCTGATTCTTGCCCTTTTTTCCTAATTTGCTAATTTATACAGGCCTTCCCTGAGGTCTCTGAGGAGCATTCTTGTCAAAGCTACAGAGTAAAGAAAATACTTTGAGAGTTCATATTTTTGCTTGTATTAGTTGCCTCTCAAAATCACACATTGCTGAATTAGATTGCTGACATAATATTTCTCCTGTCTGGGGAGTGCTGTTGCTTGTCTGCTCACTGGAGAGCTGTAACTGAAGGGGATCAATATTCCTGATACTGCTCATACTTTCACACTCTCCAAGTAAAGATTAGTGTGTTTTGGGCCACAGCACTCCAAATATTTCCATTTATTTCTAGCATTGCAGCTGTCATTTTCTTACTTCTTGATTTTAAAGGTCTTAGTCAAAGTTCATTAATGCCAAAAGAAAGTTTCCCATTCATTTTAGTGGCCTTTGATCAGACTCCAGGGAGAACCATAACCAAAGGAGGTCACACTGGCAGGGAGGAAATACGGGCAGGGGAGGCTGCAACAAGTCAGCTACCAGTTTGAGAGCACCTCATATCGTCTCCTTTTCTACTAAAGCCTGTGAACTACAAGGAGGAGAAGAAAATATTAAAAAACTTTCAATTTGCTACAGCTTCAGCTGATAACCACTCAAGGTGCTGGAAAGGCAGCAGGTCCCCAGGACTGGGAGTTCACTAGGAGAGCGTGCCAGGGCAGGACCCCCCAGAGAGGAGTCATCTCACCTTTGGTCATGCCAGCTGACCACCTGACACTGACCTTGGAGGACAAACCCCAGGAGGAGGAATGCCCATGATGCCCCAGCATGGACTCTGGAGTGGGCTATGCAGCACAGTGCCCATTCCTGATATACTCTACAGAGAACACCTTGTTTATTATGCATGTTGTGATGTTGTTAATGTGTATCCAGTGTCTCAAATCAATGTCATACATAGCACAATAGCTTGTGAAGCAATAGAGCTGTCAACGAAGGAAGTGGTAATGGACCACAATGGGAATTTCAATGCACAACAGGATCCATTACTGGAATGGTAATGGCCAGGATGAAGGTGGAACAACAAATGTCAAATACAAATAGATGTGTGTGTGTATACATTTATATGTATACAATGCTTATGAATACCTATTCATAATAATTATTCATAATTATGAATATGTGTGTCCATAGTATGTTTATACACACATACACACACACACAGAAACATATAGATTCTCAAAATACTGTGTGAATTTTCTTTTAAGGTACATGTTAATTTACCTTGGTCAGTGAATTTCATGCCATAGTTGTTTGTTTGGTTGGTTGGTTTTTTTCCCGACAATATTATGATATCATCTGTGAATATGTAAATGAGCTATTATAAGCTGTGAAGATGTTTATGAGCTTCTAAGAGATTGGTCTGGATGTATAAGAACAGGGGAAGTGCTGAAGGGCAATGTAAAATATCAACATTGTGAAAATAAAAAGTAAAACATAGCAAAAAAAGAATCAAACAAAACATGTTCTAAATGGAACATAGATGGCTGATTCAAAAGTTCCATTTCCTAACATATATATTAACATATATATTAACAAATGTCTTGCTTCTCTTTTTTTTTAATACCCCTTATGGAGACTTCCTACTGAGTATAATACAATAATGTATCTACCATCCATCTGTCAAGGTTCTTACACTGGCACCCATGGTTGTAGAATCAGAATGCTAAGACTTAATAGAAAATCACAGTTTTCCCGCAGAATAACTTAAAACACCACTAAAACAAAGTTTTCTATCACCTTACAAATTCTTTTTTTTTTTTATCTTTGTATCTTTTCTGTATGCTAGAATTTTGTATACTGATTTCACACTATTTACTACATACATTATGCCTGTTTTCAAGCTGCTATTATGAACACATTCTTTTGGTACTAATTGCACTTAACAAACATTAAATCAGACAGCACTATAGCCTTTTTACCTTATGTTGGATTTTGACACAACTCATTACCTAAGAACAGTACAACAGACAAAGATTTAAGTGTTTAAGACATCACTTAGAAAATCCACAAATGCTGCACAAAATGTTACCAAAGATTCTCCTTTCCCAGAGGTGGAACTGGCAACATGTGAAGGGATTTGTGTATGAGCATTGCACCTCTATACAGGTTTTACAGTCTTCCAAGAAGCTGCAAAATAAGGCCAAAACAGATACCAGAAGTAGTTCTCATGCCTATTTTAAAAGGCACCATCCACTGGTTAATGCTGTCGCACCAATGAAGCTCAAGCTAATACGCCAATTTGTGTCATTACAGATCATAAGCAATTTTCACAAGACTATGGGTGTTAATTCCTTTCTCCTGGTTAAGACCCTCCTTGGGTAATTATAGTCTGCCTGCTTAACTTTCCCTTCAGCTTCAGCTCTTTAATGTGCTCTTCTCTCTTTCTTATCCTCCATTGTGTGCTGCTGAAAGCTGTCCGATACTGTGAAGCCTCATAATTTATCACATTGCTTTCATCACCATCCACCTGGTTTAAACACAGGTATTGTGCATTACTGCGAGAAACATCACTTTTCTGATTCTCCCCCCTGTCATCAGGTGAAGGACTATGAAATTTTTTAAATCTTATAAGGACTTGAGTGGGAAAATTCAGTTCTTTACATGGAATAATAAAACACACTTAGGTGTTGTGGACCTTAAAACCTTGTCCTTAAGAATATAAAGCATCGCTTGTTCCCAAGTTAAGCTGAGGAATATTGTTGGGTTTTGAACAAGGAAGAAAACATCAAGAGTATCTGAGTACAATATGCATATTTAGAACTCATGATGTTGTATTTCTGGTTTGCCCTCAGTTTGTATTTTCTGTTCCCAGATTTTCACATTTCCTTGATTGAAATGGAATATCACTATAAATGCTAACCAGCAATTGCCAGTTTTTTCCTTTATTTTTCATTTGTGAAAAATTAGAGCAAAAAAAGTAAATGAAAAAAATTGAAAAAGCCACTTAATGTTGAACACCCCATCAGAAAAAGACTGTCTAGATCAAATACAGTTTTTCCCTAGAACAAAATTCAGGAGTCCATTTGTTAATCAGCTGAACATGCATAAATAGAAAATCCAGGAATTATCACAGTCAGGAAAAAAACTACCAATACCTAAAGCCAGCCAGCAGCAAACAGAGGTTTCCAAGTAGCCTTTGTAGTCTTTGTTTCTTTTCTACCATGGAGAAAAAGCTGACATATGGCTCTGTCAAATGGCAGATCTGTTAATCAGAACCCTCACAACCTCTGAACATCATGGTACAGGAGGATGACAAGTTTGGTTGTTATAGGTAATCATATTGACATGGTAGACATATATAGGTTAAGTTTATCAATCAGTCTTGCACATAATAGATTTACTGAAGTAGAGCAATAGAAAGTGTGTGTGACACACCTTGAATAGATTCAAAGTACTTAACTGATTTCACAAATATTGCTGTAAATGGTGTGTTTCTATCAAAGTCTCACAAAGATAAGCTGTGACCATTTACTATTTAACATCTTGTCAACTACCAGAGAGAAAACATGAACTGGTGATTGACAAAGTTTGCAGATGACATAAAGATTGGAGGAGAGGCAAATGATGATAAGAGAACAGCATTATTCCTTAGAGAGATTAGAACCCCTTGGGAAACCAGACCCTAGTTTAAAATAAATATGCTTCACCACTGCATACCTCTGTGAGAAAAGAAAGTTGGGTAGGCTTTTAGGATGGGGAATTCTGTTCTGAGAAGGAATGATCCCGATAGAGATTCAGGCTACAGTGGGGAATCACCAGACTCTAACTTTCCCACGCAGCACTGTGGTTACAAAGAGTAAAGTGTGAAGTCTAAATAATTAAAGGAGGAATTTAGAGAAGGAGAGGTTGCATCACCTTTATTTGGCATTAAAGACAAGTGCACTGCAAGTGGTGGTTGACAAATCTGTGAGCAGTTTAAGTCCTCCATAGCCAAAATCTGAGCTGTTTCGAGAAGTCACAAGTGATTTGACATGTTTCTATCCACAAGTATCATCAGCAACTTTTTCCTATGGGACTACTCAGAACTAGGAGTTTGGAATGCACTGCATGGAAATTCACCGATACAGGTTTAAATGTGCTGTTCTGAAGACCATGCCTGCCCCTCTTCTCCTCCAGGACTTCTCTTCCAGCATTGTCTTAAATAATCAGTACACAAGAAAGACAAAACCAGAAGGGATTTATTTTTTCAAAAGCACACATGACATTGGTACTATTTTGTCCTTTTGATTAAAAAGTTAGTGAGCAATACTTCATTTCCTTGACTACAGCTAGACACTTAAGTCATTTTGCAACGATTCAGCAAGAATCATTCTATTTATTTCAGGTATTAAGTGTCTATCACTTTGATAACTAAGCACCTACCTGAATATTACTCTTCATAATATTGAAAGAACATAGAAATGTTGCAGCACAATCTGTCTGTATTTACTCTATGGCAGCTTAATCACTGATTAAATACTAGTAACAATATGAAGATTGACGTATAAGCCACAGGAGAAAGAGAAGTTAACTGCACAAAGGTGAATTACTCTAACTGAAAATTGTTTCTGTCCTATTCACAGCATAAGCTTCATCAAGGAAACCAGTTTTCTCTTTTGAATTGTCCCCTTCAACTCCACAAGACTGATCAAGTGAGGAGGATAAACCATTTTTTTTGTCAGCAGTACCTCTGCTGACAGCCAGAAAATCAGATATTGTCCTTCAAAATACTACCCAATATTAAAGATTAGAGTTCTGAGTGGAAAAGGACTTATCCACAGTTTGAAGGTTTAACTTTGACTACTCTGGAGTTTACATAACTGTAGGGACATGGGGTTTCCACAAACCCTTGCAAATTCTGTCAAAACAACACATACCTGGTCATTTGAAGTGCATCTTCACAGAGCTGCAAGTTTCAAAAAAAAAAAAATCAGGTTCTTTTCCTCAAAATGCCCACTGTTTAAATCTAAACAGTGGATCTGATAAAGATCTGAAGGATTAAAATATGAAGTTATGAGATCCACCATAGAAAAGAGAAAAACACATTACTAACATTAGATTTACACTGTTTTCTATGGGCACTGACAAAAATACAGGCTGGTATCACCACTGCAGAATTAACGTTGTAAGGAACATCTGGAAGGCAGAAGGGACAGGTAAGTATATAAATAAATGCAAAATTTCAGGAAAATAAGAGAACCAAATTAAGTTGTTCTGAAAATTAACAAATAATTTTCAGCAGATCAAGTTCTTCTGTGATATACATTTAAGAATTAAACTTAAATTATCCCTTTAAAGTGGCCATGTGATTTAATTATTCAAAATGTACACAAATTTAATGAGTTTTTAAATATTAAAACTATTCTCTATTGTCACTCCTGTGAGCTCTTAATTTACAGAGCAATTAAGTCAGGACCCTCATTTATCAGTACATGTGCATTTGTTGAAAACATAGTCAGTTTTTATTAATTGATGCTATAGAAATACTGAGGTAAAATTAATGTGTGTGCTTCAGAGGTCATGCTGGCGATAGTAGGTAGCTAGCAAGGAGCAAGACGTGAGATAAATAAGTAACTGCTGTTCCCTGATTACACTAGAGATAGCTGAAATATTAAGTGGCACAATGGGCACTATGCTTAGCCAAAATGCTTGCAAACAAATGCCCCCTGAGTTTTCTCTGGCAAGCATCTGTCATGGCAGTAGCTGTGAAATAGGGAAACTTCAAAGCTTTAGTTTCTGATTATTAGCAGTGTGTGTAGTGTAATGTTCTTACATTTTTATGTAAACTCAGCGTTGATGAGCTGAGAGGGTAGAATTAAAAAATACTTCAGCTTGCCTTTGTTCTTTGGGACATGGCTGACAGGAATGTTAGCAGGCAAGAGTCTCCCAAGTGTCTATCAACTGGTGAATTAAAGGGAGTATGGGGCCAAATTTGCAAAAGAATCAGGTGAATAGCTACAGAATTGGAACACACTTTTTTCCTGCATTTTCCCTGCCCCCAGTGGTGCATCTACAAAAGCTCTGTGATGGCATGAAAAGTGACTAGAAAGTAGGTTAGGCATAAATATAAGCATAGGCTGGGTGCTCAGAGATTTTTTGAGGGCAGTAGCAGGCTGCAGAGTGTTACCCCCTTTGTCACTTGTACTGTCAGAACATTCTGAGGCTATCCTTTACATCTCCTCTACTATCCCAGTACTATTTGACCAGTAAATAACAATTTCCAGTGGAGACATTCAAAATAAAAAATGCAAGATTGAAAAAAAAAAGTAAGCAAACCCTTCCGTTAAGGTTGGCAATCTGGCCAGGCCTTTCTGCTTTGGGTGGTTGTGTATGAAACAGAAACTTTAAAACTCCATACTTAAAATAGTAAACAATGATATTATTGGGAGTCTCTTCCATTGACCCAAAGGATAATTCAGAGTGGAAGTCTTGAATCCTCTCTGGAACCTCTCTCATGCAAAAGCATAGACTTCAGCTGGATACGCACTACACAATGTGCTTCTGTCCTCCAGGACTGTATCACACCATGTTGGTTAGTCTGTGTGAAAAGGTGGAAGAGGGGAGAGGTGGGAATCTTACACTTCCTTAAGCCCTTTCATTAGGGCATATTTTTCTGCAAATCCTGGGAGCTAATTGAAAAAGTTCTGGCCTTCTTTTTGGTTGTCAAAGAATTTCAACAAATTAGACAGAAACAATTTAACTTTTAAGAAACCACGCAATTTGCTTTCTTATGCCATGTTCCATTAAAATATTCCATTTTTAGGGTTTTTTTCAGATGATTTATCTTACATTGAAGTAGGTCAATTGATCTATGATACTTCAGATTGCCTGTGTGTATTTTGAAGATTTTGTGAGACATTATGGACCTTTTCAGGGAACAGAGTGTTTCTCCGAATTGACCGGTTTAATGTTTATTTGGAACTTTTACAATGGATGATCCCAGAGATTTTTTTCTTTGTCAGTTTCTTTAAGATGCTTTTCTTTTGGCAACTTGATCTCTGATACCGCCTTGTGTTTATTATCTGCAAATAATTGGCTTAGAGAAAGGCATCTCCACAGTGAATGCAGATGCAAAGAAATTGCTTCATTTTTATGCAGTATTCTTAATTGTTCTCTTTATCTTTAGTGGTCCAGTGTCTGACCAAACCATTTGCAAGCTCTTTGAAATTGTCTATGTACCACTACATGTGGTGGGGGGAGGGATAAAAAGGATGTATTTGTAATTCAGAGCTGGGAGAGCAGTACGGAATCACTCTTTCTGATTATTTCTCAATCACTTTCTCCAACTCCTTTGCCTCCTGTTTATTCATTCCCCAACCTGTTTACTTTTGAATTATATGATCAGTGGGTTGCCACTGATATAGGGGTGATATATGATCCTTTAGATCTTCTCACTTATTTGGGGAGCCAAAAGTACATTGTCCATGAATAGTTTCCAGTAAAGTGGGCTTAATTACTCCTGCAGCTTTCCTTGGCATGCTATTGAGACCAGTGTTAGATCACTTCAGATTTGGAAATGCATCAGTCTTAATGTTACTGTGTACCTTGTTGCATTCGTGCATTTGTGTACACTATAGTTCCTCTATCCAATTTCAGGACAGAAGAATGAACTCTCAGCCTCTCAGCTGTTAAGAGAGGGACAGCCAATACTTTGACAATTACTGCAGATGCTGTCTCACAGTCAGAAGGTGGAGATCATAATCTTATTAAGCATATAAAAAGCTTCACTAATTCTTTAATTCTTTCCTTATTTTCTGTCACAGATCAAGACAAATTGTATTGAGAACTGCACTGACCCAAGAGGTGGAGCAGGGGGAATAAAAATACAACAAAATATTAGTCTAAATTTTTTGGTTTCCTCCAAATCCCAGGAATTTTGTACTTACTCATCCCCTTTTCCTCACTATTGACTGGACTGGTTTGAGTCTGGACAAGCCACAGTAGAGGGCCATGGACACTGAACACTTAAAACTGCCTAAAATGCTCATCTTGGTTTGGGAGGATTGACAGAACAGGTATTTTCTCAAGGCTGTTATCCGATTCAACAAATCACACCTCTCCTTCAATACGCATTGCATGAAATCTTGACCTTAGTTAAAGCTAAATTTCCCCTTTAAGGTTTGCATTTCAGTGTGTCTCAGGGAATTTCAAAACTTCATCATAAACTCTAAGAGAAGATGTCCTTTTATGCTTGGGCATCTGGATATACGAATATGTCAGACTACTTTTAAACAGCAAGTGACACACCTCTGCCCAATAATTTGAGAAATGGCCCTCTGCACAGACGTCTTCATACTTCAGTGCACAGTGTATCATGACGTCTTAATAGAACTCACACCCAAAACAGGTGTCTGAACTAAGTGCAGAGCCAAACAATTCCCTGGTGATTTCTGCAGCCAACAGAGACTACAGGTGAAAAAGGACACATGGCAAATGTCACAGAAACAGACCTTACTATTTCAAGGAGCTCATGTATGCAGAAGGGCTGGTAAGGGAGGAAGAGGCAAAGTTGACATGATTAGTTCAAAGCGTTCAGTGGGCCTGTGGCAGATCCAGGTGGGCAGGAATGCTGTGAACCAAGTCATGGCAACCTGTGCCTCGCACACTACCTTTCCAGGCAGAGAAATCTCTCTGCTATTAAAAATAAAGTTCAGTGCATATGCCATTAGCACTTCCCATTTACTAAGGATTTTTCTCAGTGAAAATAATGTTGGTGCAAATAGAAAGAAAGATTAAATATCTTTTAATTCATTTGACACCTGCTTTTTCCTGTTAGTCTCTATTTCTTTGGTCTGCAATGTATTAAGATACACAACCATCCAGCCTCTAGACATAATGGTAAACAGGGAGCTTCAGCACGGCAATTATGTTTCTTCACAGAATCACAGAATATGCTGAGTTGAAAGGGACCCACAAAGATTATACAGTCCAACCCTCAACCCTGCATAGGACCATCCCCAAGAGTTACACCATGCTGCGGAGAGTATCATGCTGCTTGAACTCTGTCAGGCTTGGTGTTGTGACCACTTCCCTGAGGAGCCTGTTCCAGTGCCCAACCACCCTCTGGGTGAAAAACCTCTTTCCAATAGCCAACCTAAACCTTTCCTGACACTTCAGGCTATTCATTTGAGTCCTGTCACTGGTCACCCCAGAGAAGAGATCAGTGTCTACCTCTTCTTCCCCTGATGAGGAAGTTGCAGACTGCAATGAGGTCTCCCATCTTCTTCTCCAGGCTGAATAGACCAAGTGACTTCAGCCGCTTATCATACAGCTTCCCCTCAAGGCCCTTCACCATCTTTGTTGCCCTCCTTTTGAACACTCTCTAAGAGCTCAATATCTTTTTCATATTGGAGTGCCCAAAACTGCACACAATATTCCAGGTGAGGCCACACCAGTGCAGAGCAGAGCGGGACAATCTCATCCCTTGACCAGTTGGTGATGCTTTGCCTGATGACCCCCAGGACGTGGTTGGCCCTTCTGGCTGCCAGGGCACTGCTGACTCATGTCCAACTTGCCATCGACCAGGACCCCCAGGTCCCTTTCCATGGCACTGCTTTCCAGCACCTCATTCGCCAGTCTGCACATACATTCCATGTTGCCCCATCCCGGGTGCAGAATCCTTAAGTTTATCTATGTGACCCCTAAAGAATATGATGTCTCACTACAATATATAGTTTCCCATCTGCTCCAGGCTGGATGGTACCCTCCTCTTCATGACATCTTTCACTGCAACCAAGTTTCTGACTAAAGAAATAAAGTGACTCCATCCATTCCCAGCAGTTAAGGTTAAAGAGATGCACTCGGTTCTAAATCTCAGCTGCTAAAACTCTCTTGACCTTTGACTCGCCTTAGCATGGCGAAGTTTGATGGGCCCATGCCAAGCCGTCTTCTGTAACCCATGAGTTGGTTAATATACTCCCATTTCTCATTCAGACAGCCAACAGAGGCAAAAAAGGCAGCAGGGCAACAAATGCTGTCTCCTGCAAATGCTCTGTAATAAATTGCTCTTTCAGTAGTGCAGAAGACAGATTTTTCTTTCTTTTGCTTCTTTCCTCCTTTTGCACAGAAGTCTCCAATGAAAAGCTCGCTTTCCCACCTGGCCCCAGCTGACTGTGCCCATAAATTTGCCTATGCAATGCCTGTTTACGGGTCGCTGCCGAAACATGGAGACGGGTGCGTTTTCTAAGCACTGGGTAGATAATCACAGTAATTGATGTTTGGAACTGCTCACTCCTAGGAGCACAGGGTCTCTTTCTCCCAGTGAGGCCCTGCTCCATGTTATCAGTCCAGCCCATAATTAAATATCACTCTTTTACAATATGTTTCAGGTTCCTTAATGAGTCTAAAGCAGAAATAGTCACCTCTTTCCCCTTTGAGCTTTATTTGCTTGTTATTAAACAATGTTATTGAGCTGCCTTCTTTCTCTGTGTTACCAAACCTGCATCATTTCCGTTTTATAATTGCACAATTAGAGTCAGTGCTTTGCTTTCATACATCAGCAGGACCAGAGAGAGAGAGAGAGAGAGAAAGAGAGAGAGAGAGAGAGAGAGAAAGGGGAAAAAAATCAGGTGTTCGCAGACAACTCAAATGCATCTTATTTTCATTAACTACCAGATTTTGCAAAATGGGAAGCTATTTATCATGATCTGTTTTCTACCACCAGCCACCCCCACCACCCCACTCTGGTGACTTTCGCTATGACCTTGTGCTGTATTGTTAAGGGTCCAATTTGCTCATTGTTACTTGCCTGCATAATTCTATGCACCTCCCCCACCACCTTTTTTTTTTCCCAAGCAAAATCCAGTCATTTATATTCTGAGACTAAATGGTATTCCTCCTCCCCTACAGCCTCCTCCAAAAAGAAAAAAAAAAAAGTAAAAAAAAAAAAAGTAAAACCCTAGCAAGCTGTATAACACTAGTAATTCCTTCTAACAAATTTCCACAGATGCCCCCCTCCTTACACACATGCACACACTCTCTCTCTCTCTCTTTCACACACATACTCTCTATCACATGCACACCCTTAAGCTGCTCTAAGCAGTGTATTAAGTAGCTGAAGAAAATCCATTCACATTCTGCTGTGTCGCTTTCTTCTCAAGTCATGAACCCATCACAGACTTTTTCTAGCTGTAGGTTGCCACGGTGAAGATTTACAATGCCAGTTATTCATACATCTGCCTTCTCTTTTTTCCCCCCTTATTCTTAAATCCCTTGGGCGAGGGCAACCTTGATACTGAGACTCGTAAAATTCATGCAGGCTTATCATCCTTGGTGAAGGCTTCAGGCATGCATTACCGTATCCAACTGCCTGCTCACCGCCATGACAGAATTGGGCCTATAGCTTTTATTTCTAACAGGGGAAAAATGTATTAATGTGCTAAATAGAAAAGAAAGCTTAAATGTTTTGAGGAAGAAAACAATAGCTAGCATTATCAATATCTCTTAATGATTTTAAATTTGTTTTAATTACTCTACTTCCCGCAGAATTAAATATTTTTCTTTCTTTTTTTTTTTTTAAACGACCCATTCATTTGTGTGGTATAGTGTTCTGAAAGTCCAATCACACTGCAGTGGGGAAGTACAGTACTAATACAGCCTCTGAACTCCACATCAAAGTATGAATACAACAAATCTGAATTAATTTTAAATGTAACTTTTGAAGGCTTTTCCTGATTTTTTTTCTTATTTGTTTCTGTATTTTTAAAGACTTGACAGAAAGAGAAATACTTTATTGAAATAAAGTAGAGGGGAGATGAATGTATTGATTTTACAAAATAAGAACAAAATATTAGAAGCAGAAGAACCCCAAACAAATTGAAAATGTTCAGTTACAAAGTCACAGATTAAACATGGATTCTGCCAAAATGCTAATCATTGTGATTATAATTTTGATATGACCATAATTTGCTAGATCATTAATTACATTTTTATATGTATTTGTTCTTTTCAGAGGATTACTCCTACAGAGTATTGAGGGATCCTCTATATGGAGCTCAGGTGTGAAAACCAGAAGGTTTCGTTTCAGAGTTTGGTTTGTTTCTCTGTTTTCCAAAAGCCAAAATCATGCCGAAACCACTCAGGCTTTCAAGAAAACAGATTGCTGGATGCTGTGTTTAAAGATCTGCACACCTCTTCTGTTTTCTTTGCATGAGTACATACAGTTCTATTGTTTCATTTTAATATGTGTTTTGGAATAAGTTGTGATTTTAGGAAGCTGAACAGTGCATCTGAACTATGAGCATCCTGAAAAAAATCTTTCAACACACTTATGCCAGTGCAAGTGAAGTCAGCATAGCTAGAATGAGAGAGAGTTACAGTGAAAAAGTTATGAAGTGCTGCCTGCAGAAGATGCCTAGGTGTGTGGCAGACTTTTCTGGAAAATTGTGACTTGCACTTTCAGAAAGAAGTAGTTCTGAAGACACAAAATTATTCAAAGAGAAATGAAACCTCATGTCCTTTGATAAGTTGTACCCCATTATCCTCATCCTTTTTTCCCTTTTGCGTTTTATTGTTGCTTTAAATGTTTCAAAACTGTTTCAGCCATTATGCTGTCAAAAGTGTCTTTTCAATCTCAGATCCATATCTTCTGACATCCTAAGACAGCTACAACAGAAAAGACTTGTGTTGATTTTACTCAGTCAGCATTAAGTTGTCACAAGTGCTGTCTCACTTTGTCTTGGTAGTGAAGCTTAGAGCCCACTCATCCCACCATCTGCCTGCACAGAGGTGACATCCCTGTTTGCATGATGAAGCACTATTTACAGGACTCCATTCTCAGGTCCCCAGGGCTCTGACTGCAGTACATCCTACTCAGCGTGCCACCTAGAATCACCTGGAAGCAGCATTTCTCAGCAAAATAGCAGGAGTTAAAATGTTTTGAGTCAGAGGCAAAAAAAAATTTCGATGTCAATATGTCTCCACTAAGATCTGTTCTTCCACTTAGATTGGTCTTACAAGGGAGTGCAAGAAGCTGTTGTTTCCAGGCACACTGTAATCACCTCAGGGTCATTCATCTTTCCTGGCCAGGGTAGCTGCATTTTCGCCTTCTCTTTCCTAAGAAGGGGTACTCCATGGTGCACTTCAAGTGGAGTTCACATGACTTACATGGAAACCACAGGGCAGGGAAGGAAGCTTCTGCTCACCCAATAAATAGCTGATTTATGCTAGGAGACTTCTAGCCCCAAGCTCAGATCTTTGCATGAGGACATGTCCCTGGGTCCCACAACAGACATGGTGCTGTCTCTACTCTAGGCATGCAGCATGAGCTCAAACTGTCAAGAGGGATGGATGTACCTCCAGTACCTGCAGCAGAGAACACTGCTGCTTTTTCTTAGAGAGGCACCTGCTGGTATCCTGCTTCCACCATGCTTCTCGCTGATGACCTCTTATAGGCCAATGGGCTTAGAGAATCAAGTCCAATCTCTTCAAGCACAGGACACTATGCAATAAATGTGCCTAGCAAAGCAACTCCCTCATTTATCACAGGACTCCCAGTATTCTGTACTGAACTTTAGACTGTAAGTAGAGACCAAAAGTCCCAATTACAAATTGAAATGAAAGAAAGAAAGAAAGAAAGAGAGAGAGAGAGAGAGAGAGAAAGATAGAAAAAAAAAAAGAAAGACAGAAAAAAAGAAATAAAGAGAGAAAGAAAAAGAGAAAAAGA
>JAWWMO010000001.1:89465488-89510851 GCA_035047845.1 Dendrocincla fuliginosa
AAACAAATAAATAAAGAAAGAAAGAAATAAACAAATAAACAAATAAAGAAACAAAGAAAGAAAGAAAGAAAGAAAAACAAAGAAAGAAGGAAGGAAAGGAGGAAAGAAAGAAAGAAAGAAGGAAAGAAGGAAAGGAGGAAAGAAATAAGGAAAGGAGGAAAGAAAGGAGGAAAGAAAGGAGGAGAGAAAGAAGGAAAGAAAGAGAGAGAAAGAAAGAGAGAAAGAAAGATTTCAAGGACATCACAAAGTCCTTAAGTTCCTGCAACAGTAGAACTGGCTGGAAGCCCGAGTTCCTAAAGACTGTAGGAGTTACCAACAGTACTTGCTGCCAATTACTCTTTGTATGTGTTGAGTATCCTCCCCCAAATTGACTTACAAAGGACTCACCTCCTAGATATTTCAAGTAGAAATCCAGGATGTTTAGCTCAAGCAGCAAAGAAACTCATGTTTTTTCTCCTTGAAATGCTGTAGTCCAGTTGATATGGTAAGCATTGAGAACCACCAAGACGCTTCTTCCTGGTAGGATTTACCTCAAACATGATCAGAAGCTGATACAGATGTTCAGTGAATTTGACCCCTTAGTTACGTTTCTATAAAGGCGAGCACTAAGCATAACAATTTACTTTACCCAGTCAGTGGACTTGGTGGTGTACTGACATTTCCTCTTGCTGTTGCCCCAGTCCTCTGACTGATCCATCAGACAAGACTGTAAAGCAAGAAGACTTCAAAACTGCTTTCCGTTTGGGGACAATTAGCTGAAGGTATTTCCCAGCATTAATCCACCCCAGTATTCTATGTGAACACTTCATTCCGGGTTGTGGTACACAGGTCAAACAGTAGAGCACTTTCAATGCAGAGATTGTATATATTGGTGAATATTAGATTAAATTTAAAGCTCTCAAAATATGGGAATTACAGGCTGCCAGAAGGAGAAAAGTAGATAGATCCAAAAATTAGAGATCTGAGTAATTTCTTCTGAAACAGTTTGCATTCTCAGGCATATCCCTTATTATTATTTAACAATGTGAACTGGCGCTTGCTTTAATTATTACTTTTTAAATACTCTTTCTATCCTGCTCCATCCTACTCCATCCATTATGTATTGGTTGTTGTAAGCCTTTTTAAGGTAAGGTGATAAAGGAATTACTTAAAGCAAATAATTCCTGTGGTTTTGTTATACACAGGGTCTACTAAATAGTGGAGATGCACTGAAGAGGTAAAAAAGAAGAACAAAAAAATATTCCAAGCCTGAATCAGTATTGTGTTGGCAAAATTTTAAGTTCCTAGAAAGCCAGGAATGATATGATGCTGTTCAAGCTATCTGATTGAGAATTACTGTATCTTATTATATTCGGCAAAAACTGAGGTTGTTATCTGGACACTATCACTTCATCTAGTTTAACAATGCACAAATGTGACAGATCTCTAGTTTCAGTGAGATAAGGTAGAGGACAAGATGTATTTTCAACAGGTAACCTAGAAAGATGCCCAGACTAGTTTCGAACACATCTTTGCCCATGTGGAACAGGCTAGGGGAGAAAGGGGTTTCTAGCCGTGGGAGCTCAGCAAAGCTTGCAGCTTTACTTTACAATATGGTTGACAGCCATCAATGAAAAACAGAACTACTGGTCAGGTAACAAATTTCTAGAGTGTCATGTATGAAAAGCCAGATATAATGACTCCATCTGGCAATGCAGGGGAGTTTCTTGTATATACTGCAGGGGAGTTTCTTATATATATTTTGTTTACTATGGAATTCTAACTTTTGGAACAGAGGAACATATTGCTTTTTAATACCAGAGTCCTCATTAGTAGTTGCAGAATTATGAATCATTCTAGTCCACATAGTAAATAACTATGAATACATAAAATAGTAGAGTTTTGATGAAGTCCCTTGCATACTGTAGCATCTCTGATTTGGCAGTATTTTGTTTATGTTATAAAAGGAAAACCACAGTGGAAGCTTACCAGTCACAGAAGGCTTCATACCATTTCAGTAGTGGCAACCTAATGAAAGGTTATTGTGAATCTCAAAAAGGCTTTTTCATCTTGAAGTAAAAAAATGAAGAGTAGAGTGTTTTGAAAGTTTTCTTTTGTAAAAAGAGAGGAGAGTGAGAATTAAGCTGGTTTGTCATGTATTCAAATACAGTTGTAACATTGCAACAGCTGCTTGTGGTCACTTAGAACGAAAGCGTACAATTCACTATTAGTCCCTATCCCTAATAAATAACAGCTTTTTAAAGATAATATTCTTCCAGAAATGTTTCTTCATGGTGGGTTTCCTTGTTCATTGAGACCATTTGCACATTTAGAAACAATTACATTCATTTCTTGTATAGAATATACTAAAAAGCCCCCAATGGTTTTCAGGTGTCATTCAACAATGTCTTTCCCTTTTTGATTTTCTGTGTATGGTAGAGCTGACTGTTTTGTTCCACATTTTTTTGTAAATAGAGTATTAGAATTCCAGTATTTTCTTTTCTACCTGAAATTCACTTGGGCAACTCACTTTCCTTTTGGAGGCTGCTTCAAGGTAGATTTTGTCAGAAAGCCCACAGCCTTTAGGCTTGGTCACTTGCCATACGTCAGTAACATCAACTTCTTCTGCAGTCTCTATATGCTTTTCACCATTTGGTTTGGGAGGTTTCTTTGTTTTCATTTGTTTTCTGTCCCACATTTCCTGTATATTTATTTCAACATTGCAAATATAATTAATAGAATTTAAGGTACTGTCATGATAAAAAACCTAGCAAATAAGAGGGAGAGAAGACAGTTAATCATGGACTTGAGGTTGGATTCTGTAAAGAAAATAAAGCAAGATTTTTCATGGTCTTGCCTCTGCAATGGGAGTTTAGAGCAGTATCAATGAAAGCATGTAACTGCATTGGCCTCCTTTGCACAGTTTGTGTTTCTGAGGTGTAAGACACTGAAGAATTGGGCCCTCAGGGAATATTCACCATCTTCATTTGCTTTAAAAAGCAGCATAAGCCACACTTTGAATTATGGGCATGTCACAGGTGGGCTGGAAGGAAATACAGGAAGGACTTATCCCTGGTTTCTGCTGTGATGGTTTACATGAGTGCTCTTAGAAAGCCAAGGGTGTAAGTGTAAGGCTGCTCTAATTTACATTAGCCTTTAAATCCAGACTGCAGAGAGAACAAAACTTCCCTGCCCTTAACAGATAATAATACTTCTTTGATTCAAAAGGTTTACTCATAGGAGTAAATCTTCTTGAGCAGGTAGCATCTGATGGATAGGGTTTTGAGATTAAAATGCGCTTTTTAGGGCAGAGACTATGTACTTGGCCTGTATTTTATAGCAGCCTTGAACATCAATGCCTCTAAGTAGAAAATAAATACAATGCAAACCATACATTTTTCATATACTTATTTTTAAACATGTACACACCTCTGCAAATGTACATACATATGAGAAAGGGAGAAATACAGAGAAAGATAAAAAGATATATTAACATCCAGATATTTGGAACTGATGGGTGGGACAGATTTTTGTGCTTGGTATTTCATTTATTAAACTTTGGGTGACACTGTCTTGGAAAGCGATCATTTTGGCTTCTGTTTCTTTATTTGCATTACACAACACACCTGGTAGAAAGGATATTTATGTGAAGGACTTACAGCATTAGTAATTAATAGATCCCATTATGCTAACTCTCATGCAAGTTTAGGACATCTTAGATGCTAGATAAGAGATGGATAATTTGAAGTAATTTTCCTGTAATCATGCCAATCACTTCAGCAAAGTAGTTATTAAATGAAATAGTATTATGATGAATTATAGGACATCTATTGAATATCTTTTCTTATCATCTACTTATAGTGCCTGATGCTGAAAAGAGGCAAACATGTGAATGCTCCTTCCCAGTAAAATATGCACACTTCTCACTGTAAATAATAGTTTGTTTAGCAAACCTTGCTTTTTTAATGAGGCCTGGAGACACATTCATACTAGTCTCATACTCTTTTCTACTCCAGAAGATCATCTAGTTTTACTTTTTCTTTAAAGGTAGGTATTAGCAAGAATGAGTCACCACTGATGACAAGGAATTTTTCTAGTTCAAATTTGCTGAAGTGATTAAATATTATTTATCTAATTAAATGCTCAAAACAGATCATTATTGAAAGGAATAAATTTAGTGGATTTGTTGAGCAGTGTTAGCTGAAATGTAACTGCACATCATTTGACTTTTTAACATTTTATTATATCTAATAAGTCTTTCTCTGCTTAATTAAATCAACTTATTTTTTACAGATAATTTAACATGATTTCATTTCAGCTACAGCTTTTGCATCAGATATGTAGAAAGCTCACTGTATACACAAATTAAGCTTGTGCTACTCAGGTGTTCTACTGCACTTTTACCTCACTAGCTGCTACTGATGCCCAGATTATTTTTTAGTGTTTTCATATCTTTTACTAGAGAAAGGTTACTCATTTGTTAATTACAATCTATTTTAAATACTACAGTAAAAAAATTACACCATATGGTCATAAAACATTTAATAATTCTGTCATATGCAACAAGCTCTGAGAATCAACTTTTTTCTTGGCATAGGACTTTGCATGGTGTCAGAAAAAGCCAAATAGGAAAGTAAGATTAATTCTACTCGTGGCTGCCCCAGCAACTTAATCTTTATCTGTTTGGATGAAGATAGCAGTGGACCTGCTAGTGAGCATAAAGCTTTCAGTTTTCCCAGGGTACACTGTATCTTCATAGTTTTGCATGTGGTTCAAGGACTTTTGAATCTGGTTTTGTTGTTCTATTAAAAAAATTTCATTGGCTTCATCCTTTTAAAACTTCAGAGGGATTTTGTCTCTTTGCTGAACAGTATTCCACCATGGGGGTAGGCTAGGGTAGGAGGTGAGAAATTCAGTCATCCTGCCAGCGATTGCAGTTAGCTTGAATCAATGTCACTCCTTTGACTTCAGTAGGATTATACCTGGACCACGCTGGCATCTATGGGATCAAAACCAGACTGAGGACTTCTCTGTAGTGACTAAAAGAGGTGTTTTATGGCTTTTGGGCAGCCTGATCACTGGCAAGCCATTTCCACTGAGTTGTTTCTAGAGACACTGTCCCTCCAAAATATAAATTAAGAGAGCAAAGTTCAGAGTAAGTATATGGGGGGTTTTGATAGATGATTGTCTAATCTGAATATCTGTTTTTCCCTCCAAAATACCTGCATATTTTTCAGAAAAGCTTAGGAATGTTTTTAAAGACAGCCCTGAAGCACAGTGAATTTCTGCATAGTGCATAGTATCAGGTTTTAGCAGTGTTATCCGTTTTTAACTTAAACGAAAACAAAACCACCAGTAGTTTTAAGCTCCTGTGTGGAGGACTGCACAAAGATACATTTTTGCCCACGTACACGTAACACATTATTATTCCTGTGGTGGCTACCAATAACCGCTTCTGCATATAGAGAAAACTGCCTAACACTTGGGCTTAAATTCCCCAGAGTTACTGTTCATGATCACAAATTTGGCTAAAAGATTTTTTTCATTACCCTCAAACATTTCCTTTCACCTCCAACCTCTAGGCAGAGCCATCGCTTTCCCTTAAGAGCTGGGAACATAAAGCCATGGGGCCATCGGGGCTGGCTGTGCCTGACCCCGAGGGCCCTTCTGTCAATCACTGCCTCCCCATCCCTTGCTCTCTTTCACACCAGGCAGCTGTACCCATCGCTGTCAACCAGGTAACAACCAGCAAACAATAGAGGCCTGAATGCCTGGTCTAGACACTCTTTTAGCCACTTATTTGCTGCTCTTGGCAGCTGTTGAAGCATAAATAAGCAGTTTGTAATCAGAAAGCTGACATCATTGCAGCTCAGCTGAGAGGGGGAATTGTTGCTGTGCACTGAGCTGCTTTCCTCTCTTTCCCCACACTCCCCCCATCCCCGGCCCAGCCCCCTCCCTCCTTCATTTTGTGACAACAGATTCTGGGGTGGGGATGTAGATTTCTGCCGGGCTAAGCTAGCTTTTCTTTTTATTTCTACACTACAATGAAGTAGGTTGCAAAAACTGGCTTGCATGAAGCAATGTACTTTGCAACTATCAAAATTGAAAAGAAAAAGAAAAAAAAAAAAAAGAGAAAAACATTATAGACCTCACCTGCAAATAAATGGTGGAATTCTGTCCTACACATTCAAAACCCATGTCAAGCTTCAAAAATATTTTAAATTTGAAGGGTAATGCTACCTATTATCGATCAATAGATCGACCATAAACTGGGAATATGGGAAGAAAAAGTTTCCCTGTCCTGACTGGTATTTTTACCCCTTAGTTTTCTTTTTCACCCTCTGGAAAGGGAGAGGAGGTAAAAACAGCCTTACCAGAGCCGAGCAAACACTTACTAACAAACTCTGTTTTGTGCCAGCGAGCCTCTGTTTCTGCTTTCAAAATGCCCGGCTAAGCATCTCCCATCACTGCAAACATTTGTTGTTCGAGTACATTTCATACACTTTTAACACTTCTCTTTTTTTCTACTTTGGGGCTCGATCGTAAACAAGTTCACTAGGCAAATTTGACACAATATTTGAAACTCAAGCTGGGTTCCTCGGGCAGGATTGGTGGGGTGAGACACGTGGCAGCACTGCTGCTCCCTGACTGGGGGAAAACGACAGCATACCCAGTGCAAATATTTGCACATGCAAATTTAGAATTCATTTTCCACAAACACTCACATGTATGACTTTCAAATTAGCTTTCTGTGAGCATTCATGCTGCTAAGAAACTCTAGTTCAAATATTCATAGAAAGTGAACATAAAAGGGCCACAGGTTTAGGTGAGTCCTTTTTTTCTTTAAAAGGAAAAAGCCACCAAGTGAATATTCATGCCAAAGTCTTTGCAATGTTTGTCCAGTTCTGTTGTTTTCTGGCCATCCTCCTTTAATGCTGAGAACTGATTGATGTTCATGTGGCACTAAAACAGCAATGGCAAATTCTGCTGCCTCAAATATATAGTTAAAGCATAAATTTAATAATCTGTGTGCATTTGCTGTTCCTTAGCGATGGGAAAGTAAAACACAGTGCGTAACCTTTACAATCCATACCAAGTCTCACATGTTCTCTTCGCACTTCATTTGGTCTGTTCTGGTGATGCCTGTGGCAATAATGGGAAAGAGGCAAAGGGCTTTCAGTGTGCGCTTTATGCATACCAGGAGTATGGAAGTTGAGCTTTCATATTCTTGTGGAGCTGAGCGCACCTTCCACCAGGGATATGTCAAAGTCTGATCCGACTGGATCCACTGGTACATGGAGTCAAGGTGAATGCCATTGTCTGTGGGGTTCACTAACTATCTGAAATATCTTCAGGTAGCTCTGTCTGTCTCTGGTTTGAACAAGAAAGAAGGCCATTTCAACAAAAATATTGACTTTGTATCTCCCAAAGGCTTTCTAGTATTAGTTTGCTCTAAGTAGCTCATGATTTAGAGTACAAAGGCATTTCCAGAATGCATGTTTAACAAAATGACATAGCAGATAATTGAAATTTATTTGCAATTTTCAAACTACAATAAACACAATTCTCCTTTTCTTTCATTAATAATCGCACGGCTAATGCATAACAATCCCTCTGCAGCTTTTACAAGCAAACTTGAGCTGCTGTGTTGTAATAGCTGGAAAAGTTAATGTAGCTTGAACAAGGTTCCTAATTGTCCCTGTCTCTGTCATATTTGTCTACTTGAATGGTCCTAAATACCACAGCGATTAATTACTACAGAGCAGGTATTACAAGATGTTATCATCCTTCCCCAACTGTCTGGGTGAATGGAGAGAGGCAGTAGATTGTTGCAGTGTTTCATCTTTGCACTTCCTGTAAGGCACTTTAACCAGAAGATTTAATGTGTCAAAGTTAACTGCGTTCTCGTGCAGATATTCACATTCTAATTAAAGATTAAGAACGTAGTACATTACACTGTGATTTGTCATACATGGCTTGTTAAATAGGAAACCTACCGGGATTCCCTAACATTTTATAAACATTATTCAGGGCTTTTAATGTGGGCAAAGGAAAAGATTATTCTGCTGCTTTGCAGAGAAGGAGGCAGGTCATTTCTCCCCCACCTCCCCCATCCCGCCCAAGCTCCCCCCTCTCCAAATAAATAAATAAATAAATAAATAAATAAATAAATAAGAAAACTCAGGTGGTTTTCAAACTGGAATTCTGTTGAGATCTCTTTAAACTACTGATCTTCTCAACTTGCATGTCTGCACACAGAAATATATATATATAAAATACATATGTCTTAATTATTATTTGGCATTTTTCAACTTTTGCTGTCAGCTATGTAAACTGAGGTAGGAAGTCTTTGTTAGAATTACAGTAGCAAAGGAAGGAAGAAAGATGAAACAGTTTTTCAATATGCAGAATGTGTTTTCAGATGATTCTAGCTATGCTGTGCGGCGTACCACTTCCAGTATTAGTAGCAGAGGACTGGTTCACATTCTTTGATTGCCTGAGGAATAAATTAATGAGGTTACTAGAGACATTGAACATTTGCATATTCACGGATGCTTATTAGGTATAAAGTGAATGCCAGGTGCACTGAATTTTGGGAATACTAGCTTTGTATTTGGACTTCTATTTTTAAAGCAATCACATCTTTCTTTTTCCCTAAAGTGGGAAGTTCTGCAAGAAAAAAAAAAAATAAACGAACCAGCAT
This sequence comes from Dendrocincla fuliginosa, assembly GCA_035047845.1. NCBI lineage: Eukaryota > Metazoa > Chordata > Aves > Passeriformes > Dendrocolaptidae > Dendrocincla > Dendrocincla fuliginosa. Next base: position 89,474,172 of record JAWWMO010000001.1, read on the forward strand.
TTATAAAAATAATAACACCCAAAAAAATCAAATTAATTCAGTATAGATGAAGCTTCACTGTAAGATATGCATCAGAATAAATATGATACAGCATGAGGCTAGGGACTATCTGAATATCTTGTTTGGAACAACAGTTAGGATGACTACAAATATAAAAACAGTTGTTCCAAGACATAAGGAGAACGAATGTTATATTTTGTCACTGTTCTCCTTATGGATTTCTAGCTTTAAATAGCATTAGGACAACTCATTATGAAGTTACCATACATAATGTCCAATACTTAATTTTAAAACACTAATATTCTCCCATATTTTGTTACACCAAGTCTCAAACACATCCTGCAAAGCACAAGAGATTGAATTACAAAATTTGCTCGACTGTTTCTCCAAGGAGTATCTGCACATGGTTGCATTGTTGTCAGTGACTTCCGTCATTGCTGTGTGAAAGCACATTGTGTGAATGATTTGCACAGTATCTCATTATTGCTGTAGGTTTTTATCTATATTGGGTTTTTTTGGAATCTTGCATTTTTGCATTCTGAAAGATTTTGTGGTGTTTGGTTTTTTGGGTTTTTTTCCTTCCCTTCTTTGGCTGTCCATATGCTATAGAGTTATAGAGCACAGTATTAGCACTGCGTGTTTCAGCAGAGAAATATCTGTCAATTGAAAACATGTACTGTTTGTGCTGCCTTTTGCTTGTCTTTTACAGTGTAAGCATCAAGCATGTACATGTGTACAGACTGCAGGCTTACATGGCCTGCACACAGATAAATACAAACACATGTGCCCACACAGATGTGCACTTACAAAATTATTGGTATCACCTAGTTCCAAGTAGCTGGTGTAGCAAAATCAAGCCATGATAAGTGTTTACTGTAGATAATAATATGTATCTACAAACAGGCTCCCTTCTGCCCCCTTGTTTCACACAACACTGTGCTCAACTTCCCTTTCCTGGATGTTGCAGTGTGTTGATCACTGCCCTGCCTCTGCAAATCCTATTTGAAAATCTCATTTGCAGCATAACTGACAACAAAGGCATTACATGGTGTATGCCCTGCATATTCAGCAGACTATTCCTTGCCTTTGTTAGTTATTTCTAACTTCTAATGAAAATACTGTGTGATCAGTTGATGATCTTTTTTATTTATTAATAGTCTGTAAAATTAAGTGTGTCTAATCAAAGAATGGATCCTTTCTTAAAAGTGCAAGGTGGAATGCAATAGATCAGTGACACAAAAAGCAGATGTTCTTTACTGCAGTAGGCCTTTCTTTTGGTACTCTAGGAACCAGGACTTAAACAAAACATTAAAATGAAGAGGATTTTGAGGTGCAATCAAACCCAGCCATTGCAAGACACAGAAATCCTCTTTAGACACACATTTTTGCTGCATTTGTTTCCAAACTGTAGTTCTGCTCTGTGACTAAAAAAAAAAAAAAAAAAAAAAAAAGAAGAAAGAAGAAGAAGAAAAATTATTTGATATTTCAGTCTCTCAGGGCAGCTTCTGAATAATTACTTGTAAAATGATCTATTATATATTTATTGAAAACAGTATTGCAGAACACAATTCTTCATTTTTTTTTCAGGAAGGTCATTTTTTAAAATGTCCATTGTAGCTGCTTCACTAACGTCCAGGGGTTTTTGTCATCCACACAGCACAGATTTTTTTGATTATGTAGATTTTTTTTCCCCCTCTATTGCAGTTTCATATGCAAAGCATGCATCAGCCACATCCATGCTATCTCCTAAAGCAGTCATTCTGAAACCCAATCTGGGGACAGTGCAGACTAAATAAAATTTCATTTTGATTTGGCCTCCCGCTGAGAATGGGACTGCTTTGTTTCAGCCGACAGAACCAGCAAGCCAGAAAGGTATGTCCTGTTTTGCATGGCTGATGGTGTGACTTGAGGATCACAATCAGGCCGTTCATGCTCTCAGGGCTCGGCATCTCATCCACATCCTGTACCATCTTTCTCTTTTCCTTGCCATTTGCTTTCCTTCTGTGCCGCCTGCCGTCTACCTGCAGGGCAAAGCTATGGCAGACCCTCACACTATTGTTTACTTTGGCATATGTTTAATAGCTGCATGGCTGTTTCAGGGTAGGGTTTGTCTATTTTTTCCCCCTTCCCCCCCGCCCCTTTCCCCCTTCGCCTTTGTTTTTTCCCTTCCCTATCCACATTCACTTTCCTTATTTTCTAGGTGTTGAATACACAAATACTGACTTAATGGAAAATTATGTAAGTACCGATTGCAATGCTTCAGAGATTTTGCTAGGAGATCTGTAATGCAGAATTTTATTGTGAATCTGAGGAAACATTTAGCAGCTTTGAAGGACTTCAGTTTTCATAGTCTTTTAGAGCCATTTAAGCAGAAAAGCAGTCACACGTTACAGTTAAAAGAGAAAAAAATAAATAGAAACACTCTTAGGAAGGACTCTGGCTGCTTTGCTGTCTTTGCTTGCTTTATAGTTACAGCTGCAGCATTTGGCATGGGGAATATCAGTAAATAGTTCTCTTTCTAAATGTTAGTATTTATCTTAAAGCCAGTTTGCATTGCAAGAGAGAGTGTACAACATTCTTCTTGCTGCTGCTGTCCCATCTTTCAGAGGAGGTGTTGGCATTGGGGAATGACCTCTGTTTCAGCCTCTGGAGCATCTTTTGGACAGGGCAGCAGGATCTCTGAAAGACTCCTTACGATGTAAACTTTCTCCTTAAAGGTGTATTTCTTGGCTAAAGCTGTGATATCCCTTGTCTGCAGCTATTTTTTTTTTTTTTGGGGGGGGGGGGGAAGAAAAGTTTTTCATAGGAAATAAAATTAGCATAAAATTTATTTCAGACAAAGAGTAAATTGTAATTTTTATTACTGAGTATTTTAATATGTAAGATGTCCTGTTTTCTTAGTAAGGTAGATTACAATTATAACTCCAAATGAAAATTCATTCCTTAACAAAACAAAAACTAACAGAAAAAGAAACTTAAACCAAACAGAAAAGTAGCATATTCTGTAGAGCACTGTCATGATGTAGAAATGTATAAATTCATGGTGATTTACAAACACAAAATTATTATTATTATTGTTATTTATTATTATTATTATTATTATTATTGTGTGCAACCTGCATTTGTGGTAGGTGATAGTAACAGCAAGTTATTCAGCAAAGTCTTATGGAATGTAGATGGTCATTGACAACACTCTTTGCTCAGTTTAACAAGTTTTGTTCCCAACTTCTACATGTTATTTCAACTCTACAACTTTCATCAGTTTCTGAATCTCTGAGATGGCCAGGGGTGAAGGCCCTTGGCATAACTGTGGATCTCTGTAGGGCAGAGTTTAAAAAAAAGGCAAAAAAAAAAAAAATGGTAGGTTGGGGAGCGAAGGTTCATTCAACCACAGTTTGGAGGAAGAGAGAGATAAAAATAAAGGAGCTTAGGCCAAATTTGAGTTTCAGCTACAAACATTCGCTTTGGTAAACTCCAGCAGGATTTCCTGCACGTGGCAGGATCTATTCCCGCATTTCTTTTATTCAGAGATATTTACAAAGTGAAATGTACTTTAAGAACATTTTAAAGAAGTTATCTGTAGTGATGTCATATTTTCTTTAAGAAATTTGAGGTTGTGAGGAAATTATAAAGAGGCTAAATTTATAAGAAACAAGAACTGCAGCTTTTCTAAAGGATACAGCGGGGAAAATGATCAGTTCTGTGGGTTTTTGCTCAGTATCTCTAAACCTCCTGCTTCACCCCTCAGGTCTCACTGAGATATTATCCAAGTTACAAACTCTGCATTTTAATCGGAGTTTATAAAAATGAGTTCCAACTTTACAGTTGCCATCATTTTAACAATTAAATATAAGTATAAAGAGAAACTAAATTCAGTATTTTGTGACAGCATATTCTAGTTTGTTTATGTCAATTCAGTCCTGGCAAGCTTTTTGTTACATAAAGAGTGCTTTATATTATGTTAATAGCTGCCTTGAAAAAAAAAGTTAGATTAAACAAATGGTAACATTACTTGGAAATGCACAATATTTTTATCTAAAATACTCAAGGAAATTAACAGAAGTATTGTGCCTTTATTTGCAGGGATGAACTATCTTTTAAAAGAGTGATGTTCGTTATGGTAAGGTAAAATAATCTTAGCTTCAGAACGTGCTTACCATTCTGGATACTTTTTTAATTAATTACATAACCACTGCATGTAACTGGGAATTAATGCAAACTTTATTCTCGTACTCTTAGGAGATCAGAGTTCCTTTTTTAGCCAGGTTTATTAGAGCTGTATCTTGCAGTCATATTCTGGATAAGTAAAAGAAGTGAGTGGGTTTTGGAAGTTAGTTTTGCATTTGTCACTTCCACAGAAAGAAAACTAAAAAAATATTAGCCCCAAGTTCAGAAACAAAGACTTCATTCTTTGACAGATTTATAAAGCTGCCCTCCATGGATTTCTCAATGTTCCTCCTTATTTATATTTGTGTGCTCAAGAATTGAATCAGATCCAAAATCCCAACTCAGATACCTCTCGCACACTATAATTGAAAACAAACACACACAAAAAATACCCCCAAAGACCTCCCAAAAAACCCCAAGATACTTGGGCATGTAGCACATTTACTTATGTGTTTATTTTTTAATGCAAAAGACTTAATAATTCCCAGGTTTTTCACTTTTTCTCTCACTTTTTTTGCTTTACCTGAATAAGGTGACATGACTGAGATAAGTCACATCCATGCCCAGAATCCTGTGGAGAAAAGAGATCATCTCAAACAGAGAATATATAGCAAATCGGAAATTTGATAAACACACTCAGGAGACAAGTGCCTACTTGTAATCATATATATGCATACCTGTATGTAAATTAGCTACATGATGCTGTGTGTAGCCACATGATTAGCCTTATGTATGTGAGTATAAGTGTTTATGTACAGATCTAGAAAGAGATGGAGAACACTGTCACCAGGGTCCCTGAGCCCACCAATGCCACATGGGCAGATACTGCTACTGTGACCATATAGAAGACAAAAACCTGCATAATCAGTGCATTTCCTGATCTCTAGTGTATCTGAATTTCTCAGCAACTCCACAGCTAATTGTCTTAGGAAATTCTCCTGTAGCAAATTCATGGTTGTCTGATGTTAACATCTGCCTAAAAACTTGATGAGGTCAATAGGAACCCAGACTGAAGATCTGACTGCAGGATTAGGGCCTAAAGATTTGGCAGTAGCCCCTTGGCCAAGCCAGGGTAGACTAACCAACCTTTGGAAAAAGCTAGCAGAAATCTATCATAACACTGGACTTGGAACTTACCCTCAAAATTAATGGACAACTCATTCTCCTTCAACTCGAACTCCTCATGCTGATGTTCATCTGATTTGACCAACACCAACAAAAGAGGTCTAAAAAACTGGTAGAATATACTACAAAATTACATATCAAAGGGCAATTGACTAGCAACAGATACTATAAAATTATGTATAAAAGGAACGCAGTAATATCCTGTCAGCAAGTATGAGCATAGGAACCCATTGTGTTCACAGTCTTAAAGGAATGAAGAGTAGAATTACTTTAGTTTGGGGTATTTTTACACAATCTCCTTAGAAATAAAAATGCAAAAACTCAAAGTTAGATTTTTATTTTAAAAAGAGAAAAGTTAATCATAGGCTTACTGCTCAAGTTCACTGAAGGGAGTATGTTATAAAAATCAATACCATCACTTAACCCTTCATCTGATAATGTTTCAGGCTTTCAGAAAGTTACCTTTCTTATTCATAAAAAAAAAATAGAAAAAGTAACAACAACAACAAAAACAAACACAAAAAATCAACAAAAAAAACCACAAAACAGGGGCTTTCTTAGGTTTAAGGAGGTATTTTGTGCTATAAGAAGGTATTCTTTCTCTAAATATTGGTTTAGATAAACATTTAATAGAACAAGCTAAGTAGATGATCAAATGTCTGAATGTAAACAGAAAATTAGCTTTGGACCAAAGATAAAAAACCAGAAACAACAAGTGGGCATTAACTTTGTTAAGGAGTAGAGGCAAAACCAAAGTGCTCAGCCCAGCAGCTACTAGGAAATCTAATATTTCCTGAGTGGGTAAAGAAGGAAGTTTGGAAACTGTAGGAAAAAAAGTGACCAGAAAATCATGTTATTTGTACCACAGAATATTCTGAGTTAAAAGGGAGGCACAAGGATCATAAAGTCCAGCTCTTAAGTGAATGGCCTAAAACAGGGTTTGAATCCACACTATTAGCACCAGGCTCTAATCAACTGAGCTAATCTAAGGGTCTCTCTAATCATACATAGACCAGTGGGTTTTCCACCACAGGGGTGACTTTGTTAGAAAAAGGTTACACCCAGGAAAACTGCTCATAAGAAATGCAGTTTGACACATACTTAAAGAATAGAAGTTTGAAGCACTGGTAATACACATCTTGAGAGATTTTCAAAAAAAAAAAAAAAAAAAGAAGCATGTTGGCCTCCCATGTAATAGGGAACATAAAGGTGTCAAGATTTTATTGATTATATTAAAAAAATAGATAATGTGTATTAGTTAACTATGTTTCAGACTTTTCTTATCAAAGGTTGAAAAAGTGGTTTTGTCTCTGAAATAAGGGGTAGATGGAAGAAATTACTAGTGAATGTCTAATGAATATTATATAGCACAGAAATGGAATACAGATTAGTAAAAGCACCCTCTCCCTCATTAAGTGTTCTTTACCCTATGGGGGAGGAGAAGGTTAGGTTATAGCAGCATTATGTCCTCACAATAAAAATACATTTAATTTCCTAGTGTCTACTGCAATTGGTTATTCATTGCATTTAATTTTATTTTTGAAATAAATAAATCCCTCTACCAGCTGTCTGACAAAGGCAAGAATGAAACATTCTGAAAATAAACTTTTGAAATCATTTGCATTCAATGGGAAAATTCCACTACTAAAATAGTGTCCATTAAATTTTTCCAGTGATGGACAAATCTCAGAAAATTCAGAGGACTGTTTTAAACGAGTGTAACAATATCAGCATGTGTTTATGGTGTTTCAAAATTCTGTCTCTATCGTCATTGTATCCAGGAACCTGGATACAATGACGAATAACAATGACGAATGACGAATACAATGAAGATATAATGACAAATAATCTGAATTTTTTCTTGTTATTTAATGATGTCTAGGTTTATTTCTGTCTCCTTTGGAGGTTCCTTTACTTTACCAAGTAGAGCAATGTTTCCTCATGGGTGACACGCTACATTTTGGAGGAAATTAATTAATTCTCCAATCCGTGTTTCTTTCAAGAGTAATCCACAAAATCCTGATGCAGAGAGCAGCTACAGGATATCAGGAAGTACTAGGAAACATTTTCTACCACAGGTTTGTTTGGGGTTTGTTTTTCTTTTTTTTCTTTCTATCTCCTCTGCTCTAACCTCTGTGAAGATAATGAAAGTGGATTCCTACACCTTAAAATTAGAACAAGAGTAGTGCCACAAGAAGATTTATGGTATCCTCACAAACTCTTCTTTTCAAACGGGAAATCCAAAGTAGAACAAAATAAGTAACTTCAAAAGGGAACAAAAAAACCCCCCACAAAATAAAAAACAAACATACAAAAAACAAGACCGAATGGATATGGCTAAATAAGGTACACCACTACTTCAGTTCTGTTGGCCATTTGGCCATACCGTAAATGATAAATAGATTTTCATCTAATGGAACTGAAAACTTGGAGCTACTTTTTAGTAGGTTGTTTGAAAGGGAAGAGATCTGATTTTTTTTCTGTGGTTCTTCTCTCTCTCTCTCTCTCTTTTTTTTTTCTTTTTTTTTTAATTAACGATTCAGTTAAGGTCCAAATTTGCACTTTAGGGAGGTAAGACAAAAAGACTAAAAGCTGTCTTAGTAGGATAGCTAAAATGTCAAAATAGATCTGGGTGTTAGCAGGTTAACAATGATAACTCACCTTAAGGTTCCTTAAAATAGAAGTGAAAGAAGCACATCAGTATTGAAGAGCAAGGGGACCAGAACAAAATTCTGAAGATCCCCATAATTAACTGGCAGAGGGTCAGATGAACACTTATTAAAATGCAACAAAGCACAACGGTGTCTCAAAGATGGAGTTTCAGTCTTAGGTGTGAATTTCTTTGTTTTGTCAGTTCTAGCCAGGCCTGCCATGTTATTTGAGTAAGTACTTTTCTCTATGTATTATCTTTGAGAATTTGGGGAGAATATTTATGTTAAAGGGCTAAGAGGACAGTTTATAAACAGTTCAGGGAACACACCTTTTGAGAAAATATAGGAAGAATGACATTATGATGATATTTTAAGATGCATCTGTATCTGATATTTGAATGCTATGAGATAAATGCATCAATTTACCTTCTAGTTTCAAAGGCAATAGTAGGTCTTCATTAAGAAACAGTGTTCTCCCAGTGCAATATACCTACCTTACCATAATGCTGCTAAATACCATATATTGTCAACTCCTCTTTTTACATCATGAATACAATACTCTTTAGATACTTCTCTCAAATAATTTTGATGAGGAAAAATATTTTTCTTCACAACTTACCACATTGACTCTCACCCCACTCTAATCCAAAACCCTATGTCCAGGCAGTAAATGTAGATCAACTATCTTGAGAAAGGGATTTTAAAGCTTTATTGGCAATAAATACTGCTTGTTATCACAGAGAAATCTGTGTTTTAAACCATAAAGTTCATCTAATTCCACCTGATTTTAACATCATTCTAATTTGGCTAATGTGTTTTGGTTTTGAGTTTAACAGTGTTGCTGGAATTGGTTGAATAAAGATAACTGAAAGTGGAGAGAGCTGTGGGGACCTCTAGACATGGGAGATCTGAAAAGTTCAGGACAAAGCTGGGGCAGGAGGAGGATGACTACTTCCTCACCTTCAATAACAGAGGGAAAATTGCACCCCATTTCCTAACACTCAGACATGTTTTATGCTGTATATTCAATATATTAATTATTGAAAGTTTTTTGAGTGAATACAGGGTGCATTCTTACATCAGGATTTACAAATGTTTTCTTGTATCATAATTTGTTGGCAAAACAGGAGAACATTATGAGTAGCTGATCTGACTGAAGTCCTCAAAGACACTGTTTCATGGCAGTGTAAGTTTGTTAGTGTATTTAAGTCCAGCAAGGTTTTCTTCTTGAAGAAGGGGTTTTTTGGTTTCTTTCTTTTTTTTTCCTTTAGTAAGTAAGATTATGTCATCTTGGATTTTGTAATTCCTTCATAAATTATTTTAAGTTTTCTTTGCATATGTGCATACCCCCACACACATGTTTACCACTTGGAGGACAAGTTGGATAAAGCAAAAGTGTAATATCACACCTCCGCTCTCCCAAATGAAGGACTGGCCGTCAGCGGATACCCAAAGTGCTATGTACTCCCTGGAACACAAAGAACAGAATGCTCTATAGGCAACTGCCAATAATCCAGCCTCAAATACTCACTGCTGGGTGACTCCTAGTTCCCCTACAGTCATGGTTCAAGCAGCAGTGTTGTGGTGCACTGACAAACAGGACAATAGTCTTCCAAAACCTTGCCTTCCCAATCTGTTATGTTGAAAGGCATTCAAGTAAACCCTGCCCCCAAATATGTAACCACAGCCCATGATAAATGCAGTGTGGGCTTTTGTAGTGGGAAAAGCAGGGGTTGTAGGTTGTTTATAACTGACTGGTTTTTGGTTCCATGAAAGAGTAAGCAAACTAGGAGAATAGAAGGAAATGAGAGAAACAGTCATGAGAAGGATCCCAAGACAAAGCAGAGACAAAAGTCCTTGGGACACAGAATTGATTATATGGATTAAAAAACCCAACCAACCAACCAAAAAAAAAGCTGGTGAAGGGAAACCCTTTGCTCCGGTTTCTCATATGATCAAGGGGACAAAATTTTGCTCAGTCTTTCCACCCTGTGTGCACCAAGGGTTATGCTACATTCTTTCCAGCCACTACTTAAAGGCTGAAGTTGTTTCAAACCTGAGTATTTGAGGATCCACTTGAACCAGAGATTCACAAACACCTGTCTGAATTTCACCTCTTCTCTGTATCACTCATGCATTTTCTGCTCAAAACAGAGATACTCTCCTCACCCTTCTTCTGTCTGTTAGTCCTTCTCATCTTTGTTTAAGGTCCTTTAGGAAGGGTGCAATAAAGAAGCAAGATGAAACAAGTCTTTGTGTGGTGCTAAGAGCATAGGTGTGGTTACATCATAGGGCCTATGAAAACAACACAAGGAATGTTGTTTTCACAGACCCTATGCTTCACATGGATAGACTAGATCTTATGTCAGTTTGTGCTCTGAGATTCCAAAAGCACGTCAGAAAGCAAGACGCTCTTAATGTGGAGGAGTTCCTGAATTTAGTATTGCAATAAATGTACCTTCTTAGTCAAGACTGTGGAAAGTCTGCAAGTTTTATGTGCAACCCTAGTGCAGGACAATCTTACCTTGCTTCCTTGAGCAGAGATACACTTTTCCTCCAATACCTTAATAGTTACCCCAACTCTCTAGTTGTATTCTACCTTCAAATGAGGCAACAGGAACATCCTTTATGCTACTTTCATCAAATCGCTCATTCTCTCCTAATCCTCTGCAGATCCTCATCAATCTCTCAACTCTAGATTTATTTATACATATTTATACATATATTAGTTTTCACTGATCAGACCGTACTTTTTTTCCTAGGTTTTCTTTTCACAGTGACCAAGCCTGCCTTTGACAGTTCTATGAAAAGCCATTATGCATTTAAAAAATTCAAATTCTGTGCTACCACAGGCCTGCAAAAAACCATGATATGTCCAGTTTTCCTGAGCTATCACACAAAAATCCTAGATGAACAGCCACTCCCTATGCAGCGGTTATCAGTATATTACATGAACTGTAGACTCAGTGATCCTAGACCCTCTTGTTACACCATACATGCACTACATACCCTCAAAGCCATGATAGCCTGACTTCTCTGATCTCCCAGCCAAACCACAACTTTCCTGTGAGGAGCAGGTGACTCCTAATTGAAACTGTTCCTCTAACCTAGGCTTATTCATTGAAAGAGAGAAACTAAAACATGTGAGCCATGTCATGTGGAAGATAAAGTGTTCTAAAGCTAAGCAGAAATCCTGGCTGAATACAAGTCTTCCATAAGGCATGCGTTCCCTGCACAGTTCCTTTCTTTTGGCCATTTTCTATCTCTGTAGTCTCTGCTTCAGAGATTATCTCTGTCTTTGCAGAAAAATGCAAAGCACTGTTTGTCTTTTAAGCCAGAGAGTAGACCTCAGTGCAGACTCCCAATAACTGGTCTGTCATAGCACAGCAGAATCTTTCCTCTGAGGGTTCAAATTCCTTCCTGTTCCCCTGGAACAAAAATTCACCTGAATCCTAACCCACCTAGGTTAATAGACCCTGCCTATTCAGTCTGCAGTAAGATACTTCTCAACAGATGCTTGCAAGTAGAATGAGAAAAATCCCAGAAAAGCCATCCAGTAGGCTTGGCTACTTCACAGAAGGAAATTTCCAGGGAAAATTAATTTTGTAGTCCTCTTCCTCTCAGTAGAGCAGGATTCCTTCAGCAATAGGTTATCACCTTCCCACACTGAAATGAAGGTGAATATTTTTGGAAGGTCCACTTAGCTTGCTTTTCATTAATGGCTTCCACACATTAAGTGGCTCATCTCTGTAGCTTTCACACAAACAAATCGTTTCTCACTATCTGTACCTTTTAGACAGTACAACCTAGAAATTCAGGAAACAGGACTCTCTTCATCAGTTTAGTCCATGTAAAGACTTGTTCTTGAAATCTCACAGTGGTGGATATCCCACAGTCTCCTCAGGTGTGGTGAATGTTCTTCTCCAGTGCTTAAATTTCCTTTGCATTACAACTTTTTTCTTAATGTCTAACCCAAATCCCTCTTGCTGTGACTCAAAGCTATTACTTCTTGTCCTATCCACATTGGGCTTGTCATACAGATTATTCTCTTTCTCTTACATATCTCTCAGCTGCTATCATTTCTCTCTCAGTCTTCTTTACTTTTAGATAGAATACCTACGATACCCTCTCCCTTCTTGTTTTCTGATCATTCTCATTCTCTTCTGACCTCTGGTCTCCAAATAGTCCACACCTATTTTTAAGAACAGTGGTCAAAAAGTGGAATGTCACTGGAAGTGTCACTGGTTACAAGTAGAACTCAGATCATGGTTTTGTTCTTCCCTAATAAAAGGATCTTTTATTTGGTTTAATCCACAGTGCATCTGCTCTTCTGGTTGTAAAGGGTTGCTACTTAATAGCAGTTAGATTTTTAACACACTGTTTAGGCAGTTCAGGAATGGCTTTTTAGCATTTTTAGCATTTTAAATGCTCTCCAAGCAGTTCTTGCAGAACTTTGTAATCATTAGTATTCACAACACAACTGTAAGGAAGAGAAATATTATTGTCACCATTTTTCCAATGAAGAGGCTGCAGGTCTGCAAAAAGTGTTTTGCAAAGGCATATTTTTTTCTTGTGCCTTGTGAGAAGAAAAGGCATTGCTGGATTGTACAGGATTCTGCACTGAGTTTGAATTCTCCTTCCACAAAACATGATTATTCAATGAGTGTGTTCATAGTGCAGATTTCCAAGCCAAGTCTCTCTCCTTAAGGGCTCTCAAAGGTGCTTAACTGTAAGCTCATATGATTAATATTTTGTTCATTTCTGCATTTTCCATTTAAGTACCTAAGTTTTGGTCTTTCATGTGCTCCAGAGTACTTTGCCAAATTCTTTTATCCCTCTTGGGACAGTTGGTCAAGGAGGAAGACAGGACGGCAGCTGGAGAAGATAGAACCAGAAAAGAATCTGAGGGAGAGGTTTCAACTCTGAGCAGAGATAAGCAGAAACGTCTTTCTCTAGATCCTATCCCTATGCAGAAAATAGAAATTTTCCTAGGTTTATTTTTTTTATTTTATTTTACAATATCCCTCTATGTCAGCACATACTTAAATTAAATGTGTCTTACTTTCCTCTTGTAACTGATCCACCAAAAAGTTGACAATCTGCTGTTGCTACTAGGCTCTTTATAGGTCATGTCACAGAGGTCTTCATTCTGCAGCAGAGGTTTCCAGCCTCTGAAGGACACAAGTACAAATTATAAGGGTTCTGTCTAATGTCATTTGTGCCATGCCTATTTTCTGGTTTTTTCTTTATCTTAATTTAGCCCTCTTGTTTCTACATATTATATGATAGACATGCATTGTAAAATGTGATATGACATCGATTTCTAGCACTGCTAGGGTTTTTTGCACATGATACAATCTGGTGCTCCAGTGGCATGTTCACACGTGACATAAATTGAAATCACAGTGGGTCATAATGCAGCAAAACAGGTGCACCAAAATGGTTTTTAATTGTGGTTGTTGGGTTTTTTGTTGTTGTTGTTGGGGATTTTTTTGTTGTTGGGGGGGTGGGGTTTGTTTTGTTTTGGTTTTGGGGTTTTTTTTTAAATCAGGTCAGAATCAAGAACAATGGCAGCCATTAAATTAGTTCTGCAGAGCAGCTGGAAAGAGAGGATGAGGGAAAGGATGTTTTTCAATATTTGCAATGGGAATGCAAATGCAGTTGTACAGTGTAAACCACACATTATATTTTTTTTCTTTCATGTGCTGGGATAAAAGTAGTTTTCTTACCAGTATAACATGTTTCATTAATACAATGTTTAAATAATTAAATACAGCAACTCTGGAGGAGATGGCTAAGATAAAAGTTTGTAGGCAATCCATTATTGTGATCAGACAGTGCTTCTTAAAACCCATGGAGATACAATTTAGTAATTTAACTTCTGAAGTCAGTTGTTTAATAAACTATTACATTTTAATATGGTTTTGTTCTTGTCAAAGGGAATGATTCATTTCCCCACTGTCAATTGTTCCAGCTGAAATTATTAGTGGTTCCAGAGTTGAGGGGGTGCTGGGCTCCTGTTTGAATATCGCTACCGTGCTGTTCCTACTCTCCAGAAATTGCCACTGTAGTGTTAAATGTGTGATCCTGATTATAATTATTTTCTAGGCAAAGTTACTGCCATCATTTGAGTCTTCGATATTGATATATTTCATTAGGTTTAATTTTGTTGGCAGAGAGTAAGATACTGGTTAAAAGGAGCATATAACTAGTTGTACTAGGATTAAATGTATATTAGTATACTCTAATAATGGATGTCCCAGGGAAAAAAAAAAAAAAAAAAAGAAAAACCATTAAATAGAGGAAAGTATAATAGCAGATAAACTAAATAATATCTCTGCTGTGCTCTGAGTTTGTCATAGTTTTAAACAGATTTGTTTGCAGGAATTTCAATATAATCCTTGTGTTTGTTTTTCTTTATTAAAAAAAAAAACAAAATCCATAAAAAAGAAACATCCAGCTTTTGTAAGAGATGTATTCTTTAAAAAATTCCAAAAGGATGTGTTTCTACTTATTTTTCTCTCCCTTTCTATGAAGATTTTAGTTATGTAATGCTGGGATGCAGGTTTAATATGGCCTGTTGGGCTGTTTCTTTTGCAGGTTGCTCCAACTGATAAAATACTGCTAGAAGAAGACTTGGTAATCAGTGAAATCATTTTCCATATGCCCATCCATTACTGGTAGCACAAGAGAGAGGGTGGTGGTGGCCATTCCTATGCTACTTGTGCACGGAACTGCCAAGGGAGCCAAGACCAGGATAGCCACATCTGCTGTGCCTTGAGCCAATCCCTGCGACTCACTTGCTGTGGAGCCTGTCTCAGTGCAGAGTGGCAGGTCTGTGAAGATTAGGGAGCAAGGGCCTTTCCACAGGCATTTACTTATCACTGGCCTTGGTGACACATGGGATTATTTGTGGCCAAGTCCTTTACCACAGCACTTACAGTTCTGAGATAAAAAGTGCGCACCAGAATCCCCACTGCCTCTCCAGCTGAGATGGAAATTGGCATTATTTGAAATTCAAGGAGTTTTTACTGTACACAGGAATAATCCAAATGTGGAACGGGATTTGTTATTAACTATAAATCCCCTTTCCCCTAAGAAAACCAGAGTAAATGCAGGAAATAAGCTCCCATTTATATACCAGAGAGACAATGCTTCATTGTAACTTATATTTTAAAGTCACAAGTGAAAAGTAAATGGAAAGTGGGAGCAAATATCAAGGTATCAGTGGCATTGATCCTTCAACAGTGTAGTCAATAGAAATTTTTGTAGCTTACTTGCAACCTATGAGAGAAAGCTTACATATAAAGAATATTTGATGGTTTGTTCTTTAGAGCATATGCTGTTCTGTATCCAAATCAAAAGGGAGGTAAAGGTCTTTCCCTCTTTTTTTACTATAAGTTCTGCACATTTCATATTATTTACTCTTTAATGGCAGTATTGTAAGAATCTTTTTAAATATTTCTTCAAACACACAAGAAAGAACATATGTTAAAATAATTCCAAGTATGCATTTTCAGAATGCCTGAAGTTTTTTTGTTACTAGGTACTTATAGGGCAGGTAAGGTTTTAAAAAGGAGATACAAAGAGAATTTCATTATAAATACTATAGAATTTTTCCTCAGTCCAGCTTAACTCCATTATCATCAAGTTTTCCCTCACAGAGGAGCATTCCCAAAAAGATTACTATTCTCCAACAGTTACGTGCAAAGTCTCAAGCAAATACTAACTTTTCTTCCTTGTATTTATTTCTTCTTTTTAAATTTTATTTAGGACAGCATGTGCCACAACCTACCTGGGGTCCTACATGGCAAAAGCCATCCTGCCTCTCTCTGTAACCCTACAAAGAATTCATAGCAGACATAATGTTACCAAACCCATACAGCCATTCAGGTCTCTAAATGGGGTCCTCAGTATTGCCTGTTCCACTCTTCTATCATCTGTGTTCCAATGAATTTTGCTTTTATTTGGCAGTCTCAGAATTTCAGCCTTACAGGATATCGTAGGCAGAATGCAATGTACAATTTTGGCTTCAGGCAAAGTGGCATCTTTTCTGTAAGAATCTGCACGAGTCACAGAACACCACCCATCCAATGTTGATATTATTTTTGGTCTCTCTTTCTTCAACACTGTATCAAGCTCTTACCCAGGCAGACATTTTCTTCCAATGCCTAAGTTGCATACACTGGACTCAGTATACTGAGTAAATCACACTGAGCATTTGTGTTCTAGGAATATTTATCAATACCATTACTGTCTTGTTTGACATAGGTTTATTTTTCTCCCTGTTCCTGTGATTGCAGAGCTGAGTTCATGCAACCTGTTGCATGCTGCAAAGAGTAAAAACCTATATTTATTAAATATTATCTCAATTCACATTTATTTATTGTTATACCTTATGAGCTCTACAAAGATGTTTTCTGCATAGGAGAATGTAAGTGCAGGAAAAAGCTAATTTGCCATTAATATGCTAGTGTTAGTATAAATGTCTACCAAATTAGATCTCCTTTTTTTTCAAATTGACTTCAGATATATACACATAAATTTTTGCAAACTACTATATCTTTCATGTATAACACAGGAGGTATTGGGTCTGCATACAATAATGAAAGCTTCCTTGTTTTTCACAAAGCAGATACATAAGATACAATGGCATTCTTGATACCTAAACATCACTTTTAGCATGATGGTAGGCACTGGCATATAGAGGCATCAGATAAAATAATAATACTCAAATAATGTTTGCAAAGTTGAGCTCGTAAATGTCAAAGGTGATTTGAAATGGACAAGAGTGAGTCTTAACAAATCAAGTAGGGGCTGCTGGCAATTGTTTCTGTTCTCAGTTCTTATTGAAACTAATATTGGACAAATTGAAAGAGTGATTGCCTTAGAGCCTTTGCAATGTCTTCACCAATCTGTTGTCCATTTCCATAAAAAATGGGAGTGAAAATGGCAGCTGACTTCTTTTGACCTCTCTCAATTTCACTGGAGCTCCTGTCGGAGGCCTGAAAAAGCAGTTTTTCAAACAGGCCATTATATAGCAAGTTAGTTGGCAGTTAAATTGAAAAATATCAGTCAAATAATCTGTTTAAGCTTGGTCTTTCTGTATGCACTATGATGAGAATAGTAGCAAACCAGTCAAAAAAAAAAAAAAACCCTCAACCTGCAAGTGGGTGAACAAGAAGAGTTACTTTAACAAACTATTTTTGTTGTCATTATGTTAAATTCTTCTGCCCTTGTGATCTGATTGTTGACATTATAGGGAGATAAGAAGCTTCCTGGAGCACCTGAATCCTAGTCTTCCTTATCTTCCTGACTTAAATGGTTTCTACCATGATGGAATCATGGTCCAAGGGCTCTTTTTCTCCTCTTTCCTTACTAACTCATTCTCTTTCCATCTGGTATCTTTCCTTAGGTTCACCGAAGGGTCACCAGTTTCATTCCATAAAGTAACTGCAAAATACCTCCTTCTTCTAAGATTTAGAATCATTGACTTTTTCTTCTTAGAAACTTACAATCCCACTAAAGTTTCTTTTCTTTACAAAGGCCAAAACATAATATCCATGTATATGAGAGGTGTGCTGGAACTTAGTTTCCCTCAACTTCCTCTGTAAACAATGACGGAGATATTAATGTCCCTTGAAAGTAGGTCAACCTATCTAGTACAGAATTTTCTCCTAGGAATTGTGTTTCTCTTCCAGAGGGAATTTTGAAGAACTATTCTCCTAACCTTCACTTGTCTTTTGAGTACTTAAAATTAGACATAGAACTGGAGGTCCCATGATTTTGGGGAACCCTTAAAACCCTTGTGACCCTATTCCATGCCCCAGATCACTCAGCCTGATTGGAATTACCCAGCAAACACCTCACTGCGCCAAGTGAACAGCTTGGACCTTATTTCTACCTCAGCTGTTTTACACGAAGCTGATTCTTTCTACCTCAACCCCATGTTGCTAGAAGATATCAAGACTCTATAGTCCTCTCCTCCCTCCTGCATCTTCCAGTATATGCATTCTTTATACCCTCTCACATTAACTATGAGTTTCAGAGGTTCTCTCCCGACTGTTTGTAGCTATTATTCTGCCTGGGTTTCTGGTCCTAGCTTTCCCTGGCTGCTGTTCAGTCACCAGTCTTTTCTTGTCTTGGGAAGTAGATAAATTTCACTCTATTCTTTCAAAGAAGCCAGGCTCTTCATACAGATAATCATGATTTCATCTGAGACAGGAATTTAACCTCTTTTTTACTAACCATGGCAGTCAAGACTCTTCTTGGCTTAATTTCATGGCTACTAGTGCCCAAGTGCCCTTTTTTAAAATTTTGTTTGCTTCTAAACATAATCTTTCCTGCTGTGAGATTTAAAAAGACTTATTATTTTTCTTTGGACTATCTTAACTAAAGAATTTGGCTGAAATTTCAAGGTTAGAGTGCAGTTACGAGTGAAAATAAGATTTCTCTTGTAGTGATTTCTGGGTTATTTAATGTAATGTCATTGCTGTAACAGAAGCAGCTTTTTTAAAAAGAAAACCAGATGCACAATTTTTCAGCAACAAAAATATATTCTTGTTTCCTATTGTAGGACTAGAAAGAAACAGTTCAGACTTTGGAGAATTCTTCTCACTTTTTTGCCTTCTTTCATTTTGAAGATCCACTGTATTTAATTGAGGACACAATTACTAGATAGACGACAGTATCAGACCCATTTGGTTTCTATCAACAATCATAGGATAGTGGTAGGAAAGGAACTGTTTGAAAAGTGAAGACAGTAAAGTGGCAGAACCAGAGAGAGTTACAGCCACCATTCTGAGACCCACTAGAGATAAGTTATTGACCAGCCATGTTATAAAATTATAATGCCACAACAACAGCTCAAGCTTTCTGCAGAGTTATCCTAGTTTCCAGTGTAGTTAACAGATCGTCGTGTTACAGCAAAATAGTCTCCTGTAACTGATAACACATTAAGTGATGTGCTGCAACTGAGTCAGACCATTTCTCTGAATCCTGATTTCAGAAAAGTTGATTTTCATGAAGGTGCAAAGTTTAAAAGTAAATAACACTGGCTATGTGTGCCAAGCTCAAAAATTGACCTATTTTTTAGCAGGTTTCCCCTATTGTGTAACTTTTCTCCAAATGATTATTTTCTTTTCATTTCATTTATTTCTATTTTGGTTTGTTGGACTTTAGAACACCTATTCAAGTTCTTAGGGATAATATAACCAGATTAAGTGTAGGTTCCAACTAATAGCATTCTCCCTTGCAATGCTTTGGTGTTGTGGGTCTACAGAGCTTGCAGACTGGATATCATTATTTCACTCACAGACACCCTTCTACTTCCATGAGGCTGCAATATTAATTGACTTTTCTGTCTGTCCTTTCTAAACTCAGATTTTTTTTTTCTCTACACTCCCTACAGTGATTCTGAGAATGACTCAGTTCTGATCAGAGGTTCTCAGTAGTCAGAATCTACTGTGGCCCTACCTTCTCATAAAGATGTGTCTGAACCTAAACCAATTTAGGTTTTTATTACTACAATGATTAAATCACTGCATGGTGTAATGTGTAAATATTTCATATATTTTTTACTCCAGAAGAATGAGTGAAACAAAATATGCTTTTTTTTTTCTGTATTTATCGGTCCTTCATCTTCTACAAGAGTTAAATATCAGATTACCAGTGACACGCAGATGCTCCAGTGCCCTATAAAAATGTTCCTTGATATTTCAGGTGAGAGTCAGGGTACAGACTGGTCCCTTTGATTTCACATGGTCTAGGTTTTTTATCTTGGTGTTTTGGTTTTCCCTCTAGAAATTTTTATGCATTCACAGAGGAAGTCACAAGATTTTTGTATAAGTGCCTAACAGTGAGGATAAAACAGGACTGTTAGCTACTGCAGGCAGCTGGGCTGACCAAATTGCTTGCCTTCCAGGACAGCTCCATTCTATGCCTTTGCAGGTGCTGGGAAGCTAAAAATAGCCTGGCTCACCTCTTGGACAGACATGGCGTTAGATTTCAAAATCCTCATCCTTAGTAAGAAACCAGAATAAAAGGGCATTGTGGCAGACAGCAGCATGGGAGGTAGGGCTCAGAGTGGTTGAAAGTGAGCTTTCTCTGCAAAAGTATTGAGTGTGACCTACTGTCCTCTAACTCCATTTACAAGGCTATGGTCCAGCCGATTTGCAGTCTCCAGGGTCATAAATTCACACATAGATATTTTTTCTCCATCCCATCAGTTCCCTCTCTGTAAAAGTACCATTTCTGCACTGTTCCTCTGTTGATACAAGGGAAGTGGCTGATGCTGAGCGGTAACAAATTGTGACAGTGTTCTGGCCAAGGCATGACTCATTCACAAGCTTGTGAAAGGGTGACCAGGCGCTATCCTGCCCACCCCAGGGATGGGTAGCAACAATGCAGACCACTGTGGGGTATGACATAGGCCTCCCCTTCTGTCTGTTTGCAGGAGCCATTGCTTGCCTCAGACACAACTTTGAGTACTTTACGCTGCAGTACTTTGTGGGCGACAGGCTCTTTTCCAAAATGCTTTTCTCACACATGGATCTCGTCTTTCTAGGCATGCCACCCTTCTTTTTCCTATTCTCAGAGTATTCTTTTTCAGGGGTTCAGTAGAAGTGTAGCAATCCCCTGAATCTGACCCTTATAAAAGACTGAAAAAGGGTAAAAAAATACTTCTTTTTGCTCTTTTCTCTACTGTGCCTTTGTCATTTGTAAAAAAAAAAAACAACAGTCACTGAGCTTTCTCACTCTTATCTTTGTTTTATTTTTAACTTTAGTGGTATCAAATCTTGATACCACCACCCTCCTTTTCATGAAGACTGTTTAGGGAACTTTGCAACAGGCAGTATTCAGAGCTCTTTCTCAAAGGGCTGACTGAGCCTTTTTTTCATGTGTTTGTCAAGAATTTAAGTCCTGTAAGTGTGTATGGGGAAAAAAAATGAAAATTTAAAGAGTGTGATTTAAATGTCCCACCCTCCTATCATTAAACAGCTTCCAATCTTTTGTCCCTTTTGATGTCATAATCCTAGCAGTTCTCCAGATTCGTGGGGTCTCATCTAGGGAAAACATGGAAATCAATACCTGAAAAACAAATGGGTTTGAAGAACAGAAAAGATTTTTTTATGGTTTATTTATACGTTTAAAGAGGAAACAGCAAATAAGCTCATTGTATACTCACCCCCCCACAAATATATGAAACTTGAAAGTTTCTCTATAACCATTTTTTTTTCAATGGGCACGAAGAGGCAGTTTAAGTATTCTAGTTAATAGTACAGACTGATTATCAGAATTCCAAGCTTTTTTAACATTATATTCTGTTATTTTTTTAAATTTTGTTTTGTTTGGGGTTTTTTTCCTATATTTATGAATGTATATCTGACATAATATCAAATGCTATGTAAAATTCTGTAGATCTGGATTGCACTTTCAACTTGCCAGCCACGTCAACTTTAGATATGAATTTTTTTTCTCCTAAAAAGTCTTACTTTTAAAATATGGATATAAAATAACAATTAGACTACTGTGTCAATCAGTGGCCACTATTTCAACCTGCTGCTTTCCCTTAGAACAGCTTATACATTACACTCTATTCATGCTGTGGAACTACCATGCCCTAGAATGAATACAAAATAGGGATGAAAAGCTTTTTGTTTCAAGGCTCTGCAAATGTGGAATCAGTTACCAGTTGATTTAAAAACAATTGAGAGATTTTCCTGTGTTAAGATGGAACTGAAACAATACTTCATGATGACTAGAAGTTGTTGTAATTGTTTTAATTGATGTTATTCTAGTGTTATCTTGGTTTATTGTTTATTTATATGCATTTGTTTATCACAGGTCATGCTTGTAAATGGGCTTTCATTTTAATTTACCTAGTCAGCTAACAAATATATATGTACTTGTATCAGTTATACTTGTTTATATTTGACAGCAAAACCATATGTATTCTACATTTATTTCTTGCCTTTATGTTTGTGCTATCGATTACGGCATCTGAGTTTGATTTCAGCTTGACTTTTAAGTTTTCAGGACAAACCAAACAAGTATGTATCTAATAATATCAAGTCAAATTATTGTTTGGCTCTCAGAGCACAAATTAAGTTAAAGAATTGAGTAAGCACATATTAGTGTGCTTTATAAAGCAGTTCACTCTTTATTTGCAGAGTTTTACTCCGGCACTGTGTTGTCTTTTAGCAGCATTAATATTCAGAAATTATTTCTATATCTCTAAAGGCAAACGATATATTAAAAACAATGATAACATCACTTGTAAAGAAATCCAGCCTGGTGTCAAGTATTTATTATCATAGCTGGTAAAGTAATGGCATGTTTAATTTGCACTCTCTGTGAATGATAAATATCTACGTAAGTATTTGTGTCTGTCTTTACTTATCTAGCAAGTAAACTAATCAATATATATAAGAGGAATAGAGAGGAAGTGCAAGTTATTATTTCATCTATTTCATTTACAAACTCAAAAGTCACAAGTGTGCAGCTGCGAAATGTGTTTCTCTCAAAGCTTCAAATCTGTGACGTGTTAATTCATAAGTAATTGCAATCACATGGTCTTCCTCAAGGGCATTAGCTCAGTATTCCCAGTACAGTGCAGTCACCTGTAATAGAGGAGTGGACAAAGGTGATTTTCATAAATCAGATAAAATTGCTCAATAAATCCAAAACAACTTTCATAATTTTTAACAGAAAATGATCTCAGTTATGTAAGCAACATTTTTTTAAAATTTTAGTGGCCTTTGGAAACTGGCAGGTGAGGAAATAAAGGGCAAGGCTAAGTTATTTTTGCTTATGGAATCTGTCAGCTAAAGGTTTCACAGCCCAGAACCAAACAGTGCTCTGACTTGCAACCCATGTTACCGACGGACGACCTTATGTCCAGATACTAAATACTTCCATTAAACAAGAAGACTTTTCTACTGTGACAGTCATATGATAACGTTGCCTGTGTCATTGTCTAAATGCAGCTGTTTGCAAAAATACAGGCTTTTCCCCAAAAATGTTGTCTTTGGTACTGTGACTGCAGAGTGATTAAAACAGTATGAAAGGAACCTGAAGGAGCCGTTAGGGTCCATTGTGTCAATCCAGCTGCTACACATACATATTAAATCCATAGTTCAAAGTCCTTGTGAAGCTTTTTCTGTTTGTTTTGTTTTGCAGTTCATTTTCAAGCATACTTCTTCCTTTTTCCCTGTCAGAATACCTAAACCACTCCAAGCTGGACTCTGAACAAAGTTCAATTTGAATTGAAAACTCTTTTAGTTATACAAGAGTAATAGTTTCCTTTTAAATCAGGGGAAGTTTAGGAAAAAATCACAAAGATTTGGTACCAAAAAAAATTATTTCCATTGGTTACTAAAAAAAAGCATCTTTTCTCATCTAAGATGTGGTTTTCAGGCTCCGGTCAGCTTTGTATTTAGTCTCCTGAAAGTAGGATTTAGAGTGGAAACCTGACTGACCCTGACAGTAGGTATTATTGTTCAAACCACTACAAATTTGTCTTTATAAGAATAGTGTTCAAATATCAGATTAATTCACTGTAGGCATAAGTTTGTCATCCAAAATTTCATCTTTCTAATAACTCATTTGCTAGAATACTTTGAATTCAGAGAATCAATCTCATGAATGTAGCATAAGTACAACACCACAAATGCAAATGCCAAATTTAAACTGTTTAGTCTGGGAATTTATTGCTGGCACTGGAATGGTTGTTGGCAGAACATGTCCATATAGGGGGTTCGTTCAGCTACTTCATTTCCAGTCTATGTCATTGAGTAGTGGTTTGAGGACACTTAGTATTTCAATGCAGTAGACAACAAAAAGAAAAACATCCCCCCTCTCCCTTTCTGTTTAATTGTGTATTGGTACCTCAGATTTTGGCTTAAATACTAATCTGATTTGCATTCATACATGGGAATTGCTTAGAGTAATTGAAAAAGTTTGTCATTAATATAAACAGTCAGTGTCCTGGATTTTGATACTAGTCTGAATACTCATTTTGCAGATGTTGATGCACAGTGCTTTTATCTTGAGTTTTAACAGCCCAAGCTACATAATGGGTGTTGATCAAGAAGGTGGTACAGGGCTAGGAGCATTGTGCTCCTGAAAGAAATTAACTTTAGCATTTGCCATGCTGCAGTCAGAGAAAGTGTAAGTTTAGGTGTATAAACTGTATTTTTATTAGTTAATGGAAAGCATGGAGGTGAAAGTTCAAGAGGGTTTGTAGTGTGTTGACCCTGGCTGGCCACCAGGTACCCACCAAACTTGCTCTCTCACTCTCCTTTGCAACAGAACAGAGGAGAGAAAATAAAATGTCAGACTCATGAGGTGAGATAAGGACCAGGGGAGAACTCTCGCTGAGCACCATCACAGGCAAAACAAAGTGGGGATATTTATTTTAATTTATTACTAACAGAATCAGAGCAGGAGAATGGGCAGTAAAATAAATCTTAAAAACACCTTCCCCACAGCTGCGTGGGGAGACACAGGATTGGGGTTATGGTCAGTTCATCACAGGTTGTTTTTTGCCACTGCTCAGAGAGAGGAGTCCTTCCCCTCCTACCCAAGGAGGTCCCTCCCACAGAACACAGTCCTTCATGACCTTTTCCAATGTGAGTCCGTCCCATGGACAACAGTTCTTTACAAACTGCTGAGTCACTTTTCCATGGGCTGCAGTCCTTCAGGCACAGGATGCTCCATCATGCATGGTCCCCCATGGGGCCACAAGTCCTACCAGGAAAACCTGCTCCAGTGTGGACTTATCTCTCCATGGGTCAGCAGGTCCCTGCCAGGTCCTTGCTCCAGCATGGTTCTCCCACAGGGTCACAGCCTCCTTCAGGCATCCACCTGCTCCAGCGTGGGCTCCTCCATGGGCTGCAGGTGGATCTCTGCACTCCCCTGGTCCTCCATGGGCTGCAGGGGCACAGCTGCTCCACCATGGTCTGCACCACGGGCTGCAGGGGAACCTCAGCTCTGGCACCTGGAGCACCTCCTGCCCCTGCGCTTGCTCTCTGCAGAGTTGTTCACATGTTCTCACTCTGCTCTTGTCCAGCTGCAGTTTTCCTCTGTGCAATAACTTTTTTTTTTCTTCTTAAATATGTTATCACAGAGGTGTTACTGTCATTCCTGATTGGCTTGGCCTTGGCCAGTGGTGTGTCTGTCCTGGAGCTGGCTGGCTTTGGCTGTACCAGACATGAGGGAAGCTTCTGGAAGCTTCTCACAGAAGCCAACCCTTTAGCTTTGCCCCTTCGCACCACCAAAAACCTGGCCATGCAAACCAAATACAGGGCTTTAAAGAAAAACTTTGCCCTTGCCTGCAGCATGCTACAGAAAGGTGTTAGGCACAACCAGACACTGCTCAGACCAAAGAGTCAGCCTGTGTCTGGAAGATATGAAAACTTAGTGCCCAGCAGACACTTAAATGCACACCAGTCACTGACTACTCTGAGGATGGGAAATGTGATCACATCTCTAAATGCATTAGATGGATACATATCAGTATTAATTGAAGCCTAGGAAACAAATCTCTGCATTTTCTCTTTCAGATGAAGACAGGGATTACAGATGGGGGGGGGGGGAATTAACAATAGCAGATAAACCTCTCATTGTACTGCACAGGGGTCAGAGAATCAGAGCGCTGTTTATCAGCAAACATACCCCACACAGGTCATTCAGCCCGGTCTTTTTTTCTCCTTCCCTCATTGTGTCAGGATTGATTTCATTAAACTCAAACCTTTGCTGATAGATCATTAAGACATTAAGTCTGGCCTTAAAATCCTGCAGTGGAGGTAATTCTGAAAAACTGCTTGATGCTTTGCTCCATGTCCTAACTGTTCTTGCAGTTGTAAAGCTTTTCCTAATACTTAACCCTATTATCTATGTTGTAGGGTAAGTCCATTCCTTCTTGTTTTGTCCCCATTGACTAATGAGAACAATTGGTCCCTTTCCTCTGGGTAACACCCCTTTATGCAATTATCGAGAGTTATTATGCCTCCCTTTTGGTTTATCTTCTTTAGCCTGAACATATCGCAGCCTCTTAAGCTTTCCTCTTGGGTCTTATTTTCAACATATTTTATCACTTTTGATGTCCTTCTCTTAAGTCTTTTTAATTTGTCTGTGTCTTTTGAAAAATGTGGTAGCCCAAACTAAAAGCAGCTCTCTGGATGAAGCTCAGCCAAATCAAACAGACCAGAAAAACTATCTGCCTTGTATAGCACATGATGCTCCAATTAACACAACCTAGCATAGCATTTGTCTTTTCCGTGACAGCATTGTCTTTTTTGCTTGTTCAATATATTGTCCATTGTTACTACTACTCTTTTTGTTGGAGTTTTCTGATCTAACTGGTTATATCTGTAACTTTGATCATTTCTATTCTTAAGCTGTTCCACCATATGCTATGAGTTTCCATACAGACACATATGCTTCCCATCTTCATACTTATTTGTATGTGGCTCTGCCTTATCTCTGTCTTAGTGTCACCAATATACCCTTAGCCACTGGAGTAGTTTTGCTATATCATCTGTAGAATAGACTTGTTCCAATAACTGAACACACTCATTAGGAGTACGAAAACCTCAGCAGAAGCTTTTCTGCACACCACCTCAACTATTGCTACTGTGTATGTAGGGATTAAAAAATTATATATATACATTTTATTTCCTTGGAAAAGGAATATTTCCATGTACATAGTTCATCAATGATCTATGAAAACATCAAGGAGGCTAAAGTATAATTATTCCAAACATACATTTTTTTATTTTCATGGACTTATGGTATTCTGATGTGATATCTCCTCTCACCTTAATTATAAAATCAAATATTCCGCAATCTTCCACAAATTAGTTTCAAAACCTCATTTTAGAAACCTGGACTGGTGATGTTCCAAAACAGGGATATGCATGCAGCCACAACACACCAGGCAGGAAGGAGGGAATGCAGCTCCTATTGAGTTCCAACCCAGTGACTTTGCAGGACTAGCTACTTCCAGACTTGCTGGCATAAAAGCCTTGAGTGACCACTTAGAGTTGCAACTACAATATTATTACTCTTCTGAAATCCATATCTGGGGAGCTGTAGCTCAGGTTTTCAAGACTTTTCTTTCTTCAACAGTAAATGCAGAAGACTTTAGAGCCCTAGAGTGGACCAAGGAAATACTCTTCAAAGCAGATATTTAATAGAACAATATTTGTCAAATCTGGGGAAAACATTCAGGTTCAGCAAAGTGATATTTTTCTCACAATACATTGCTTTGTTAGGAGCTCTGTGCACACACTGCCAAAGACTTGTGAAACATCTTAATTTATTTACACCCACCTGAATCTTCTTAGGTGTTTTCATGGTATCCTTGCTGCAGAGGAGGGATCAAAAACTCCCTTTACTCTTACTTACCTTTTATTTCTGTTACTCTATACCGTGCATGAAAGAATGTTTTTTGCTCTTACTGGACTAGCCAGGATTTATAATGTTTATTCATTTCCTTTCCCCTCTTAACATGAACCGGAACAGTTTGCCTTTCTCAGGTTTCCAGAGGTTTGTCTACCTCACTTGCTCAAATGCATTCCCAGGATCAGACAAGAGCTCATTGTGCCTGCACGCAACCCACACCAGGGCCTTGGGCACCCTGCCTGAACATGCCTGGCAGAGTCCTAACCATCCACTGACATACTAATACCACCTAAGAATGTCCTGTATGTTTCGGCTGACGGGACGTCGCATGTGCTAAAGAAGCATGTTTTCTGCCCAGATATTTGCTGGGTGCAAAGGTGGGTCCACCCTGGTGGACAATCATGGGGCATCCCTCGGAGAAAGAATTATTCCTCTTCACGGAGGTGAAATGACATTGCCAGCACAGTCAGATTGAGCACTTTAGAGGGAGGAGTAAGATACCCAAAATATGAGATTTTACAATATATTAATAAATATATAGGCTTACACATGTTAGTATTTATAATGATATACATTTGTAATGGGATAGGATTACTAGGAGAAGAGAGAACTTTTTTTCTTTCTTATTTTTATTTTCTTTTTCTTTCTTTTTCTCCGTTCCTCCACCCCACCCCTCCCACCCCCCTTCTTCTTTCTCTTTTTTTAATTTTCAAAGGCAGAAAAGAGAAAACACAGTCTCTCTTGCTCTATTCTCACTCTGGAAGTACAAAGCAGGGCACTGAGATATCTATAAGAAAATGTTGATAACTCCATATGGTGGAAAGTCCACGTAAACAATGACTTTGAACAGGCCACATGCCGAAATAGTGACACTAGGTTAGTGTAGCTATCCCCTCTAGCACAGCTGTAACGTATGCCAGCAATAAAGACTTTCTGGTGGTGTGTTATTCTCCAATTGAAAAAGCAAAAGAATTTTTATCAATAACAGTACTTTTAGATTAATATAGTTGCTTAAACATTAAAGCTTCTGCAGCATAGCATTTAACAGCACAGTTAGGATTAAAACCATGTATAAATACCCCACCTCAGATTGACATAATGTTATGAGCCATTCCTAATACAGATCTGACCATTTTCTTACCACTGCCTATGCCAATAGCATTGCCTGTAGCAATAAAATGCTTGCTTGTACAGTGGGTATTTCAGACCCAATTCTCCCAAATGAGAGAGGGAGTAAAACCAAATATACTGAGTCATGGTAAAGATCTTTTCAAGTCTGACGAAAATATAATTCCCAGAATAAATTACTGTACACAACATTTTTTTTGTGGGCCAGTTAGCCAGTTACCACTTTGCAATAATCATTCAAGTGCTCTTATCTCCTGTTCTAAAAGGCTTGCTTTGACGTATTCAAACATTAGCTGCTTGTTACAGGAAGACTTACTTTCCAGGAATACAAAGATTCAGTCTTTCATCAAACTGTTCGTAGCGGTACATTTACTCTGCCTGAAAAAATTATTTCTGTTGATATAGTTCAACTACACTGGAGAAGAAGTTCAGTTCTGAGCAGATGGTCAGGATGACTGATTGCAAGTCAAGGCTAAAAAATAGCTAAATATTGCTGCTGTTAAGACCACTGTAATTTTTCTATATATCTCATTTCAGATTTTTTGGCCATTTTCTTCCTCCTCAAGAAAAATAGGAGTTAGGAACTATTTTAAGATTTTTTTTTCTTTTTTTTTTTTTCTTTTGTGTTTGGTTTTGGGTTTGTTTTATTATTATTATTATTATTATTGGGGGGGACCCTATCATTTTAAAATCTTCTATTTATTGTGGGATTTTCCAGCAGCAGGAGAACCACAAAAAAGTTTTGTTCCATGATGTGGGAAATAGTTTTCCAGAAACAGGACCAAGATAGAAATCTATCTTGTTTTATGAGCATACAAAAAAGACTCTAAAGACATATACAAGTCTCTTCATTCCAAAACATTTCTACCGACTGATTTTAGATAGCTAAAGATTTAAGTCTTTATGGGTGTCACTTTTGGAAGTTTCGTTCTTAACATATTAGGACTGATGGATAAGGCATGGGACATTCCACAGTATCCCAGCTGGGGGATTATGCAGCTGGACAAAATTATCCTTATTAGTTTGGGGTTTTAAATGATGATATATCTTTTGATAAACCTTCTTGTTATAGCTGAGTAGTAGAGACATTATAAGACATAAATAGAGACATAATAAGACAAAATAATTCCATGGAAATAATGTTTTAATTTTGAACAAATGTGCCTTTAGCCAGAATGTTTCTAAGATATCTTATGATTGCTGCAAAATGGGAATAGAAAGTTATTTCAAATTCTGAAATATGATTTACAATAGAAAACCTGACTTTGATTTACTTCCACTCAGAGAAACACATGTGATGTGTTCTGTTCTAACTAACCAACATAACAATATTGAGTGCCAAATTTTGAATATCAAACAGTCACAATGAAGTGTTCATAAATGATACACCTTCATTCAGGGAATAATTCTGAATAATAAATCTAAGAAAATCATAAACTGCTCTTGTACAGTGCACAAATACAGAAAGGAGATGAGATTTGTCTAACAAATTATTTGGAGTAAATTATGCATCCAGCAGCTACCTGAATCCCTAATCTGTATTTTCTAAAATTTGTATGGGATGTCTCCTCTAAAGATTTTGCAATATAATTACCTAGATCAGCCACTCCACAGCTGGATCCTCTATGGCAGCATCAGTGTGCTTATGTATTCCTGGATGAGACTGCTTTATACACCGTTTCCTTATGCCACTTCCATATTACCTTTCTAAGCAGATTTGTCACCTATTCTGGGAGACACTGTGGCCTCCATTTCCTTCAGTGACCTAAAATAATTAAGAGCTAAATCTCCTGTCTTCAAGTACTTTTGCATATGCTCAAATTTATGCATATGAGTAATTTCATTGATTTTAGTGGATTTATTCATAGGAGCACATTTAAGAAAACTTATTTGAAGTTTTGAGCTTTTAAGAGATTTGTCTTCTAAAGTTACATGCTTCCTACTCTATCAGTAAATAATTTGTTATTGCTCTACAATTTTCCAAACATACATTACTAACAAAAAGACCTATGAATTATTGATAATAAGAGTCCTTAATAAAATTAGCTGATTTTGCTTGGATTTATAGTGTTATTTTCAGTTATATGTGTGTAATTTACATGTCAATATGCGAAATCATAAAAAGACTCACATGTTCAGAATCTTCTTTTGCTTTTCAAAGGTACTTTGGGTCAAACTCCAAAAAAATGCTCAGCATTTCATTGCAGTTTACAGAGATGCTTGGTAGTAAATTTGGATCTGAGCATTAAGAAAAATTGTGTGTTTTTTCAGCCATCTATGGAAGTTACATTGACACCAGGACAAGTATAAATGAGGATGGCTGCAATGTATTTCACTGCTTGTAACCTATACAGACAGCACTGGAGTGCAGTAGTCAGCTGAAGGAGCTGATTTTTGGAAAGGGGAGTTGGAAAGAAAATCTAAATGGGTTAGCTGTTAAGAACAAGAGGCTTTTGATTTAGGAAATATTAAAAGTGAGTTCCTGGATTTTATTCCTGACACACACCCAATTAATATATTTTCCAAAACTGAGGCAATGTATTTGCAGGATTTATTTCATATTAATAGAGGTATTAAAGGGGATAAACTACTATCAGTAAGATGCTTTCAATTTTTTTCCACAGGTTTTGTTTCAAAAATACTGAAGCTGTTTCTGACCTAATTGATCAAAAATGCTTTTCTTCAGGAAACAGTGCAAAATTTCTTCTTTTCAAGGCAAATGAGTGTGGGGATTGGTGAGAGAGACAAAGGAAGGTAACATATACTAGAAAAAGTGCCAGAATTTGAGCTGGAAATAAACCTCCAGCGTAACATGCATTTTGATACTATTCATACAACCCTTAAGAACTTGTATTTCTTCATTTGTATGCATACAACTGATTAAAAATGTCTGTCACAAGTCTTTTCTTCCTGCTATTTTTCCAAATTTCTTGGAAAGGGTATTCTTCAAAGCTGTTTTATGATTGTTCTTTAGAAATTTCCACTTCTAGAAAACCTCACATAAAAATAAGCTTGTTAATTAAATAATTTTACTAATTAAAAAAATTGTTAAGAATAAATTAATTATTTTTATTTGAGATTTTGGGAGAAATGTCCAGGTATCTTATCCCAGATCTACTCAAAAAGCTTATTTTTATACCAGTTGCAAAGTTCATCTGCTTTCTTATTATGATAATTATATACATATTTTAATCACCAGAAAAATTACTAAAAAAGATGAGCTTATTGTACAGAATAATTATCATCTATCCGTTAAAGTATTTAATTTGAAGAAATTTTTCAGTAAAAAACCCACAAAAATCACTATGAAATTTTCTTACTGCACACACATATGTATGTTCCATAAACAGAAGGATTGCCTTTCATACACTTAAATTCAGATTTTTAAAAGACACAAACTATTTACACATTATCTCCTGATTCTTTAGATGAAGTACTGAACAAAGAGTACTAAGACTCCTCCCAACAAGTTAACTTTTCCCCCGTGATCTAACCTTACTTTTCTCTCTTTTCTTCTTTTTAATAGCTGCATGGACACCATTTATCAGATACAAGTGGAATACCTTACATAAGGATACATAACCCAGGACTCATGTTAATATTCATGAGGTTGTTGGTGTTATTAAAGAGATTCAAGTAGGTAGTGAACACTGGATTGCTTTCCTCCACCATATATCCTTTATCTGGCTGTTAAAGTGAAGTATTACTAATGCAGTTTTAGCTGCTCCTTCTTTGGAATCGACCTCCTTGTAATACATGCTCTAGATTCTCCAGCATGCGCACCTGTATTAACAACCACAACAATTTATAGTTGCTACCAGAGTCCTAAAGACATGAAAATTCCCAGGCCCAGCAAGTTAGCTTTGAACTCACTGAAAGAAACAAACAAACAAAAAAATTTAGGAACTTCTCCCCTCAAGTCAAAATCTAGAGATCCATTTCTAACATCAGATTTTTACTCAAACATCACTAGGAAAAGCCAGATTGAAAAACCATGAGGTAAAAATGAACCTCTTGATGTTACTGTTTTTTTCTGGACAAATCTTGACATTTTCCAATTGTATCTCCCTACAAAACAAGAGATCATTTTAGGAAAAAAAAAATACAATTACTACATGAAAGGAAAAAACATTCAAATGTTGTTAATTAAATGAAGGAGTGGATGTCAATGTTAATGTGTAGGTACATAAAAAGAACCTTATTTTGCAGATGTATGACAGGGCTCCCTGAAGAACACAAGTTTTTCTATATTAATTCCATGGTAGTTGAAAGCTACATAATCAAAAACACCTTCTGAGTTTGGCAGAAATATAACACTGGCTGTTTAAAATAAAAGGTCTGTATGGAAAGTTCAGCTTTGTTTTGGTTTGGGGTTTTTTTTTATTCCCCTAGGGTCATTGTGGTAAAGGAAATATTTTTATCTAGGCCTCAGGAAACGGTGGTCTGGCGAGTAACTGCAGTGGTATGGATGGTTACGTGAACAGTATTCACTCAGAGCAAAGCTTGCCATCACTTATGTCTGCCCCCAAACTCCTGGACTACAAGAATTAATGTCAATATCCACCCGGAAATATCCAGAGAGGAAGGACTGTGGAAGTTACTACCCTGAAATAACCCTTCAGACTCAAGTGAGGTGAGTCAGAAATGTGAAAGATATTGGTGTGGATAAGCAGAACCCTACTGAGTTAAATTTCAAACAAAAATTCAATGAGAGGCTACCACATAACTCACTTATATAAATGGACTAAAGTGACAAGGAACAGAGAGAGTTTTCTGACTGAGTCTGTGCTTTTCAAGTGAATCCTTACAGCAGAGGCAATGTGGCATCCTGACATCAGAAAAAATCCAGCAGATTTTCTGAGAGTAGTTTAACAAATTTTCACTCCTGTTTTCAGGACTCTAAAGGTATTTCTCACTTGCTCCTCCTGACACAAGGAAGTCCATTTCCTATTCCAGACCTGAAAATTGCTGCATATAACTCTGTAAGTCCATCTGGGTTCTTCTGCTGTAGTTCTGCCCATTCTGAACACCTTACAAACTGCTTGTTTTTTAATTGACTTCTTCAGAAAATATGCAATGAAACTGTTGAAATCAGCTGTCAGAGTTAGAGTACACTCATTTGCTTAATTCCTAAAGGATCTTCCATATATAAAGTTAACTTACAACGTCCCTTATGAGTTTAATCAACACTCTCTTTTGATAACCATTCAAACACACACAGGCTAGTATCTTTCTATGTTTTCCCTTTCTCTTCTATACTGATGGATTTCATTTAGGAAAATATTTTTTGAGGCTTTTCAGCTCAAAAATATTTCAGCTTTACTTTGTATATTCCATTTTTTAGATACTTCCCATCATGTTACAGTTTATTTTTTTCTGCCATTCAATTTTTTTAGTAGACATTTTTCTACAAGAATCCCCTAGCTTCCAAACTTTATCAACATTGCTCTATCTTCCACCTTATGTGTCATAAAATATGACAAAATGAACTCCATTTTCTCTTTCTGTTGGTGTTCTCCTCTATCTTTACTTATGGATGTAGCCTTGTTTTCATTTTCGATTAACTTTGCTAGGTATCAGCACTCATCTCTTAGATAAGTCATATGTAGTTGGAAATACTATGGAAATCTCAGAATAAAACACCATAGCTCATTAGCAATAAGCATTTTTTGGGAGTGTGATGGGCATGGAGAGAGGGAAGAAATACAGTTATAAGATTACAGCTGATACCAGGCATAATTTTTACAACTAATACATTGAATTACTGATTCCATACAAAACCACTTAAAAACAATATAGTGCATTAAGAACAGATGATAAAATAGACTGTATTCTGGCTTACCTCTTTATTTGCCAAACCAGGGCTTCCCACTAAAAAAGAACTGGTGTCTGGCAAATTGCCTGGTTTTCAACATGGTGGTATGGGGAGCTGAGCTTTCACTGTAGTCATGACGGATTAGCAGCAATTTTGGTAGCGCTAGTGGTAGAGCAGCAAGAGTCTGAGAATCAAGCTCCTTTTTTTGACATTGTTTGCCTCAGACTTCGTTTTGCTTTCTTCAAATATTTCAGACAAAACTAGCCAGTAGGATCTAACAATGAGTCTGGGGAGATAGTCTTGTTTTGTATACATGGAAAAAATTCTGGCAGTCTTTCCTTTGAAGTATTTCAAGTCTTCTGTGCCTGAGAGCAAAGGCTTGAAATTTTAAAAGGATTCATAGCATTGATATAAATCCAAATCCGTTCTAACTTGGACAAGTGAGGAGCTTTTGGGAAAACATTTTCAATAGAGGTTTCACACTATTACAGAGTCATGTAGGTTGAAAGGGTCTTCAAGAGGTCTCTAGTCCAACCTTCTGCTAAGAATAAGGTCAACACTGAATTCAGAAGCCAGGTTGCCAGGTCTTGAAAATCTCCAAGGGTGGATTCTGCAGTGTCTCTGGGCAACCTACTCCAGTGCTTTGTTTTATTAACAGTTAAGAAAGTTTTTCTTTATATCCAGTCAGAACCTCTCCATTCCAGTTAAGTCTATTATCTGTTGTTCTCTTGCCATGCACCTCAGTGATAGACTTATCTCTGTCATCTTAGTAGCCTATTGATAGGTGTTGAAAGATGGCTCTGAGGTGCCCCTGAAGCCATCTTTTCAGGCTGAACAACACCCAGTTGCCACAGACATTCTTTATAGGAAATGTTCCTGGTTTGTATTTATTTCTGCCTTGCTTGCAATGGATTCCCAAAACCAAACACAATATATGGAGGTGGGCAAGTATAAGGGAATAAACATTGCCTCAACATACCATTGAGACAATTAATATAGAACCATAGAAGAGCTCTGTCTGGAAGAGCTAATTGGCTAATATACCCCAAGATGCCATTACTTTTCATGACTCAAAGGCACACAAATTGCTGGTTCATGTTTAGGCTACTTCCCCTCAGATCCTTAACAAAGCTGCTCTCCAGACAGTTGGTCCCAAACTTGCAGGGAGTTAGTCCAAGTGCATGAACACACACAAGCACACACACGGTCACACACACACCCCACTGAACAGTGAATTAGGATGGGTATTTAGGAAGCGGGAAGCCCTTACTCTCTAAGGTAGGGAGTCAGACAATGGGCATGACTAGTAAAACCAGCACAGAAAAGGCATACAAATAAATCAGACAGGGATCTTCACGGGTAGAACAAAGGTCATGACAGTTTAAGGGTGTCTAAGCCCAACTAAAAATTCTGAGCTTGTTACTGTGAACAGTGAATTGACAAAGGATTTCATAACAGTGAGTAAAAATGGAGTCAAGTTAAAAGACAACCTATGGGGAAGATGTTGAACTGAGAAGGCTGTGGCAGCTTGGAAGTTAGAAAGGGCATCAAGATTTGGGTGCCATCTGTAAAAATAAGTAGTTCATGAATACATAATCAAATACAAAGCATTATTAAAAAGTAATTTTTTTTGAGTTCTTGGCTATGTCATTAGAGCTTTTGTTTGTGTATAATGTGTATCATTAAAGTCTATTTTTTATTTGCATCATTATAAGTGGATGACTTTAAATTCTAAATAAAACTAAGAGTAGCTTATTTCTCAACCTTAGCTTTATTGACAAATAATGCAATATCAGCAGAACTTCCTGAAGGAAACTCAAAACCTCAGAGGTTTTTCAGCCTTTTCTCCTCTTTTTAAAACTGAGATTTTCTTTTAAAGAAAACACTAAAATTAAGTTTTCTACCTTTCAATTCCCTCCAGCTCGAATCAGGAGTCATAATCTTTGGCTTCTTGAAGAGCAAAATTTGTTTAGACCATTCATGAAGGTTACTATTTTATGCACATGAGTAATGCAGCCTCTGCAAGTTGAACGTGATGTTATCTCTAGAAATGTTACACATAAGATTTATCTTCAAAGATATTTCTGATCTTAACTTATGCATATCTTTGCACACAAATTTGATTTGATAACTTCTCAAGCATATCCAATTTATTTGTGTTTCTCTGTGCTCTATTCCATACTGCAGTTTACAGTTTTACAGTTAGTTTTTGCTAACTACACATGGTAAAATGAGTATTAAGTTTATTAACAACAATCACAGTTCCTTGAGAAAAAGGAAAGAGTGAAAACAAAAGGCTGAGAGATGAAGAAAAGGGAAGGGGAAGGGGAAGGGGAAGGGGAAGGGGAAGGGGAAGGGGAAGGGGAAGGGGAAGGGGAAGGGGAAGG
>JAWWMO010000001.1:89510951-89541974 GCA_035047845.1 Dendrocincla fuliginosa
GGGGGAAGGGGAGAGGAGGGGGGAGGGGAGAGGAGGCGGAAGGGAAGGGGAGAGGGAGGGGAAAGGGATGGGGAAGGGGAAGGGATGGGGAAGGGGAAGGGATGGGAAAGGGAAAGGGGAAGAGGGGGAAGGGGAAGGGTAGAGAGAGGGACGGGAAAGGGAGATGGAGGGGGAGGAAAGGGAAGACAGAAATGAAAATGTGATCATAGGCCTATCAAAGTGTGTGGGGACTTAGAAGATTACAAAGAGCCTTAAAATACAGCAGCAAAATAAGGAATAAACATACAACCATCATTCAGCTTTCCTTGAAGACTGCGCAATCAGTCTGGATGTTAAGAAGTCAGGCTATTCATTCCAAATTAATTTTCTTTTAAAATAAATGTCATGTGCTTGTTTGAAACATTAACTTGCTATCATTGTATCTACACTCTATATACTTCTGTTAAAAGTGTGCCATTTTGACACCTTGCAGAACCTGTAATTTCACTACTTCATGCACCCAATCTCCCCTGACTGGTTCTGGCTGCTTGGCTGGATTCATGCCTTGTGATTTGTCATTACCATGGGGATCCCAAGCAGCACCACTAGTATCACCAACGGAAGGAACCAGGATGCAATATGTAGACCAGGCAGACACCCTGTCCTATAGTGAAGATTGGAACCCTGAAGTACTGACCTGTCGCTACCATGAGGCCTCATGTCAGTATTTCCACAGAGAATTATTTTCTTTCTCAACTGAAGTATTTTGGGGGTTCATTTTTTTCATCAAAATGTCAACATTTGACACATATAATGTCAATTTCCTAGCCATTCTACAGTAAATTGGACCTGATACAAATGTATGTGTATCTCCTCTATTCCTCCATACTAGCTGGTTTTTTCAATAACAAATTATGGGGAAAAGTGAAGATGTGTCAGAATCTATAGGCTCTAATACTGGGATTCATCCGACAAAATACAAAAATCTATAACTGAGACATCTACATCTGAGGTTGTCACCCTGGACTCTTTTCATAATCAATGGAGAGAAATAGGCACTTTAGGGTGTGATTCATCTCATCCTGAAGTAGTTGGCTAAAATAGGTCAGCTGAATCATGTTTTAAAAGCACCTCTTATTCTCCATTGCCATTAGAGGGAATCTGTGGTGACAACTTCAGACACTGACAGCTCAAGTTAAATAAAATTACTTATGCCTTGAGTCCTTAGAATTGTTGCACATAAACTTGTCTTTTTGCACCATAATTTCAGCTGTTCATTTTATTTGTTTCCAAATATGAAATGAGTTTTTCTTTTCCCCTTGCATCCTGTTAAAGCAATCTTTTTACCTTCCTTTTTCCCTACCTACATTGCCTCGCACATCCTTTTTCTATTCCTCTCATCATAATAAAATCAGGTTTTAAATCAGCAATTTTAAGCCAATATCTGAGATACAAAAATGCATGCCATATCACCAAAACCGAGACTCTTCAGTAATGCCTACATTTCTTGTTAGTGTCACCACTAGTTTGTGGTCTTTTGAAATACAAGCCCAGTAACCAAATTATAGCAGTTGTCTGATATACGATCAGATAAAATATATTCCCATGGTTTTTTTCCCTATGAGAACTACACAGAGCCATTTAATAAAGGTGTATTATTAACATAATAACAAACTTCCATCTTCTCTGTACCTATCTGTGGATGCCATGAATTACAAAACCATTCCCTTTCTTTGCTCACACATGGAGAAAGGATTTTTAAGTAGTTGTGGTAGCTTGGGAGTGAAGACTGCAAATACAAAGTCAAATAAATAATGAAATTAGTAGGTGGTACAGTCAACACAATCTTTCTGCATTTTGCCATGCCACAATCCTAGAAGTATGTGACGGAGACATTGATATCTCTTTTGAGCTCTTCTAGAAATGAAGTGTGAATGAGAGTCTAAACAGTGGTTGCAGATCTTTTCCATTAATTTCTCCAACATGGAGCATTGCCTTAGCAGTATCCTGAAAGAAAGCAAACAGCAATAAATCTGACTTCCCTCTCGGTACACTCTGCAAAGGGATATAAAAGAGTGAGGAATGGGGTATGAATTTCACTTCAATGTGCCAGCAACCTGGCTGGGCTAAATCTAGGGTGGAAGACTGAGATTGACTCGCAACTACATACTGCAGATTTTCAAATTTTCATAGTGTAAGAAGCAAAGAGGAACTCTTAGATCATCTAATCTACTTTCTTCTTGATCACAGGCACTTATCTTTCACACAGTTATCCCTACCTTGAGCCAAATAGTTTCTCTGCAGCTAAAGTATATCTTCCAGAGAGTCATCTAATCTTGATTTGAAGATCTCAGGAGATGGAAAATCCACCACTTCCCTCTATAATGTGTTCTGATAGCTAATAGCTATCAGCATTAAAAGTGTGTGCCTTATTTCCAATTTGAATTCATCTGGCTTCAGGCTCCAGCCTTTGGTTCTTATTATGCCTTCCTCCACTAGATTACAGAGTCCTTTCATATCCATTATTTTCTGCCTGAGAAGGTATATATGCCATAAGCAAGTCACCTCTCAATCTTCTGCTTCATAAACAGAAAGATCCAAATCTCTTACCAGAAGGCATTTCTTCCCCATTTTTAAAATATTTCTATATTTCCTTTCTACCTTTCCAGTAGCTTCACTGTGTCTTTCTGAAAATGAGGACTGCAGAGTTGATGCAATGTTCCAGCATTGTCCTCCCCGATTTATAACAGAAAGATCAGCTCTCCTGCTCCCTGTGATCATTCAGCAATAATATTGGGCCTTCTGAGCTATTGTTTGGTTGCTTATCTAGTATGAATCTTCTGTATTTTAAGGCACTCTTTTCAGTTCTGTGGTTTTCATAATTTCTAGAAAGGTAAGGATTGTGCTGTATTAAAGCATCCTACTTCTAATAACCTAGTTTACTAAGCAACCTTTCCATCTCTACAGTGTTCTCTTTGTTGTTTACCACTAACTTATCCATAATTTCTTCCACAAGTAATTTTATGCTGAATTCTGAACTGTTAACAAAATACTTGCAATTATGCCTCTGGTACCAATCCTTTTGAATCAGAGGAGAAATATCCTGTATCCTTTGTATTGTTTTCCATAAGAATAGTAGCAGGGAAAGGGGTCTGAAATGTGACGCTGTCTGATTATCTTCCATGGCATTCCTTCTATGTCAGGACTTGCTCAAAATTATCATCAGTGTACTGAACATTTCTCCAACTCCTTTTAGGAATCCTTAGGTGCTGGCTATCCAGTACTGATGATTTCAGAATGTTAATCACTAGATTTTGTTGTTCAGCACCCTCTTTGATTACTAATGGGGAATCTCCTTTATCTTTATGCAATACCAATTGGGCTGAACTCCTTTGCTCCTTGGAATGGTTAATGTATAAAGACATTACTTTTGATGCATGTGAAAGTATTGGAGAATTCAGGATGAACTGGATCAACAGCTGTAAGGCAAACACGTATGGCAGGATTTAAATGTCATGCCAAAACCAGAAAGGAGTCTGCTTTCTTACACTTTTATTTCCATATGTATCAGTCACCCATGAACTGTGAAAGTCCAAATCTCCCTCTTTTCTGGAAATAAGGATCTTGTTCTCTTGTCTCACAGAAGAACCAAATAGTGTAAGCACTGTGATAAAGGAAGTCTATACTGGATAACTTCTGAAGTTCCACCTAATACCATTAATTAGAAGAAGTGCAGGAACTAATCTTTTTCCCAAAGTCTGATGGTGCTAGTTGGTGAGGTCTACACTGCTTATGAGTTTTCCTTTTTTGGGGGGCAGATTTGTCTTTGAAACACTTTCATATATATTCTGTGACAACTGAGAAGTGTAGACCTTCAACACGATATTTTCAGGGCCACAAAATTCCATCCATGCTGTGCCTAGCAATTAGCACACATACTCTCACAATTCTTCGAAGGCAGTCAACAAGCCTAAAAGCTTAGTATTTATTTAGCTCTCTAATCTCCTTTTTTACAGGGTGTCAATGTAGACTACTCAGAATTCGCACCATTAATGCCTGTGCTGAACCACCTTCATATTAATTGATAACCTATGAATTAGACTCTCTAACGCCCTCTTTTACCTAAGGTCAGGCTTTTTTCTGAATGTCATTACCGAGCTCCATGGTTTCAGTGGCGGGAGAAGTCTTTACACAGAGAAAACTGATAGGATTCATCTTAAGATTATCCTGAAAATGGGGGGGCTTCCAGTTGGAACCTAGTCAAAGGCACACAGATTTAAGCCACCGCATTAACTGCTGAGATGCTCTCCTAGAGTAGGAGGAAGCATCCTCCATAGTCGATGACTCTGGGAGCCCAGCTGAAGCAATGAGCCCAGCATTGCCACCCAGCACTGCCCCATGAAGATTTCCTCAGCTACCTGGGAGACATTCAGTGCAGGTGACTGAAGCTAGAGATTGTGAATGATTTCCGTTTTTGGGGGGGAACAAACAAAAGTACAAAACAATAGAAAGACAACTAACATGCAGTTCAAATACCTTTTATCCTGAAATGGCTGCACATTCAGACACTGACAGCTTCCTCTGAATCATGCTGTACTATAGCCCAAGACAGAAAAGTGGATTAGATAATATTGACAGTCACTGCCTATTCAAATGCCCATGTTAGCTGAAATAAATGCTGCATGTACTAAAGAACAATATTTAGGATGGAAAATCTCACCTGTCTCTATTGTTATGCAATGTAAGAGACATAAATGTATATACTTAACCAAATAAAATTGTTATATACCGCCTTGCTTCTTATGACATTTATCACAAAAAGCTACTCAGTTCAGTCCAGTACTGTGTTAGGAAAATGAGAGGAGCACTTACTCCTTCACATTAGTTAACATGTCAAAAGCTTTTTATCTCAAAGATATTAAATGTTAAGAACAGTGTGTTTCAACTTCTGAATTGTCATACATCAAAGATTTTAGAGGACTTCTTTTTTAAATTGACAGTTGTCATTTAATATACAATATGATCCAAAGCATATTATTTCTGAATGTTACCAAGGAGATTTCATTGGCTTTTGTGACATTTCCAGTCTTTGGTATAATTGGCTAACAGCTTTTTTAACCTAATATCTTTTAAGAAATAGTGTACCTGGTGGTCTGGGGCATCACATCTACTGTTTTCTCTTTTCTTTGTTGTCCAAAAATGTTACTGTAATGATAAAAAGTGACATTATTTTAAAAGATAAGAAACACCAAAATTATTTTCTGTCTGACCTTTACAGTTACCAGAACAAGCGGCTTCTGTTAGCAAAATAGTTCAAGCTTTTTATCACAAAGGATATTTGGCAGTCTTCCATAAGAAAAAAAACCTACATGTAGTTCTTGTCAGAGGAAGTCATTAAGCCCTCTCTCCTTATGCCAGGCTAACATTTTAACAAAAATGAAATTCTGGGTATTTTAAGATAGAGGAAGAAGTTGACTGTGAGAGGCAGGGATATTTCACATAATGCTCTTTATGAGTGCACTAATGTAGTTTTATGTCTTTGACTGTACCACTTTGAAGCAAATACATTGGGTTTACCCAACAGTTCAAGGAGAGTTTGGTGACCTTCATTTCCCAGCTGCACATTTATGCATTTAGAGTTTTCTTCTTCACCCTGGCCTGTGTTATTGGAATGATGCTCCTTCTTAAGGGGAGGCTTGGAAGTAAGACAGATAAATGACTGAATGGCTCAGTGTGGCTAAATTGCTATATTTATGACTTTATAAATAATTATGGCTACTTCTCATCCCTACTGGTTTTTTCCAGGTAGAGGCTTGCGAATCAATTCTTAACTCCACTCCATACCTCTCATGGTTGATTTTACAGGTTACCACATAACTTGAGGGATGGAAGTGCTTGAGATCTCAAAGACTCATCTAGCACAAATCCTTTTAACGGCTGTTGTTGTTCTAGTTCTTCAATCCAAAGAAGAATGATACATGTCTTGCTTTCAGCTCACATGGCAAAGATATGACGTTGTCACTGATGCTTCAGAAAAACTGTATGAGTCATGTTACAGTAACAACAAAAGTTAGAACAAAGCCCTCTTTCTTGTTGAAAGTTTGCTGGTTTACTGTCTTTTGCTCAGCTGGTCATACTGAACTTAGCCTGTAAATGAATGAAATACATTTTAGGTGCACGAAAGCAAAAATACTATTTAAAAACATAAGATTCCTTTAGGAAAATAATTGGAGGCAGCTATAGTCATTACCTCTGGAATATATAATTCTTCCCATAATTCTTAATATAAATTGAATGCAGTTGCATGCCACAGTATTAAAGAATATATGAGTTAAGTATCTTCCTTCTCCAAAGATGAGTGGTCTAAAACCTGAAAAATTACAGTATATGCAAATGAACATAAAGGACTGAGACTTTACTGACCATTTCTTTGTGTTTGGGGGATAGATTTCTGCATGGCATAATATTTCCACTTGCATTGGTTTCCTGGCATGAAAATGTTTATTGCACTCATTAGCTAAGAGGATGTCGGCACTGGTCCAATGAACACAGATCTGCCTTCTGATTTCAGCCATTAAATTGCAATGGGATTCATAGGCTTAACATTGTGGGTGTGAGAATAATAAAATGGAACTCCATCTTTAGCCCAGTTACCATGGATGCAGTTAAAGGTCATAGTGGCAGCTGCTAACTAGTTGCCTTTTTAGCTGTATTTCCCCTCTTGCTATGTGTTTTTGTGTACCTTAGTTTTTGCAAGTCTGCCTTAGAGCAATTCCACTTCCTTAACTTGGTATATGGATGTCTTCTTCAACATGATGGGTGCACTCCCATAAATATTTTTCTTATGGGCATCCCTTTATTGAATTATTTGTGATTTAATGGGAAATGAATGCAAATATCTCAGGGGAAAAAAAAAAAAAGACAAAACCTGAAAAAAAATAAATAATAAATACAGCCTGCTCAGGACCCTGATTTATTTCTATTTTCTGCACTCTGCTTCACATTCCTAACTTGGGGCGGGGGGGAAGGGGGAAAGTAAGAAAGAAAGAAAAAATCCCTGTATATAGTGAATTCCCATCCCTGTTTAAACTTGTAATGGGTTCAGGCACTGAGGTATTCACAATGTGGAACATCAACTACTACTTCTTCATTCGGCCCAAAGTCCTAGGAGTTAATTCCCCGGACTGCATGAAGTGTCAGAGTAATTACTGCTGATCAGCCCTATTTCTCGGCATTCTGTCCTGCTTTGAGAGGCACCCTGTTTATTGATGCACTGCCACCTCATCACAGTGCTTTCATTCAGGCAAGCTGCTTAATCGAAAGGGCTTGGACAATGCAGGTTTTTCAAAGAGAAGTGGAAAAAAAATTAAAAGTAACCAAGTAAAATAAAGTGAATGGTAAAGAAACCTGAAAGCTCTACAAAATATTTTCTTATGTCAACACTTCATTTCAATAGATTTTAAAACTCTTATTCATTTCCAAAAGAAGGTACTGTGAGTCTTTTCTGTGGTGACTCAACTACGTGATCACATCTTTTTGAAGATTTTTAAGAACACTGGGCTGGAAGCCATTCTTGAGGAATGTTTATCACTTTTGTTGTGTTTATCTATAGGCGATGACTGTGTCAACTTTATGAACCACAATGCAAAGAAATTTTTTTAAAGTTTTTGCCTCTCTGTTTTAAAGACACATTTATACTACTTGTCATTTCAGGGAAATAAATTAAGTACTACTTGAGCCAAGTATTTTGGTTCCACACAAGGATGGCTTCTGGTTCTCTTTGGCAGGATGCCACTTTATTAATTTTTATTTCAAACACAATATGAAACTTTTAATTTTAATATAGT
Source organism: Dendrocincla fuliginosa (assembly GCA_035047845.1). NCBI lineage: Eukaryota > Metazoa > Chordata > Aves > Passeriformes > Dendrocolaptidae > Dendrocincla > Dendrocincla fuliginosa. The sequence continues at coordinate 89,518,778 of JAWWMO010000001.1, forward strand.
ATGTAAAGGTGATGGCTTATACATAAAGCCTACACTGCGACTAATTCATGCTCCTCCTCTCCTTGCATTTCTATGAATTTTAGAAGGCAGCAGAATTCTTCTCAACTTCAATACTAAGAGGCTTTATGTATTTGTTAGAGAGGATAGATAGAATGATTTGGGCTAGCATTTTGATTTAGAACTTGGTGTTTTCCTTGATAAAGTCACTTTTAGGCACTTGCAGGTCTGTGGCTACCCAGACTGTAGCAATTTTTTAGCTGAGTCTGTTTTGCCTGTAAGAGTGAAATAGGTTGCCATGCGGAAGAGGAAACAACCAGGTTTTTATGACAAACATAAATGTAAACAAACCAGTTATCTGTTTGCTGAGATTCTTTTAAAGACATCACCCTCCTCAGTGGCATTGCTTCATTAAAAAATAATGTTTTGTAAGTTGTTCAACAGTGTTGTTGAAAATATCAGAATAACACTGCTACAGCTATTCCAGTGTCCTGTTTTACTGCTTCCTCCACACTTTAAATCAGAGAATTTCTTCTTGTGCCTTGTTTACTGTTGATATTTTCTGGCTGATTGGATAGGAATGACATTTTGACAATTTACTGTAGCAGTAAGCACTGTACAAACAAAAGGTGCTGATGAAAACTCGGAACCCATTATTATGTAAATTATGGCTGACTAACACAGATTCCATCTCCCAGTCACCATCATTGAGACCAGTTTTACTCAATGATAATAATTTTCATGATTGCAGTCTTCAGAGAGATCAGAAAAATGCTCTAGCTGTTGCATTTATCTACAGCGGGTACTTGACCCTTAATTAAATTCTGAAACTTTTTTATATAATAAGGTAAAATACAGCTGACACTTCTATTCAAACAAAGAGCATCAAACATAGATCTACCAAATAAGATAAAGGTATTTCAGACTTACCTTGTATTAATGCTAGCAAATACGAAGACTACAACATCCTTTGAAACAGAGCTTTAAGTTTAAAATACAAAAAGAAAAAAGAAGAAAAAAAAAGAAAGCATTCTGTTGGGCAATTTAAATGTTGCACTTCAGTACTGTGACTGCTGAATGCTGGGCTTGCTCTGCAGAATGGTCTTGAACTTTATATTAAAATATGCATGACAGCAAAAAAAAAAAAAAAAAAAAAAAACCAAACCAAATGAGCTTTGAGTATATAGATCATGTTTGCTCCCATATATTATTGCAGTCATAAGTGAAAAAAGATTATAAGGTAAAATAATGTGCTAGTTAGTCTTCATCACTAACTTTCATTAGACAGTACTCTCCCAAATCTTGAAAACTGTGCTTTGTAAGAGTATTCCTCCTAAAAACAAATTAGAAGCAACTCAAGGTACTGCACTACTGAGCTAGTGTTCCGCTACTAACAGAAACAAAAATGATTAAATATTGTATAAACAGTTAATTTTCCATATGTTCATGTATATATGTCTCAAAAACAAGACTGAGAGAAAGGGATACACTGTAGACAAAAAGGAAATAACACTTTTCAGTTAGTATTTATATTTTTAAAACAGCTCTGTAAGCTTTTGGTTTTCTTTCCCCTCTCTCCTCCCCATCCCAGTTTTCCCCTCTCCTTCCCACTTTCCTCACCAGTTTTTCAAATGAGAAAATGGCCAGTCCAGGTAAGCCACAACAGTCCAGGTAAGCAGTAACAGTCAAGCTAAAAAGGTAGGGTATTATAAAAATAGAGACACAGTATTTCTTTAGACATAGCACTTTGCTAAACTGTCAGTTCATAGAGCCAATGAGCTAAGAAAAGTAATTACTTAAGTGGATTTCATGAAGAGTAGAAAGATGATTGTGCCACATTAAATAACAATTGTATCCTTAATGATGTGTTGGACTATAATACAAACATCCTTCTGCCATTATATGCAGTACAATATACCTTTCTAATTACTCTGGTGGCTTCCTTTTCCTTTATTAAGATGCTATGCTTTCAGAGACTATGTGAGCATTATATGAGCTCTTGAAAAAAAAAAAAAAAAAAAAAAAACTAAAAAAAAAACTACAGTGAGTGCAGCTGCATGGTCATTGATAAATTGGTTATAAATTACTGAGACAATGTATATGAATGGAATCATTGTTTTATTCCTTTTCTTTCCTTCATGAAATATAATTTTTCTCAGATGAGGTGTAATGAAATAAAAAAAATTACTTCTCTACATTTTTTTGGCATTCCTAGATATGTAAGGAGTATAGTAATGTAAGTCCAGATAATTAATAAGGTAGATTGAAGACACCATGATAAACTTATGAAAGAAAGCTAGAATGGACTACATAATTTGGTATTATTAATTTCTGTGATTTCTTGCTTATAGCCTGTGAACCCCTGGGGATCCTTGGGCTTCCTGTCAGTGGTCCCTGGAAAAGCTGTTTTATTATCTGCAAACTTAAATATATTACATGGGTATTCCTTTCCACTAAAAATATTTTTAGGTTGTCTGCAAATTCAAAAAGGTTGAAAATCACTTCTCCATTTCATTGCTTATATTCTGATCCCTTAGAGATGGAAACCCTACACTCCTTAGCACAGCCTTCTATAAATCCGTATGGTTTCTATGATTTCAGAAGTTACTTTTGTGTGCTGTCTGACCACTCATAAGACTTGATTTCCTAACATTCTGTCAGCACACAGAATACTTGGAAACTCTACTCCATTGCACACGTTAATAGTCCCACCAAAGGAAAAAGAAACATCTTTTATGTGGAAATTCTTCCAAATGTATAAAGGGATTGAAGAACTGAGGAAAAAAAAAGCAACATAAAATTGGACAATTCTGGATTCTCTATCAGAGCCTCACTTAACTCCTACAATAGAATTCATTGTGCAAAAGCAAACTTGAGTAAATAAACAAAATAAAACCTGCAAAATATTATTCTTCTCTGTTGTCTCTCAGTAGAGCTGCACTCCTTTAACTTCTGACTCATATTCTTCTGTTGCCAATTAGTAGCATTAATAACAATATTTTTATTAACTGTTCCGTCTACTTCTGGGCACATTTCACACAGTCCCAAACTAGATAGTCAGTTGGGAATTTTACCAGTAAAATCGATAAAATATTTTCAAAGTTCCTTCCCACTGTTAGGTGACCTGAAGTTATCTTAGATGAAATAGAACAATATTCTGGTTTTGAAAATCAGGTTTGGCTTTTTTGAAATATGGCACTAAAAGGAAAAATACATCATAGCATGACCAAACTGTTTTGTGGTTCTCTTCAATTGTGAAAAACTTTGTCTCGCCCATTGTGAAAAACTAGGACACATTATACAGGCAGTTTCACATCTGACTGTTCACACATTGTTAAAATAAGGCAAGACAATGTCCGTAATTTGAAATAAAATCCATCTATAAAATTCATATGCAATAAACTAAATCCATACCCTACTAGCAGCTCAGCAAGTATATATTTTCTCTTTAGTCCCAAATACTTACTAATACAGTAAGAGCTCTGTGCTTGGATCATGTGTTAGGCAGAATTATGGGAATCTTTATAAACTCCCTGCTGCACTGCTTGGTTAGCTCACTTCAAGATTAGTAAATGGTCCTTGGAAAGTTAGCAGAGTAGTTCCCCTGTTACTGTATTTGAAGGGTATAAACATAGCCATATATTCTTCTGAAATCAGTCATATGAAGCCTGAACAAAAAAAAAAAAAAAAAAAAAGGTGTTGCCTGCTAAAACTGCACTTAGGTGAAATTTTTGTGCTGTGGTGAACAAGTAGCAGCTGGGAATAATTTGTCATTCTTACCTGTTCTTACCTGCACACATTATCACCTGCAGAGTATCCATTACTCAGTACTCCCCAGAATGGAGCTTACGGTGAGGAGACAAATTTTGTTACTCTGTTTTCTGGGAGAGAAAGGTTGAAAAATCTTCTGCTTTGTTCTTAAGGTTAGTACTTACCTACTTGGATTTGTTCAAATCCAAGCATATTTTTTCTTGAAAAATGAAATAAATTATTGAAAATATGTTGCTTATGTCATTTCCCCCTCTTTTTAAGGAAGAAAATACTGCTGGGAAAAGAAGCAAAAAGTGAAACTGGACAAAGATGGTTGCATATAGTGATTCAGGTACACTTTATAACTTATAATTGCCACATCATACCACAGATCTTTCTGCCTGTCAGAGAGGATAGTGAGTCAGACTCTCTTTACATTTGTGAAAAGTTACTTCTTCTCATGTATGAGAAACATGTAAGTTACATTTGAGACATTGAGAATTCTGTTCAGTAGCAAACTTTAACTGTGTTTTGGCACCTAAGTGAAAATTTTCAGTTTTAGAAATCCTTAGTCAGATGATGCCTTGTTCTTAGGTGTCTGGACTCTCGAGTCTTGATTTTCAGCAAGGTGTCTAATATTCCTTGTTGTATGAAGATCTTGTACCTAGAAATGTTTCTGTGAAAAAAAAAAAAACTACTCAGCTTTCTCTTTTTGTTGGGTTAAGGAAGCATCTTTAATTTTCAGGTGCTTTTCCTGTTGTAGATTATCTCCATATCACCTGAAATAGGCTATAGATAAAGCTTATCTCATCTACTTTCAGAGACTGTCATTCAGTTTGCTCTAGAACAGCAAGAATGAGGCTGATATGGAAAAATAATTTCCTGAAACTGATCTGTCTACTGTTACTTACCGAAAAACAGATTGCTTACTGTGATGGTGGCAGTGAAGAATGCAGCTAGGGATGTAGTTCCTGCATTCTCAGCACATACCTTCTTGAGTGCCACAGTCATTTCTGGTCACTTCCATAATCCAGAAGCTGGTCAGACAAGTTTTGGGAGCCACCGCTGGTTTTACAAAGACCCAGGGTTGATCTGTGTTATAGACAGACTTCTTGATGCCTAAAAGTCCTACATAATTCTGATCGTGGGAGCCTGCCTTGAAAGCCAAGAATGAGAATGCCTTATTGCAAATGATGTAACATTTTTTTTTCTGTTCAGTTTTCTGATCAAAGATCTTGGAATAACTGTACCCACCACCAGTTTGTCTTGGCAACAGCTCTGCCACATGGAAAAGTCATCTTGTCAACATTATAAAGAAGGGAAATCAAGCTTGTCTAAGATTGTATGGCAAGGCGCTGTATAGATAAGAAGAGTGTTTGAAATCTGTATCTGAAGCTCAAGTTCATTCTCCTCCTTCTGAAAGGGAAAATACTATGACAGTATATAAAAGATTTAAGTTTGGGATGGAATTTGCAAAATTCACTCTTTAAGTATGCTTGCTGCTTAGGCAGTACACATTCACCATGGTGTGCAAGTCTGCCTCCCCCCATAAATGGGTGGAGAGCTTACTTGTTCCAGCAGTGCATGACCTTTAGAAAGTTGTAGAAATATAAAACTGGACTTGTAGTGAGACTTTTCACCTTGGTTTTATCCAAACATGAGGAAGTTGATTCTTCTGGCCCTCTAAAGGGTGTTGTTGCCTGTTGCATTCCATTGGCTGCTCCTCAGTGCTGGTCCTGAAGGTGCTGTGAAGGTTTAGCATTCCACCTTCAAGTGAGTTGGACTTATGAACTGAAACTAAGATCAGAACTGGCAGCTAGGCTTGCGCCAAACTGAAGTTTTATTTATTTGATCGTTTCATTGCAAGGTAGACACTGTGTCTGTGGTTTATATCTTTAAAATCAAATAAACTATTTATATATAGTGAAGAACTGTAAAACACATAGACCTTATTCACTAATATTTTTATGGTTTCTTTACACTTGACAAGTAAAGAATTTGTGAAAGTGTCTTTTTGTACCCAAATCCCACAGATTTCTCGGGGTATTTCTTGGTTGAATTAAGAGAAGGTGCAATCTAGATTGTTAACACAAACGTAGCTCCTGTTTTTCCTTAACATGCAGCATGAACCCTCCTGAGTGAATTTTTAATGCATATTTTTTTCAGGAATACATTTGATGAAAACTTAAGAAAATACCATCAACTTTTATCTATTTAACATTTTCCTGTTATTAAATGAGAATACCTCATGTGAATTTCAGGTCAGAGTGGAAATATAAATTAGCTACTGTTTTCCTTCCTCTCCTGATAATATTGTTTTGTTTACATCACCATGGAAAGCTTTATGCAAATTTTCTTGCCACACCATATCCATTATACCTTAAAGAGAAAACAGTCTAATAAAAATTCTCAAAACAGCTATTACTTGTAGGAAAGGAAACTAAAGGTCTGCAGTCTTTCAAAGTGTCATTGCCGCTAACTTGAGATTCATAGGGGGAGAAATCAGAACTGTTCTTTCATAAAGACAAATTACAGTGTGCTCCAGATGAAGCCAGCGAAGCAATGGAGACGCTTCAGTTTCCATGCTAGTTCTCATGTGATATTTTGGTCCTGTGAACAAGAAGCTCTTGGATTTTTTTGACACTCATGCTGACAGTTTGTTAGGTCACTCCTGCACACACCTTTACAGCTGCAGTTGCCACTGCATATGTTGCAGAACATGTGGAAAGCCATTAGTTGTTTCAGTCTGCATCACTGTCATTCTAAAGTACAATCTTGCCATGCACTTTGCACTACGAGGGCTAGAAAACCAGTATCTTTCATAGTAATGACTTCCAGTTTACAGCCTTCATTTGTTATATTTCCTCAATAGCTGTTGTGTTGAGATTAACTGCATAAATGGTCTGCAGCTGGCTGTTATGAATTAAGGGAGTTTAATCAAAGTATTTCTAATGTACAGCATAATGATAATACATGGGGGAAGTACTATTTAAGAGATAATGATGGCTTCAGAAGATCACTGTTGTAATGTTTAGTGCATATGCCTTCAGCATTGAATTTGTTGTTGTTCTGAATATGCTTAATGGATCAGTGAAAAGCTGCCTAATGTGGGATTGTTTGATGGGGCTGACAGAGCTGGAATTAGCCCATTGCTGTTTACTGCATACAGCCATTAAGATTAATTGCTGCCAGATAATTTTGACTGTTTTTATCTTTGGGAAAAAGTGTCACTAATGGGTTTATAAATTGGTTCACTATTACTAATAGTAAGGCCAGTGTAACAGGAGAGGATGTCAGCAGCTAATTCTAAAGATAAAGGTAAAAAGTATAAAGTACTATATGACTTGCTAGTTTTAAGGGATAATGTTATCTAATAACAGACAGACTGATATATGATGCTCATTAATGCTATTTCCCGGGCTTTGGGTTGAACCTAATAGATGCTAATAAAGTCTTATTTGATGTACCATTAAAAAGCTCAATCTGTTTTCTGCATTAATGCACAGTGTTGTTTATCACATTTTCAGTGACTAAAACCCAAACCCTCAATCTGTTACATAACTGAACAGTATCAGGCTAGTTATACTTATTTTTGTCTTTGTTTAGGGACGCAGAAAAATTTATAGGGCAGCCACACTTCTGTATATACTGTATGCAATTCATATCTCTCAGTTTTCTGTTAACAAAAACAACACTTCAGATTTTACTTTAGTGTATCCTCTATTACATATATTGTCACAGGTAAATTCAGCAAAGCAGTCCCTCAAAGAGATAAATTAATTGGTTTGCGAATGTTAGAATACAGTGATGGAATGTGGACAAAGGACTATGCAGGGAGGATGAGTCCACATTAGAGGTTAATATTCTGGTTAATATACATGTGTGTGCAGTGCCTCTAATTTGTTGTGTATTAAAATGAAAGTTCTTCGTGCACTGAGTCTCAAATATATCCCTTGTATCTAAGAGCATTGACAAGGGAGTGTGAAAAACATGCACTAAATAGTTAGAAACACAGACAAGGAATTCTTAATGAAGACGGGAAAACCAGTAACTCATGAGTAGTGAAGTTGTTCTCTTTTCAAGTAGAGGTAGTGTAAATTATGAAGTGATTTCCTTCTCAAGTTGAAAGAGCATTAATATTTTTCATGGCCAGTTTTTATTCTGGGCTGTTAACATCTTTTTTTTTTTTTTTTTTTTTTTTTTTTGAACTCTGGATAGTACAACAGCTCTTGTCTAAAGAAAAAGGACAATCTCAAAAGATACCAGAAAAAGCTGTTTGCATTATTTTTCCCCTCGAGAATGTTAACACGTGAAGACCTTTGAAAAGTTAAGAGGAAAAAATCATAGGGTGGTAAGATCAATCCTGCTGTATTTGCTTGTATTTGTTTCCACAGTAGTATTCCAAGTGGCATTTTTGCTTCTTTGCCATTAAAGACATGAGCCCCTCATTTTGGTTTAGACCATTTCCCAATGCATCCACTTTAAACTTCCATCCTTTTGCCATATTTATGCCATCTTCCTATGTAGCTAGAAATGCATGTTTAGGTGTTGGGATCTTATGTAGGAAACTGGCTACAGTCTAAACATTCTTCCTGATATTTGTATATTTGAATATTACACAATACTGCCTGGGCATAGCTATTTGGGTTTTTTCACTGTGTCAAGAACCTGACTTCCTCTCTCATACCCACCATCATGGGCTCCATTATACATATCTAATAAATCCTCTTTCAGTTAAACTTCTGTTTGTATACAGTGCTAACACTGTTTTGACTTAAGTCAATTTAAAATAAATTTCATTAATTCAGTACAAACTCTATGTAGACACATTAATGTTGTGTTACAGGAAGCTCATTTTGTTTTACTTCTAACTCAGTATACATTAAACCAGGCTCTGTCAGGCTTATATTGATTTAAAAGAGCTAACACTACCTATTTCACAGTGATTTTAAATCCTACTCTTAGTTAAACCAATGAAATTTGAACATAGAAAGTCCCAAGTTTTGTTCCCAAAAAGTATTGCCAAAGTTTCCATGCAGGACCCTACATAGGTGCCCATTAGCCTCTCCTTTCTATTGGTAATGATTCTAAATAACGTCTTGAGGCAAACCTTGATTAGGTTGTTAGCCAAGCTGTCTGTGGCAGGCAATTTAGGATGACAGCTTACATGAAAATTATTCCAGAATAAGGTTTAGTGTTGTGGGTTGTCTTACTGCAGAGTAGCTGTACTGGAACAGTTCCAGGTAGAAACACTCTGAAGGAGACTTGAGTATTCTTGTGCCAGTTTGGACAGAACAGGACATCCTTTCCTGTGTCCAGAGGGAATGGATTCCTTGTGTTAGATCAGCAAGCCCAGATATCTTGAGCAGGATACAGCATCTCCAAAAACAGCTGTGTTTGGTGACCTGAATCCTTTCCTATTCTCCTTTTAAGCAATCTCATTCCAAAATAAATGGTCAGGCAAATTTTAACCCTAGGAAAGGGAAGGAAGGAAGGAAAGGAAGGGAGGAAGGGAGGAAATAGGAAGGAAGGAAGGGAGGAAGGGAGGAAGGAAGGAAAACATCTAAGGACATTTTAGGTGAAATTGAAAAACAGGCAAGTTAGACATATCACACAATGGGATCCTCTTTCACTAAGCAGAATCTTTCCAGTCCTTTACCTTGCAGGTGTAGCTGTTTTGGGTCATGCTGTACATGCTGTGGCTTGCTTCCTAATCGGCTATTTGGTACAAAGCTGCTCTGATTATGGATTTGCAGAAACAGCATGTTAATCCTGAACTTTCTTTTCCAAACCAAACACAGATTTTGGACTGCTTAACCTAAAAACAACAGTCACTGAAGTTACCCTGGTGTTTCTAAACTTTACTTGAGTAAAATAAAATTATGTTTTTGAGAATACAGGACCTGATCTTCAGTGCAGTAAAGACAATCTGATATGAAATGAACTTGACTGAGTTGACACAGTAGCACCAGTGTCAAATTCAGCAATCAAGAGGAACATATATTTACATTGCAGTGCAGTATAAATGAAAATTGAACAGTTTTTCTTTAAAGACTTTACCAGTATTTCAGGATGAAGGTCTATCACAATTCACTTCATTCTCAAAATTGCAATGAACATGTGAGTTTCATGAACTTCCTGAGCATCCAGCTTTTTGTAGCTCTGTATTTAGTTTGTGTGGCAAGATTCTGGTATTGAGGGGTTTCTGAGGTGGCTTCTCTGAGAAGCTTCCAGAAGCTTCCCCCATGTCTGACAGAGCCAGTGCCAGCTGGCTCAAAGAGACCCACAACTGGCCAAGGATGAGCCAATCAGCAACAGTAGTAATGCCTCTGTGATAACATAATTAAGAAGGAAAAAGTTATTGTGCAGAAGGAATTGCAGCCAGAGAAGAGGGGAGTGAGAATATTTGAGAGAAACAACTCTGCAGACGCCAAGGCCAGAATACTCGTGAACCTTTCATTATATTTTCCCTCCACTATCCAGTCAAAGAAGGGAGTGATAGAACACCTTTGATGGGCACCAGGCATCCTGCCAAGGTCAAACCATTACAGGCTCCAAGTGAGAAACATCTGTCTTGCTAGAGCAATCCAGGTTTCCACCTAACATTCCTGGATGATTGCTCAGATTCAGCATAGCCCAGGTCTACTACCCAAAAACCCTAGATGAAGGTACCAGCCAGTCATTAGGTTAGTCTAAGCACTACTCTTTTCCTCCATCTGTGCTCTGTAAAGTATGAAGTGAGAACAGTGGTGCTTTCCAAACATTTTCTTTCCTCTAACATGCTGTAATTCCAAATACTTGCCTAAAGCAAGCCCATACCCAGTGGCTTCTGGAGCAAGAAGAAGTAGTATTGCGGAGCATAGACATATCCACACAGGTCTTGAGACATTGTTCATTTTCCTGCTCCTTTGCCACCACAAGTCCCACATCACTGACACATAGAAAATTAATGTAACCAAGAACAGGGCTCAACATCAGGCCTTCATTACCCTTCAGAAAGCAGGACCTGGCTGACACTAAGAGATGTCTTCAGGAGAGAAGGCTAAGTATCCAGCTCAAAGCAGAAACTTCACTCAAGTGCTTTACAGGACTGTCTTGCCCTTTCTATTGTTTAGACAGGGAGCCTTATAAAACTAACCTCCTACCTCAAGTACTTCATTTAAGTTTCTAAATTTAGGCACTGTGAAGTGGCTTATAGTTTTCTTTCAGTAAGATTTTTTCGTTGTTTGTTTTGGTTTAGGATGAAATTCACTTCTCAGCAGCACACCAGTTCAGGACAGATTACACTCTTCATTCTCTTCAAAATCTGATTCAAAGATCTTGTTCCAAAATGGAGCTAACCCCATATAAATCATAGTATCATAGATCTGGAAGGGACCTTAAAGATCATCTAGTTCTGTCACCCCTGCCATGGGCAGGGATGCTTTCAGGTTTATCCATTCAGCAAGATCCCTGCTTTGGAAAATATCTAAACCTAGAGAGATGCACAGTGTTTAGTTTGACACATTGGGCAGGCATGAATTTTATCACAGTCCTGTGTTTCATTTCAGCCTCATCAACAACTGTGATCCTGAAAAGAAAATCCTATGGGAAATCTGTACTTCAGCTGAGGGGAAAAAGAAATCAAGTTGAGGCTCCAAAATTTATAAAGTGTTGCATTAATTGCTTCTTTTCACTTGCCACCTTTTTGATTTATGCATTTACAGCTCATATTTATGAACTTTCCTCTGCAGTCCACAACACTAGGAATGTCTTTTTTTGCCCCCTTAATAAAAGGAGGATTATCAGGTAATAACAGGATTTTTGAAGCTAAGGCACTAAAAATACTGATTGTTGCAAAATGCATGATTAAATGACAAGTCTTGGCAACATCATGAAGTGTCTTTCCTTTCAAGACCAGTCTTCATGTATCTGAAGCAATTTCTCAAATAAAACTGCCTTTTTGTTGTTGTTTTGTTTGTTTGGGTGTTGTTTGTTTGTTTGTTTTTAATGTGTACACAGTCTTGTGCTGTTTATGAAGAAAGGCAAGGATGAACCCAGGCCATGGATAAGTGCTGGGAAAGCATCAGGTGATAGATCATGAAGCCATTCTATTTGTCACCATCAAAAATTCTTTGTCTGATTCATGAAACGTTATTTTATCACCTCACAAAGATATGTGGGATACTCTTTAAAACTGAACTATGAATGTAATGGATTGCAAAACTTTCTCCCTAAATTCACACTTGAAATGATGTTCTGAAATTTTCAAATTGGCATAATTAAGAATATTAGGAACAAATGCAGATACTTCAGGAAAATTAAATAGGTTAGATTTTATTTATTTTTTTTTTTTAATTCAAGTCATGGATATATTATCCTGAAATTAAACTATTTAACATGGAAGATTCTCTCAGCTTCAGACAGTTTCAGGCCAATTCTTGCCAGACTGCAGCTATTACCTCAAAAAAATTACATAACTTGCCTTTTTTTCTGCAAAATCGCTGAAGCCCGACTGGTGCTCCATTATTAACATCAGAGCTGTCAGCATCTCAGGGAGGCAAGAGAAGAAAGCAAAGCATTCCAACCAGCAGCAATGAAATCATGCTTGCACTTAGAGAAATCTTCCCTCAATCCTCTTTACACCAAGCAGAGAACTACTTAAAGTACAGTATACTGAAGGTGGGATTTATTTCACTTTCACTATCTGTAAGTTAGAAGTCTCTGTTAGATGTCTATAAGTTAATGTCAGCTTGACTCCATCTCTAGACAATGAAGAGAGATAGGCAACTCCAGAGGGTTGTTCATCTCATCCATAGACAGGTATTGAAGAGAGATAGAAGGAATCACCCTTTGGAGATGTGTGTCTCTCTCCAGTGACTACAAAGGAAGTCTGTGGTGAGTGGCTTAAACCTGACAGCTAAGGAGAGAGAGATGAAATCTAATCCTAGGCATAAGTAACACAGGAGGAGTTTTACTCTCCTATACTGAAGCAGATGTCATTAGTGATAATCATTGGAAGCATTCTGCATTAAAAAGGCACAAATTGCATCATGCTTATTAGCTAGCATGAGTTGACTATGTATATAACTACAGTGATATGTCATGGGTGTCAAAACCTCCATAAAAAGTAGGAAGGGCAAGTTAAGAAAGAGATGTGGTTCCAAATGTCACACTCTGTTGGGAACCTAACCAGTTTCTGAATGATCCTTTTTCTCTCAGTGTTAACTATTTTACAACTGTCTTAGAGGAATGACAACCCTGGTCATGTTTTTTTACCTTCTAAGTGCCAATTGTCTTTGTTCTAGTTGAGATCCTAACAGCGCGACCAGTTAGTCAACGTGTATTTTACAGGAAGTAGAACTGTATTACAATAAAACTAAGAGAATCAGAGCATTCTCTTCTCTCATGCTTTGAATTAACTTTCCAGCCCAACAAAATATTCTTCATTTTAGTTTCGAATCTGAAAACAGGTAGAAAGTTATCTTCCCCTAGAAACTGTAAGTGGTAGTCTCTGTGGCACCAATTGGGTGGCTTTTGCGTAGCTTCAGGCTAATCATGTCTAGAGCAGGTGGAGCCTGTGAAGTAATAGCTCTTGACCCTGGCTCTCATCTAGACTCCATACAACGTCTTCATGACCCTAAAGCTTCTCTTTATTTCATTTCAAAGAATCTAACATTAGAGAGGGTTGTGCTGGAGCCAACGAGACTGGTGGGTGTTATACCATGGAAGTGACCACACACATGACACACTGTAGAGTTTGGCATGATAGGGTTGTCTGAAGGTGCAAAGTCTGCTGAAAGTATGTGTGAAAACAAAGAATAATGGGAAAATCAAGCCATAGAGGATCAAAATATCTGTGTCTGAACTGGGTCCTTTCCATTCTTAATATAGAAGTGTAGGTGTACTCCAATTTACTTTATCTGGACATGACTTTGGCTGTTTTAATGAAGGAACACAAATATTATCTCTTGTCTTCACAGCCTCTACTAGATAAGACATCAAAAGGAAAGGAATTCAAGAGACCTCTGCAGCCTGTATTAATAGTTTCTCAAATGAAAAAGTGCATAGGCATAAGTTTATGACTGTGCCCAGGAGTTTAAAGGCTCTGTCAAATCAAGCTTGCCACCATCAACTGTATTATGGACATCTATATAGCTAAGCATTCACCCCCCAAAAAATTGCTCTGATTTACATCGAGCAGAGAATGAAGGCCTTTGCAGTTAGTTTCAAAATAGTTCTTTAGAAGTGTAATTCATATGTATCTGAGTATTTAATCGTTACTTAGATGTTCTGTCAGATCCACCTTTTAAATCCAGGTATTTATAGTATTCTTAGTATAGCACATGCCTGAGAAAATATTGTAGCTGTGAAAGTCCAGATTGTGCAATCTACTAACCTAGAAGGTAGTGTCACTTTTATGTGTCCTATATTTCATTCATCCATAGCTCAAATAAATGCAGATTTAAAAAAAAAAAAAAAATCTTTAGTTCTTGCCTTGTTTTCCAGTCCTCAGTGGTTGGAATTTGAGAATCAGGTCATCTAGATAAAAGCTACAGTATTTGCTCACATGGTATGTACCTTCAGTAAGCAGCACTACACAAATAAACAGTATTTTACCTCTTCTTACAGGAAAAAAAAATCAAAATATTGCCATTAGGTGGGATTTATCTCATTGGTCTTAAAAATATCCATTTGATTTTCATGGTAGTCTCAACCCTTAGGAAAGTAAAAATAAAACCAGAAAGTTGTATTTAAATCATCCACATAGACAGGAAGATTTATAAAGTACCATTTACTTGGTCAATCTTTAGGTTATCTAATGGTTTTCTAAAATTAGATTCTACTTTCAAAAAATCAAAACTGTTGGAGTTAGTAACATAGCACCTTTTTAGGGATATTGTTAGATATACAAACATCTGAAAACAAAATACTGGAAGAAAAAGTATCATCAGCTTTGAATGTGTTTAAAGCAACACATTAGAAGTCCTGGTAAGGCTGCATTTGTAGGAAGAAACAAATTGGTTGAGACCTTGACCCCACTGAAATTAATGAGATTCCACTCTCTCTCTTTTGCTATTCAGACACGTTCATAGTGACCATGACCATGAGAAAGATTCTTGCACAAGGACATATAAATGGTAGGCTCTGTCTCTTGAAACAGTAAGTTTATTTGACATTTCTGTGCCTCAGTATTTCTTGTAGTCAGTGCACAATATGTGTCCCAGCTTGAAGGCTTCTAATAGTTGATAGAAGATAAAAATAAACGTTGTTATTTAAAGATTAAAAAAAACTTTTTAAGAGCAGGAGTGAAAAATGTTTTGACTGTTTCATAAAACAAGTGTGAAAAATGGTTGGTGAATAATTTTAAAGGGTCAGTATTAAATTTGTATTTCTGCAATTAAATCCTAGCCAGAATTGGAGAATAAATTCAGTAAAAAAATAAATGAAAGGATCTGATCAGCATTCTGTAGACTTTGTCTCTAAGTGTCCAGTATTAGGGTGTTGGGCCTTAAATGTTCCTGTCTTCTATAATATACCTTCAAGTATGTTCTACTATCTCTTTATATTTGGTGATTTTAATGTGGCCACGACTTTCTTTAAATCTCTTGATTTTATGGGGCTAAAAGTCCACAATACATTCCAGGATTTATCTGACCCTTAAGAGCCCAATGTGTGAGTACTGAAGACAGTGTTCCCTTTTCCCAAAAGCAATAGCCAGGATGCCAGACAACGTAAAACCACTACAAAATATAGTAATGGGAAAGATTTAGGAAGGGGAGAGAGGAAAAGAAGGAAAGAAAGGAAGAACTGAAGGACTGAGATGGCCAGAAAGACTCTGTGAGATGTGCTTGGATCTAGCTGGGTGAGGGTATACAGCACTAACTATACTGATAAAAACAGATTAGGTCATAGGAGTTGAAGGCAGTAAAATAAAAATGTTAAAAGAAAATGAGAGGTTTGGACACAGAGAAAGTAAACATTAACAAGGCATTAAAAGGGATTTTTCCAAGTGTTGCAATGTTGAGAGACTTCTAATATTTTTACTGAAGAGTTGAGAGCCTGGCTGGCTTAAGACATAAGCAACTGCAGGCAGTACACTAGTAAAGTAGACTATTGAGGTTGCATTACCGGCTCCCTGGTCTGTGCCAGTGCTCCAGAAGGGGCAGCTTGCTGGTTGCTCCTCTCTGCAGGAGGATGCAGTATGAGGACCCACCCTGCAGCCACAAGCCTAGGGATCACAGTCCCATTCACTGCAACTCCCTTCCTTTCTCCATCATGCACTAAAGCACCTCTCAGTAAGGCAAAAGTCAGTTCTAGCTCCAACCCTGAATAACCCTGGTGTCTCTTGTTGTCAGATATATCTGTCATTACAAAATTTCCACAATATTTAAGAAGGATCTAGGACAGCTGCTAGCAAAAAGGCTCAATCTCTCATTAAAAAACTATAAATTAAAAAGAACACGCTCACTGCCTAAGGACTGCAACCCTGGTGGTCTAGGCTTCAACACAATGCTGAACTTAAAGTATGTAAATAGGACACTGGTTTCAAGGGTATAAGTTCTGTGTTTAAACTTAGTCATATCTTGAAGCAATCTCCCAAAGACCTTCACTGATTGCAATGCTAATGTGTAAAACACTTAGATATGATATGATTGGGATAGAGCAGCGTGATTTGGTAACAGATAATCTATCACTATTTCTTCAAGCATTCCTCAAGTACCTCAGCAAAATCTGAGATTTAAAAAAGGGGGTTGATCTAACGTATTTGTACTAATATATTTAATGTATTTAAATGTAAAAAATATTAATGTATTTTTACAGAAAGTGGTTTTGCATGTTCCTAGGAAACTGTCCGAAAAGTAGTACCATGTGAGAGTACACTGGGTTAAAGCCAGAGCATCACAAAGCAGAAAGTGCTCCATTTTGCAGTGGTAAAAAATAGAAGTATTTAATACTGGGATAATCCAAAGAAGTGTGTTGCCCTTGATAATGTTTTGTAAGTCAGTGGCAAAATCTTTGTCAGGGCTAAGTTGACCATGCTCAGGTGTATCACAAAGACTGATCAAGACCAAAGAAATTTACTGAGAGTTCCAGAGAGGCTGAAGGAAGTGAGGTGAAAGGACAGCTTGGTAGCAGGGGAAATTCGACGAATGCAGGCTAAAGTATTTTGAAAGAGGAATCATTTGAACTACTGAGATCTCTGAGTTTAGAGAACAGTGAGTATAAGTTAATGAAAGCACTTTCTGGAAGGGAGAAGTGTGGTTGCTGCTGTGGTGCAGTTATTTGCTGAAAGACATTTAACATTCCAGAAGGTATGAAAGAGCAAAAGAAAACAATAATATGAAAAGTATAATAATGTCAGTATGTGACAGTGGAGCAGAATCTTTGGGGGAACCATCTTTTTTTCAAGAGGAATTCTCTGTTTAAAAATAAAAAAAAAAGGCACAGCAAAAAAAAAAAGATAATTCAAAAATATTTGTGAAAATCACAGTAGATATTAGACAATGAGATAAAAAAGAACTCTTTTAATGAAAGAATATGACTAGTGGTTTTGCATGTTATTTTGCCATTGACAAGACTTTACTGTCAGACTAAGTAGGTGATGATGTACTGGGAAAAAGTATGGGTGAGCAGAGGCAAGAGGGTAAGCTCAGCACTTAAGTAGTCCAGCATGCGAATTTTCATGTCCAAAGAACTGTCATGACAATTAAAAAGTTATTGGTTTGGCTGGAATGTAATTCCTATCCCTGTCTGCATCCCCTGTCTATGTTCTGACCTCACTAGCTTCACAATATTTGACAGAGTGCTGAGATCTAAGAGATATCCCAGTACTCAAAGCTTGATAGGAATCCAGGCACTAAAGAAGGAACCCCTTAAATGCTCTCAGGAAAGGAGATTTGCACCTTCTTATATGGTAAAACCTATAGTGCAGAGTGAGTTCATAAGTGACTAAACCCGTAGAAAGCTTCTGACAGATCTGGGACCTTTTATTCACCAAAATACAACAGTCAGGAAACAGATTAACAGAAAACGAGACTTATCAGTACTTGTGCTCAAAGGAAATGTTTCAAAAATCATCTCACCCATCTTATAGGACTAAATAATCAGGCACAACGACAAATGAAACTGCATTTGGTCTGCCAATACATGAGCTCT
This sequence comes from Dendrocincla fuliginosa, assembly GCA_035047845.1. Taxonomy (NCBI): domain Eukaryota; kingdom Metazoa; phylum Chordata; class Aves; order Passeriformes; family Dendrocolaptidae; genus Dendrocincla; species Dendrocincla fuliginosa. Next base: position 89,536,664 of record JAWWMO010000001.1, read on the forward strand.
TTAGATGTTTTACAGGAAATGCTGAATGCCTACTTTTTGTTCAGGGCTATCCTGGATGCTGGGCTTACTGGTGTGATGGACAAATTTGATCCTGAACAATGAACAATTAAAACTATGTAGCCCCTCTGAACACCAATAGCAAACACTGTATTGCATATGTGGGCAAGTGATACAGACACATAAAACTACAAATAAAAGTTTAATAGCCCCTTTCCTGAGCAGCATACGACAGTTGCCAGGCTACGTCTGTTCCTGCCTTTTCCTCAATCCTGTCATGGAAAAGAACTCATTTTCCTTTAAATTCTTGAGGATCCTAATTGATCTGAGCCCCAAAAGTCACAAGCTTTAGGTAACTCAGTCTTAAATGCTACTGCACACACATATCCATGCAGATCTGGTTATCTGCCCAAAGACAGCTTAATGCCTTGGCTCTATTTTGTAATTAAAAAATTCCTGGACACAAAATTCTCATTCCAATTTTATTTTCCTTTTCTTGTTCTTCTATAATCAGTAGTAATTTATTTTGTAGCTCAGGCTCTTAATGTCTCCCCTTTCAGTTCCCGATGCAGTAATACTTGTTTTCTGAATTTCTGGTGCAGGCTCCCTCTTCTTTTGCAGCCTGATTGTGTCCTTATAATCTATCCATTCAGCCTCCCTTCTCTCTTCTCATTGCCCCAGTCTTTAAAATAATTTTCTCCTCACCAGCTACTTACTATCTTACTAACTCTTTGACTCCTGTTTATACGTTAGGCTGTATCAATACTAACAAAATAAATAGGGTTTGGGCCATTTTCTACACTGAGACAACCTGGCACAGGGTGACACTCATTCACACCCCCTTGTCTTTTGAGGTAGACCAGCCAATTCCAACACCACTCAACTCTCTGGTACTTCCCAAACTCTTCCCAGGAAGTTTGAAAACTACCGGGTGGCCCAGGACAAAATCCATCAGAGACAACTCAATCTCTGCAAAATGGACAGTTGCATTCCAGTCCCACTTCTGTCACTGTTAAATTTACTACCACAGACATTTTCACTGGCAGCAGAAAGAACTTCAGGGCAGTGAAGTACGTAGCAGCTTACTTCTGTGGTTTGTAAGAACTGTAATTCTAAACATTTTCCCTATGTAAACTGATTTCTAGTTTTGCAATGTAGTCACTGGCTTCCCAGCTGGTGATAGCTATAAAGCGGCCTAAAGCCAAGTCAGATTCTCTGCTGAGCAGGCACTATGGTTTCTTGCCATAAATGAAACTACTTGAAAGGCAGCCTGTTGACCATGTAAAGGGATGTGCATGACTGTTGTGCAGAGCTAATGTTTTTCCTGCCATCCTCCCCAAAGAGACCTTAAACCTGGAAAACAATGTTTTCATAGACAAATTTAAGACTCAGTCATAATCAAATAGCCTCAGCACAGCAGGTTTCTGCACATCAGTGAGACTGCAGTAACTGTCCACTACAAATACAAGATAATGTGACATACGTTAGCCAGCAGTGAAAAGGGGCTAACCCAAGCCAAATTACTCTGAATATGCCATGAGCTAAGAGCATTTGCACAGGCATTTATTGAGTCTCGACTGATGCATGGTAACAGTCAACCAGAGTAATTTGATCATATGTCTGATCTCAAAGACAAAATAGACTCTAAATTGCTAGTATAGTATATGGGAGATGTAGCCATGACATTTGTTGCATTATCATCTAACCTAACAAGAATGTAAAAGATACACTCCCTTCTTGGCATTATTTTAACACAGTATTTTACTAGCATGAATTACAAAAACAAAAAAAAATGCTATATTTAAACCTATTAAAATGCAGTTTATTCCTCTTTGATAAGGCATAACTTTTTTTAGCAATTGTAATCTGTAACATTGCAGCCTTAGGAGGTAATTTACTAAATAGGACAAAATTAGCTGATTTTTGGACCATTTAAAGGAATATTTCTGTTGAAAGCATATAAACTGTATTAAAGTAATCTCTAAAGTCTTTACCCCTGCTTGAGATTTTAATTTACTCTGAGCTAATAAATTATCCCCTTTCAGAAGCTATTGAAAATTTTCACTTAAATCCTTTTTAAAACTTAATGTGTTCAATTGAATCTTAAGCAATTTATACACACACAGAGCTTGAGGTGGTCACCATACTAGGGTGAAAACTGAAAAGAGGTAAGATTAGCACTAACTCTTCTTCCCTTTGGGATTGCTGAGGTGCTATTAATGAATGTGAATTCCCTCCTCCACCAGAGCCCTCCCCCTACATATGCATTGGTCTGGCTTTTGAGTAATTACTTTTCCATAACAGCGTTTAACAAAATGCCCTGTTCAAAGCCCAGGCCCATTTTATTTCCTGCTGAAGGATGCAACTGCAATCAGGGAAGGCAACAGCAAATCTGGGTCACCCCAGTATCCAGGTTAGCTGGGACACAAAAGCTTGCTTCATCTCAGACAGGGCTCTGTGTTACATTTGCACACTTATCAGAAATAATTTTTTCAGGCTATCAATTATTATATTTGAACATTACATCCTCGCTCTAGGGAGCCCTTAGCAAGCTGTAGCAAAAATCAATCCAGTTTTACAACTTTTACCTTGGCACAGCTCCAACTCTTTATCTATTTTGAGCAGTTATTTAAAGTTGTGGTACCTTTTTCTTTAAGAGTATAGCTAAATTCCTGAGTAGAACATGCCCTCAACGTAGGTAAATACCCTTTTTCCTGTGTTAGGGTTAGTCTGCAAATCTGCTTTGGTTTTGCTTTTCATGGTTGACAAGTTGCGTGTCTGTGGCAATGTTTGTGGGGTTGGGTACCCACGTCTCCAGGGCACTGTATATTTCTCATGGTGGTGGCAACCAAAGCCTCTTATTCCAGAAAAGGGGCACATGGGTGCAGTCCACTCTTGTTCTAATTGATTTAACATCGGTTGCAACTGCAAGTAGTGGCATCTGAAAATCTCTACATGTGTATATCCTGAGCTTTATTTTTCCAGTGTCAACTCTACCTAGGAGGATACGAAGCCGGACTTCTCTCCCCACATGTGTAGGTGCATGAGGCACCTTTGCCAGCACACCTTGAGGACCACCTTCATCAAAGGGGTTATGAATGCCAGCAGTAATAGCAGTGCTTCAAAAGATAGACACCATTGCTCTCTCAAAAGGTGACTGCCTTCCAGATGGTAGAGAGTTTTGGATAGCAAAAACTGGTCTTAGATATTACTATGTCAGTGTAGGTTGCAAAAAACTGACAGAAGATGCTGGTCTTCACTGGAGTTACAAAGAAAAAGACATTAAAAGAGAAAAATTTTCTTAGAGCAGTCTTTTGAAGGGGGTTTATGTTTATTTTAGAAGCAGACCCAGTTTCTGTTTCCCTATTGAATACGCATGTGGAAGTTCACAGAGCCTACACTAATCAGATTGCATATGTTTCCATGTTTCTATTTCTCTACTTTTCAGCTCAAAAATGTGTTTTACTACTTCCTGTTAAAGGTGCTTTATTAAATTCCCTCACAGCAGTTAGCTCAAAGGCTAAGAGACATCTTTTAATTTACAGCATGAAAGTTTATACAAATGCTGGCAAGTGCATAAAGCATGAGTTTGGCTCATTCCGTCCCGTCTGCCTGCACAAACCAGCCATGGCTGTGCTCAGAGAGACTCTGTTTGAAATGGTGCGAGGCCACAGTGACACATATAGCCATCCACTTGCTCTGGTGGGTGCAGGATGTTTCCCTGCATAAGACAGCAGTTGTCAAACAAATGGCTTGGGGACTGCTGACTCTGTTTAGTGTGAGCCGCAGCCTGACCTCAGCTGGAAAGCGATTTCACCCCTCAACCCAACAGGGCTGGCATGGGAGCATGATGTGAGCTGTGTGTCCCGTAACAACAGTTGCACAACATGAACCAAATCACTCCCATCTTCATAGTATAATATGTAGTTTAACATGTCCCATCCAAACATACTCATTTGCAGGACTAGAATTTTAAGAAATTTAACTAATTATATTTCCTCTTCTCCCAAGCAATATCCAGCTACCTTTGACCATGTTATCTTTAGAGATCCTAAGTGAAGCAGGAGATAGCTGGATCTGTCCTATGGAGAATTGTTCCAACAATAGAGCTGATATTTCTAGCTTGTTTATTTCAGAGCTGGACCTCATTTCTCTTTATTTCCTTTTAATTAGTATTTGTGACAGCATGCCAATAGTGGGGACCTTAAATCAAGCCTTTAGCCACTTGCAAATAGTCACTGAAAAGAAAAAGAGTTTATTCTTTTTTCCAGCTCTCACACTTTTGTTACCTGTCTTTCACCTATTTAATTTAAAATATTGTTTGGTATTGAACAGAGTTGTGTAGTGTTAAAGGCATTTGACAGCTATCTATATTTCAGGAGCAGACAAGATAATTCATCTTCTCATAGAAAACATCTGGGATCTTTTAGAATAAAAAGTACTATAAAAATATAAAGTGGTATTACTGAAAAATTTTTTTCACTCCTTTTTTTTGTGAGAAAAGAATTGCACAAGAAATAACTAGAATTTCTGACCTCAGTGTAGACAAAGGAGGACTGGATAGTTGGAGCCATTTTTATTTACTCACATAATGAAACTTTGCAGAGAAAACCAGGGGGAATTTATATTTTGTGACTCATGTTAGGAAAAAACAAGGAACTCAAAATTTAGGTTTAAGCTTCTGATGTAATTTTCTAGTTAAGTTTGGAATGTTTGCTGGAACTTTCTCGTTCCTAGCTTTTGTTAGTTTCTGTCATTCAGGAATCATGAAGTAAATATTTATTAACATGGGAACCCTCCTCCCTTCCTGCCCTTCATATTTGTGCTTCTTATGCTAATGAATGTGCTTTAACAAGGGAACCACATTCCTCCTGGGTCCACATCAGTTCTGGTGCCAACACATTAGTTATTTAAATGTAGTTTTATATTAATTTTTCATATTGTAATGCATTGTTCCCTGCAAATATACATGTAGCTGGTTTTCAACAGTAAACATATATTAAAGTCATTGTTAGCTGAAAACCTTTCATCTTTCATTTTGCTTCCTGTGATAATGCTGGTCATTTCTTACTCTTGCCCTCTGAATTTCCTCAATCATCTTCTTTCTCTTCTACACTTCTGTGGTGACTTCTGTAAGGGTTTTATTTTCTGTTTTCTGGAGCAGACTGTTAAGGTAGATATAGAATTCTGAAACTACATATTTTACATGCATTCAACATCTAGTATCCTCAAAGTCTGGCATAAAGACTTGTAGTCTTTGATTTGGAAAATTCAGTAAACAAACAGGAGTTTAGCAAAACCTGAAAAAGACATG
>JAWWMO010000001.1:89542074-89558680 GCA_035047845.1 Dendrocincla fuliginosa
AGCAAAACCTGAAAAAGACATGCTCTGAACAACAACATTACTGGTACAACACTGATACTTAGAAAAATATAGGTGAGGATACCGTACCAGTCTTTTATTCCTTTCTCACCAATAACAGAAAAAGAAATACTAAATAAATGCCTACAGATTTATTTGTGTGATATAGGATTGCAGCAATATGGAAAGAAATCTTGTTGCTTACTAATTAGGTAAAAATGACAACTACTGTTCTCTGTGAGGTGGGAGTTGTTTTTTTTTCAAAAGACATGTTTTTAGACTAAAAAGTGAAAATTAGACTCCATCCCACATCATATTGCATCGGCTACCATTTAGTATATCAAAAGTTCAGGGCTCGCTGCACTCAGGCTGCTTCATTTTTAGTCATTTAAAATTATCAAACATTTTGATCTCAGGAGTGGGTTACTGTTATAGAACTTGGTAGGAAGGCTGAAGTCTTTGACAATGTTATCCAAAGAGTCCTAAAGTAACACAGACATTAAACCAATGAACTATTAACTGAGGTGTATGTGAGGAACTGCTTTATGAGTATCAGTGCTAGGGAAGTAGAAGGCAGTTAATGAGTTCCCAGTCTTTGAAAGAGCCTTCACAAATGATTCGGGGAACTACAGTGAGTCTGACTTCCACATCAGGTAAATAAAAGAAACTATAACAAAGGAGAGAAATAATGGATATCTAGATAAATATGATATATTCCGGGGAAGGACCAACTGGGCTTCTGTGAAAGGAAGTCCACTTTCACAGATCAATGAAGGTTCTTTGAGGAGTCATAAAGGTTATGGACAATGGTGACCCAACGACTTACATTTTGAAAAAGCATTCAACAAAGTCCCTTAGAAGAGATTTCTAAAGAAATTAAGCTGTCATGGGTAAGAGGGAAGGCCCTCTCATGGATTAATAATTGGTTGAAAGAGAAGAAAAATTGGGCAGGAACAAAGAGTCGGCTTTCACAATGAAAAGCTATTAATAGCAGGGTTCTCCAGGCCCTTGGCATAAGTGTTGTCCAGTGTGTTAATAAATGACCTCAAACAGAGAGCAAATAGTCAGGTGACAAAGTGCTCGAGTGAGAGAGAATAATTCAAGACACTCAGAATTGATACTAATGATAGAGGATTTCAGAAAATCTTCACATGTGAATGGTAAATGAAATTCAGTAAATGGCCACATAGTAGTGTACATGTTATATGCAATAAGCCAACTGCTGCCATTCAGGAAAGACATGTTGGAATTGAGGGTTGCTCTCAGCAAACATTAGTTCAATGCTAAGAAGCAGACAGAGAGACAAGCAAATCTGATCCTTAACGTTACATCAGTTTTAGGTTACTACAAGATTATTGGAAATTTAGAAAGAAAAGTGGAAGCCAGCAGCAAATTAAGAATGAGTAGGATGCGGTAGTTTCTGACCAGGGAAGGTCTGTATAGCCTGAAACTCTTTAGCAGTGGGGGGATATAATCAACATCTAGAAGTCCATCTGGAAAAGTGAATAGGAACATTGTTTTTATAACTGGAAAACAAGTGGTCACCCACTGAAAATATTGAATGCCAGGTATAAAACACATGACAAAAGCACTCTTTTTTTTCTCTGAATGCAATAGTGGAATTCACTGATGATGACAGGCCAAAAAAAACATATTTATAATTATGTTAGTGGAATTAATGGATGATAAATCAATCAGTGTTTTAGACACTGCTAAATCTGTACTTTGTTCATGGTTTTCTCAAGTAATACTTGTTAGATCACTTTAAGAAAAGTGGTTCTTGATTAAATGAAGTTTTGGCCCCATAAATTATAGTTACTTTGTATTCCCATGAATGCAATAATTGACAATTTCCAAATAAATTTTTTCAGTACTTCTCATCCCTGTCATTTAAAAATTACAATTTTTATCACAATTTCAGGAAGGGGAGGTAATGAAATGCTGATTTTTTTTATTTTTTTTTACAGAAATTTTGTATTTTTCTCATAGCCAGTAAAAATTACTTGCTAGTTCAGCATTCTGCGTATTTGAACAAAGCAAACACTCTAAAAGTGGTTTGATATACATGACCTGGATACTTTGTCTTTTCAAGAATTTTCATGCATTTCAGTTCACTGACTAAAATCTTGTTTGTCCTTAGTCATTATAGTATCTTCTATTAATTATATTAAACTATATAAACTAATCCACTCTTTGTTTTGAAATTAAAATCTGTAGAGCATAATAAATCAAATGCATTTCTAAGGGGAAAAAATAAGGCATCTATTGCTATTAAAACTACGAAAATCAGGAACATATAATTCAACCAATGTCAGCCACATCAGTTCCTCCGCTGTGTAAGAAACCACTAAAGGACCAAGCATTGATCATATATGTCCATAAGAGAGCGGTACCTAGCAGCTCTGCCTCTAGAGGAACTCTACAGTTGGACAAAAGACAAAGCAATGAAAATGGATTTTCTGTCCAGTCAATGATACTGGTGAGGTAGTCAAGCAAAGCCTAAAGTATCTCAGATGTGTGTTCATGCTTTTGCTCTCCCATGACAGTTAGTTTTCTTCTTCATCATCCCTATCATCCCTAATTGTGTCTATCAAAAAAAGACTATATGGAATTACCTCTTTTTTTTTTTTTTTTTAATTTATATATCATGAGCATTATGTTCTGAAATATCTTCCATTTCGTACTCTCTCTTTCATGTCCATTTTAGTAACCAAAATAACTGAGAAAGAATATTGACAGAAACTAACCAGATAAAACCAAAAAATACAACAGGATGTAAGGCAAAAAAGGGTGTATAAGCCAAAAATCTGAAAATTGTTTTAGCGTATATTTTCTGTTGTCCTTAGCTGTTGAACTTTATCTGTCAGTGAAACAAATGGATGCTTTTTTCATCTCTAGTGACTACAATCCTGTATTACAATAAGATAAAATTCCAACATCATAAATCAACACATAGAATTATCATTAGGAGTCTGCCCACCAAGCCTAGAAACAGCCAATTGATTATATTCTCTTCCTAGATCTAACTAATTGTATTTTGTCTTATGTATATGTATTTTTATTTAAATGTGTTTGTTTAACCAGTATAACAATCACAATAGGAATTGCCTACAAAGTTCAGGTGTAAGATGAAAAAAGAGTGAGCTCATGAGTCAACCAAAATTTTAACAGTTTTATCTCCTTTTTAGTTCTTGTTCTTATTGGCTTTTTTCCAGCCATGGAAGTGGGGTTTGTTGAAGGTTTGCTTTTAAAATACTCAAAAATATTCCCACTAGCATAAACAGCTTCCCACTAGCTTGTTCTGGGCTCCAAAATCTCATCCTTCCTCAACCACTTGTGATTCAGCATTGTGTATTGATGCACATTATAGACTATCCTTCCTCAAGATAGACATTGTGGGGGTGGTTGGTTTATACAGCATAACTCTTGTGAGTTACTCCCTCCTCTTTAGTGATATAGGATGCAGAGCTATTTTGGAATTGTTCTGCTTTGGGGCATACATTTTCCTGCCATTTTCCCAGGGACAGCAAGAGGTGAGAAACACCCACACGGAGGTAGAGAGAAAGTTGTTTGTCATCCTATGGGTTTTGCCAACTGCTAGAGCTGCCTTGCTCACTTCTGTCAAGAGAGCACATGGGGCTCATAAAATCTGCTCCATGGAGCAGTTCAACGACTTGCAAATCTGCAACAGGCTCAAGAGGTACGCATGTTAATGTGACTCTGATTTCAGCAATTGGGTGCTAGGAAATTATCACACTCCTTTCCACTTCCTTTGAGATAAGTATTGATCCACTTCACTGCCTATTCCCCACCAAGTTACAGGGACACACCCAGAACTGGCTGGAGGAGGGAATATAGAAAACTCAGCTAAATGTCTTGTGCCAGTAAGCATGTACCTGCTAAGGATGGTGAGGTTTAGACAGGCAAACTCAGTTTACAGTTGTTACAGAAGTGGGATTTTAGCGGTGTGAATGTTGTGAGGTACAAATGCATCCCAGCATGGGGGCCACTTCAGGCTTGACCAGCTTAGCCACCACTCCCAGACATGACACCTTACCCTTGAGAAAAAGTCACTCTTTGAAAAGGTATTAAATAAACTAGGTAATGAAAGATAAACCTTTCAATGGATCAAAAAATGGCAAAGAAGCAAAGGTATGACTAAATTGGTCATTTAACCTTGCTGTCAAATGATCATTAGCAGCAGGACTGAAAAGTTTTAGGGCAACTTATGTTCAAAACATAGCTCTAAAATCTGCCAGAATATATTTCTATTAGCATTCACATCACTGCAGTAATTCTTTAAAATATTATCATGTCTTTACTGTGTCCAGTCAAAAGTCATCTGTCCAAATTCACTTGGTAACTTTCATGAACTTCAAGGGCAGATATTAGAACAGCACATATACTTCCTGAAAATACCCTTGCAATTTCTACTAGTTGGTACCTCAAAGGTGGGATCATTCTGTTGTATAACGGGCTATGGATTCATCTTTTATGCATATTACTGTTGCTTTCTAAACCCATGTAAAATGTCTGGAATCCAGGAATCTTGCAAGGAGTTTCACAGTTTAACTGTATACAACCTAAAGAACCATCTCATTTTGGCATTGTCAACCTGCCATCTGCTTATTTCATTTAATGCCTCCTAGTTGTTGTATTTTAAAACACAATAAACGAATAACATTCCCTAGTTACTTACTCTCTATCAGTCATTATTTTATCAACTGCTGTAGCATCCCCTGACCATATAATTCTTTTCCAGGCTGAAGAATGCAAGCCTAATTAATAATTTCTCATATAGAAGCTGTTCTATAACTTTGGTTATTCTTACCATCTTTTTCTGAGTATTTTAGAGCTTGGGTACATCTTTGTTGAAGTGGAGGGACCAGAAATGCACACACTATTCAAGATGTAAATGCATGGTAGAATTGTCTAGGTGCAAAATTATGTTCGCGGTATTGTTTCTGTATTACTCTTCTCATAGCTCTTAGCATTCAGTTTTCTTTTTTGATAACAACTGGGTACTAAGCTGATATTTTTACTATTATAATTCCAGGATCTCACTGCTGGATAATAATAGACAGTTCAGCACCTGGCACTGCATGTGTAAAGTTCTGTTTGGTCAATCCTGAGTGCATCACTTCTAATTATTCTGCTCTGAAATTCATCTGCATTGTTATCACTCAGTCTTGTATGGTTCTTCTGCAGTTCTTCACAGTTGAACTTCATTTTTACTAACCTATTTAAATTGGGAAAGCATTTGTATATAATACAAGATCAATAGCCATGCTATTTCTCACCAGTTTTTCACATTTTTTAATTTTTTTTTATTATTATTCAGAGAATAGTATATGTAAGAAAGTACACTTGCATGGAACAAAAAAATCCTAGTCATGTGAAAACATGAGAGTAATATAGAATCATAGAATGGCATAGGTTGGAAAGAACCTTAGAGATCATCTTATTCCTACTCCCTGCCATGGTCAGGGGCACCTTTCACTAGACAAGGTTGCTCAGAGTCCCATTCAGCCTACCCTGAAATACTGTCAAAGTTTGGGCATCTGGGGATGAAGTTGGAACTAGATGATCTTTAAGGTCTCTTCCAGCTCAGACTGTGTTTCTATGACATCACCAATGAGTCAAAAAAACATAAGCTGCAGATTAGGAGAGTTGCAGTTTAAAGCAAAATGCATTTTCAGTTACTTAAATCCTTTGCTGTGATCCTTAAAGCATAGATTAAAGTTCTGACCTAAAGGATAGAGGAGAAATGACCATTTAGCCACATTATTGATTGTTCCACATACCTATTTTCAGTGGTGTCATTAATAATTCCTTCAGCTATTGAGTTCATAATTTGTCTTTTCAATTTATTGAGTATTTTGAATCAGATTTAACTTTTCTTACAGACACTGGTATCCTCTCCCAAGGATAAAAGTGTCAAGCCTGAGGTAATCTCTTTAGGAAAAACCTGAGGGGCTGAAACATAATTTTCTTTTTGCTTGTTTTTTACCATTAGCACTTGTAAGTAAAATGAAAGATTTTACTTGAAATTCAAGGCACTTGAATTTTGGTGAGCCCTTGCATATCCCAGTGGCTTCAGTGAGATCAGGGCATTTCAGGACTTATCCCCAAGACTGGATTTGATGCATTGTTTTTGTTTTGGTATAGCTCTGCTATAGAGTAATCCACTGAGAATTTACTGCTTTTTTGGAGAATACTCCTGGTTTCATGTACATATTTGTCATTTTTTCTCCTTTGGCCTTGTCAAACCGAGCATGTTATTTTGTTTTTTGATAAGACATATATCACTTTATGAATTAACTATTTATACATGAATCAGAATATAGGTTGAAAATTATAGATAGGTCCTTCTTCCAGCAATACTGTAAAAGAGTTCATGTATTTTGGTCATTTCACCCCTTACCCAAGACCCCATTAAAGGAACTAGCCCTGAAATAATTCACAGCTTTGGCATTAAAACTGTCATCATTCTTCAGGGCTAACACTGTGGAGAAATAACTTCTCAGCAGTCTGCCAATCTGTGCTTTTATAAGGCTTTGCTTTCTGGAGATTAGAAAGCAGCTGTTTGTTTGCTTGTTTGTTTGATCAAAGAAAGGTTAAGTTCAGCAAAAGTTGGTGAGACTTCCAGTAAGCCTTGTATTACTCTATGTCTCTTATTTACAACTGGCCAGCAGACAGAAAACATGACTGAAAAAACCCCTCTTAGACAAATTGGTGTTTTGACTTATGTGAAAACCATTAAGTAGGTTGGTTTAAGTCAGAGGTGGCAAGAGAGGAAGTGGTAATGCAGCAAAGCCTCTGTTAGTGTACTTCCTTCCCAATGCTACTTGCATGCAGATGATTCCTGCGGTGGATACTCTCAGTTACTTGCTGTTGTTTACTAGCTATCAGTCTCACTGGCATTTTCCAGGGTATTCAGCTGTAAGTTCCCATTGACCAATCCCAGACTGATAGGACCAGACCTGAAACATGTGTGTAGAATTTCACATGCCTTTTAAAATATTTCCACATTAAAACACTTTGAAGAATTCAAGATTATCTCCTCAGAATATTTATAAGACATATTCATAGGGGACTTCATCCTGTTCTGTGCAATAGTAGCAGCACAAAGCAGCCTTAAAGTCAGCTTAGGCATCTCTTTGAGGATTTCTCTGATGTACAGAAATCCTGTAGTAATGGTTTTTTCCCGTTCCCTCACTGCAAGTTGTACTTCAAAGATGTTTGGATGGTATGACTACTGGAGAAGAACTTACTGCAAGTTTCTCTGCCCCAGGTATTGCCTACCATCATCAGAAGGACTTGTTGTGGCACTTAAGAATCAGTAATACCTCAAGGTAGCCTTGAAACTACTCTAAATTACCATGAAATCCAGAGGTCAGCCCCAGGATCCTAAGGTTTAAAGATGTGCTTTGCCTCCTGTCATTTTCCCTAGAACTTGTTCCATATTACCTCCTTTTCTGAAGTCATAGCCCAGTGATTCTCGTTTAGTTTTGTACGCTGATAGTAGACAGACTTTTTTTTTCCCATCATCAGTAGAGATGCAGAGTGATTTTGATTAATGACTTCATTGTCCCCAGCCAGCAAGAGACTTACCTTTTTTGGTTTGCATCAGAATGGATGCTGAACACTGTAAGTCTCTAACTGGCAGTAGATTTCACCTGCTGAGAAGGGAGGAAATTAGTCAGAAAAAAAATGGTCACAAAATAATACTGATTTACTGTAACTTCAACTAGAATGTCAGTCGATGCAAAAAATTACATAAAGTTTCCTACACTTTTTCCATAAGTGTAGTTTCTATATATGCAAGTAAATAAAAAAAAAAAATGAGAATCAAAATAATCTTAAGAATCAAGTAAATCCCCATTTAATCTTTCATCTGGAATTTTTCTGTGTATTTTTAATAAGGGGGAGAGTAAAGGGGGGGGATGAATTTCCAGTGATAGTAGCATTAGTGAGAAGACGGCCTGTCTAAGGAATTCTGGGAATAAAAATCTGTTGTTATGCATATAAGATTGTAATATATAATGTCACAAGCATTAATTCCAGTCACAAGTCATGACTGGATCTTTTAGATCTCAGCTAAATGTGCTCCTCAGATCCAAGTAAGAACCTGGGGACACGACAATCAACAGCGGTTTTGACTGTAGTGACAATGAAATTGTAGGGCCCGAGATCCTAAGATAAGCAAGGAAGGAGAGTAGCCCAATATAGAGCCTGGACTTCAAAAAAGCAGAATGCATGTTGCTCAGGGAACTAGTACATGAGATCACATGGGAGGCACCCCTGAAGGGTGAAAAACCTCAGAAAACTGACCTGCCTTTGAATACAAGCTCCCCAAACCACAATTATGGATCATCATGTTACTCAGGAAAACAAGTATATCAGCAGACTAGACTGGCTAAACAGGGAACATGTGACTGAGTTTCAGTGTAGGGGAAAAAAAAAAAAACAAACAAACCCAAGGAGAATATAGGAGGTGGAACTAAGGATGGGACACAAAAGAGGAATTTATAAACTTTGAGTGTGTAGTGATAGGATTAGGAAAGTTAAACCTCAAAGTTGATGCCTCCCAGAGTCATGAAGTGCAGGGTAACATAGTTACAGCTCCTCAGGGGAGGTGATCAGCACTGGGGAGGCCTCACAAAGTTCTGAGGTGTAGCACTTTTTATACAAGGAGAAGGTAAGAGACCTGGAGAAGAGAAGGCTTAGGCAGGATCTCATCCAGGTATATGAATCTTTGAAGGGAGGCTGCGAGGCAGATTTTTTTTGTGGTGCCCAGTGACAGTACAAGAGGCAATGGGCACAAACAAAGCAGGCTCTGTCTGAACATCAAGAAACACTCTTTCACTGTGAGAGTGACAGGGGACTGAAATGGGCTGCCCAGAGATGTTGGAAAGCCTCCACCTCCTGCTCAAGCAGAAGACCCTGAATGAGCAGGAGTGGTTAGATGGAGATGACCGCCAGATGTTTCCGACTTCAACCATTCTGTGATCCTATGATAGCAAGAAAATCTTCTACCACTTCTGCCACTACCTTAGTATTCCAAAGCTATAAAATAAGTAAGTGGAACTGTTGCAGAACTGAGGGGCAGGGCTGATAGTGGTGTTGGTGTTTGTGAGTAGAAGCAAACACAGAGCTGAAGTACTGGTACCTTATTCCCTCTAGTCTTTACTAGTTAGGTCTTCCAGCTTTCTGTGTTGGAGGCAAGGTTCAGGGAGGAGTAGATGAGAAGCTGTCAATGAAGGTTGACTCAGGAAACTTGAGGGAGCTGGAGGGAACTTGACCCATAGAGTCTATGGGGCGAAACAGACTGCCTCTGTGAGCGCTAGGAGAGCTCGTGGTGGCTTTTCTAGGCTGATCACTCTCATACTGTCCCACTATACTTCTTTTCCTTATAGATCCTAAAATGTTTTCACCACTGCTGTTCTTTGAATACAAAACAATGCTAAAAGTTTTCTGAATTTGCTAAGTGACCTAAATTGTACTTTTGTAAGACTTACGTGTACTTAGTCTACTACTTAGACTACTCAAGTGCTTCAGGTATAACAAAGAAATGGTTACAATATTAACAAATAACACAGAAGGATTACAAATCTATAAATGGAGATGGAGGAAGTGTCTGTTTCACATGCAATGTGAGCAAACAAAAAATTTGGTTGAGTATACTGACATTTGGGAAGAGTAGCTGAAACATACCCAAATTTTCTGAGTTAGTATACTGAGTCTGTTAAAATGGTTAGGAAATTAGGCAAAATGGGGACCTAATTTTTTGTGAGACTCCCCTTGCAATGCTCTTTGAAAAGTCTTATGTAGCACTAAGATGCTTGCTCTGCCAACATTGGGTTAAGCAATAAGGCAGATTTTAGTTAATATTACACAGACCTGATTGAAACTTTAAATGTTCTACATTCATGACGACTTTTGGTCAAAGACAGAAGGTGAGTATATGCCATCTATCCAATCCTGATTTTCACAGTTGAAAAAGGTCTATTTAGAAAGACTTAAGCTAAAACTTCTGATTACTAAGTGTAAGAAATATTATAGTGTAAATCTACTACTATCCTGATTTTCTAAAGTGTTCATGAACAGAGAAACTACTAAACCTCTTGTTTGAGGAAAAGTACTCCAAAATTGGCATTTGTTTTTTAGCTCTAACCTGAAACTTTTTGACTATCTAGCAGAAAATTTATTTCTTGTACCTGAAGAGTAAAGAAAAAACTTTTGTAAAGGGCACAGACACTTTGTGGACACTGAAGTAATAACAAGGTCTTCTATCATTTCTCCTACCCATATTAGCTATTAGCAACTCGCAGAACCATGGGAAATCATTCTTTGTTCATCTTGATGTTTTGTCTGGTTAAACCATTTCAGAAATAGCAGGGAACTAGGAGCTATGTAAGTGCTGAAGTCTTGATTTACACAAATTTGCATAACAAAACTGTACCTACATAATGGTTGGGATCTTTGACCTGTGTTGGAATTTGATGCTTGCTCTGTTCCTTACCTCAGAAGTAGTGGGAAAAGAGGGAAAAGTGTATATATATGCTTTAAAAGCTGCAAGGATACTAAGGGTCAATCTGCCTACATTTCACTGCAGCTCAGGATGTTTTTATCACTCAATTTTTAGTCACAACTGTAATGTAGTTGGGTTCTCACAGTCTATTTAGACAATGAATTAATATGCCTGAAAGAAATTCTATGCTGTGTACATTGTGCACTTAATTTCATTTGTCCTATTCAGCATGGATAAGGTAATATTTTGAATTTTATTTTGAGATGTACTGTTTTAAATGTTGTTCTTGAATCTTCTGGAGGACTGAAAACTACCCTAAGCCATTTCTGCAAGTGGCATCTCAGGCATTATGTAATCTTCCTTGGGACATAAAGAAGAAAAATGAGGGTATGCATCACATACAATAGAAGATTTAATTGTCAGAGATTGCTGGAATTGAGATAGCATTGTCTTCATACTGACCATAAATGATAGAACCACAGGGAATCTGATTAGAAGGACCATGCATAAGATGGTGTATATTATGGAGAGAGGAAGAATGGGGAAGGTATTTTGAATGACACCTAAAGGGTTGCCATATTTTTACCTGCAGGGAAGGATCTTGCAGGCTGACAGAGAGAAAGTTTAGACAGTTTTTATTACTGAGCAAGGCTTTTCTAAATGATAATTAAACTTACGTGAAACGTAAGGACACGAGAGGGCAGATGAGAGAAGGTGATAATATGCATATCCATACATAACACATTGGCAGTTAGCTTGTTATTGAATGTGAAAGTAACTAACAACACACAAAGAATATTTTGCTATTGGTACTGAAGTTAGAGTTAATCCTAAAATGTAAAAGGTGGAATGTTATAATCATTTAGTGACAGGGTTTATCCAATTTTGGCTTCTAATGGTGATTGCTGACCTTTAATGTGTAGAACAAGCACTAAAGTCTGTTGCATTCACCCATGTACTGCTCACGGTCAAGGTCTTGACATTGTATAACGCGAATAACACAATCACTACACATAAAAATATTTAAAGACACCTTGACTTTGATTCACCACACAAAAATATTTGCAACCCCAGTTTCTAAATGGTTGTAAGTTGTGCCTGTCATGATGCCAGCTCAAGTATTGTTTCTCTTGACCTGAGTACTGTATACTTTGAATTGCATTGGAGTCGTATTGCTTCAGGGACCTCAGAGCTTTCCTGTTTATGTTTTTAGGGAGATCTCTTGGAGAACAGCCTTGGAGTAAGAGTTGTCTTGCAAAGAATGTCTTTGTTGGTTTATGTTCTGGCAGTTGCTCCTAATACAAACAAAGCCATATTTCAAAACTCTGAAATACTCCACAAAATCAATTTTCCTTTCAGCACCCTGCTTTCCTGATGAGAAGCTGAGTTCACAAAGAATTTCAAAATAACACAAATGGAGAAAACACATTGTCACAAGAATGACTTTCAACACTTAAAAGTTGCTTTCTGAACCTGTTTGAGATAGTCAGCTAAAAGGGTAGTCTTCTTTTGTAACTCCTTTATAATAATGCACAGCTGGGTGAAAATTCATCTCAAACAATACTTACTTTTGTCTTCCCTTATTTATCATCATTATCATTACTTTTTTCTTTGGTTAGCAGATGTTTCTTTAGTGCTCTGACATTCTTTATAATTTGCATATTTGTTAATTTATCTCACAGAAAAGTCAACTTACTGTACAATATGCACCTTGTATTTAACAATCATATGTATGTGGCATATGTACTAGGAAAAGCTCTTCTGATATCCCCAATACATTTTTAATGTTCAAATTTAACATACATTTTAAAATTCACATATTTGTGTTTTTCTTTGTGCCATGAAAGAGTGTCTGATTATTTAGAGCACAGCTCAAATCCGAGGAGGAATCATTTTGAGCCTACAGTATAAACTCGTAGCATTCAGGCTGTGGCTATGATGAACAAATCAGTAATTAATTGGGCATTCATTCCAGTGACCTGTCAGCATTCAAATGCTTTAATTAGATGGAGAAATGGAGGCAAGTAATGAGGGCCAAATCTGTATCCTTTTGAATTCAGTGGCAAAACATCCACTTGCTGCAATAAGATTTAGTCCTAAATGCATGACAGCACACTATAGAAGATGTCGTCTCCACCAACTGTGGTTCAAGTGTATAATACTGATAATGTCACTGGCATTGTATCTTTCGTTAAGGAAACAATGATGCTCTTAGGAAGCTTTTTGTCTGCTCATGCATACAAAACAGGCAATTTTCATAAAGTATTAATTGCAAATTATCTAGTATAAATGAGGGTCCCAAAAAGAAAAATCTACTTTATACTGTATCTGCTGTTTATTTCATTATTAGTATTCTTCATTGCTTTGCTTATGTGGTATAGCTGAAAGGAAACACCATATCCTGTGTCAAGCACTCACACTTTAAATACACAGGTGTATGCAGATCTGGAGATTTTTTTCTCTTCATGAGTTTTTTTCATAAGTATTCAAGCATATATGCCTCTCAATGTACACTTGAAGCACTTGTCTATGCATTTTGGCCAGTTTCAGTTTACACACACAGATAAAAAATATTAAAAATTTCCACACGAGAATAAAATGCTGGTGACATATTTTAAGTGCTTTCTTTGTCTTCTGAAGATACTGATTGAAGCTCAACACCAGTTTGTTGCTATCTAGCTAGCATTAACTTAGCACTTGAAGTGCAGGTTTGAACTATTTGATATGAAAAACATAGACAAGTTTTGAAAATTGACTTAACATTTGACATTCTTTCAAATTAAATGTGTATGTTTTTTCAAAAGTGCTTTTAGTTTCACTATGTCTCTTTTAAACAACCCTTCTAATTTACAAGATATATAATAGACTTTGTGACAAACTGCAATGTGCACAGAGGTACTTATGCTACCTTTGAATGAGGAACACATATCCACCCTAGAGAATTATAAGCATCAAAAAGTCTTCCTCTACTTGTGCCTCCTCCTGCCTGTTAGAAACCACCTTCTCATTTTGCAGCCTATTAAGAACATGTTCATGACCATCTTATGTAATTTTTTTTCTTGTGTATATAATGTTCTTATTCTTTTTGCTTAAGTAGCATTTTTCCTTTATGTTTTTAAACTTATACTGAGCTTTATTTATAAAAAAAATATTCTCCAGTAGCCTTTGCTTTGTAAGGCTAAGCTACTGTAGGTCTCCTGTAAAAAGTATGTTTTCTGTTCCTGTGACCATCCAAGTGTGTTCTTCTTTGCTGAACATAAGTGAATCAAAATGTATGCAATTTTTATCTGAAGTCTCAAGTGTAGAGAAGCACTAGGACTTCTCGATCCCTCCTGAAAACACCACACATGACATATTTGGGGATTTGCTTTGCACTTTTCACAGCCATATCAATCTGAAGTTCACAGGCTTGCTGTTATCAGCTGATATTATCCTAGGTATTCCCCTCTCCTGTCATTTCAAAATGATGAATTGTCAGCCTATAACAGAGATTCTTGTTGTTAGACCTCAAGTACATGACTTTGCAATTTGCACAATTATACCTCATCACTTCTTTTCTAGTTCACTCATCTATTTCGACATTGTATTCTGATCCCTCTTTAAATTACTATTTCCAGTGCTTTGTCATTGGCTGTTTTCATTCTGCAAATGACTGACACAAGCCCTCAAGTCCTCCCCACAATGTATCTTATACTGCTCCTCATAGCCATCTCATTGAAGTAGATCTATTTCACCTACATTATTTTCCAGAAGAAATGTCACAAGGTGTCTTAAACATAAGGTCAAACAAACTTTTAGCAGCTTCCAAACAGCTGAATCTTCAAAAATTTACAGTTTCTGAGTAGTATTTCAACTATCTAAATACTAAATTTCTGAAAGAAGGACTTTTGCAAAATCCTTGATGGTTTTCACTTCTTTCTTTTTATAATCTCTTTACTAAGATCACACACACACTCACCCATATCCTTCCCTGGACCTCAATAAGTTTTATGGTTTGGAGTTTTTTCTGATCCTTTGCACAAGTGCCTCACAGAATAGCTTCCCACCCCTACTGAAATCTGGT
This sequence comes from Dendrocincla fuliginosa, assembly GCA_035047845.1. NCBI lineage: Eukaryota > Metazoa > Chordata > Aves > Passeriformes > Dendrocolaptidae > Dendrocincla > Dendrocincla fuliginosa. The sequence goes on from JAWWMO010000001.1 coordinate 89,556,669, forward strand.
GTCTCAACACCAGCACTGCTAAATAACACAGAGTTCTTCTGACTATTGCAACTTAAACCCCCCTACCTGATTTTAAGATGAGATCAGTATCTGACAGGCATAAAGTTCTGGGGCTAGAAAGGGTAATAGTCAATACGGTCACCTGAGCCAAGCCTTACAGACATGGTGACTGGAGAAGCTTACCACAGCAGCAGGACACTGGCATCATCCCTGAGGATGCTTTAAGTTTCACAACATGCATCTGAAATTGCTCCACTTGAATTTGAAACTGAATAAATCTCTGCAGAATTCATCAAATACCTACTTAGCACCAGTCCTATTGCCTGAACAAGCTCACCAGAGTCCAGTGTTACATAGCTGCCTATACAGCTCAGCTGATTTATTATTCTATCTGCTTAAAAATTATCTCAAAACCAGAACCAGGAGTTCTTGAGCTCAGATAACTACTTATCCTAGAAATCTGAGGTTTGATTTTGATTTGTTTTCCACTGGATGCCTCCAAATACTTATTGAGAGCAAGCAAGGGCAGGTGTAGAGGCTCTCAGTATCCCTAGGTCTATTGTATACCACCCTATAACACCGTCTCAGTCTTGTGACAGCTGGGAGATTTCCTCTTGTCATCTAGCCCTTTTTGACGGATTTAGACACAAGATTTTTGTTACTAAAGTGGCAATCATGAGGCTTTTACTCAAGGTGCTGGTAGACAAGGCTCATATATTATTGCATGCCACCTTTTGGCAGGGTCTACCACAATGTCTACATCAGCCTCAGGAGAGAAGGTTTTCCTTGCTGTAATTCCAAGATACCACAGATGGTCTGCAAGTCACCATTTGAAATTATAAACTATATTACTGCACTCTGAGTGCACAACATGTACTGCCAAGGAAACCCTGTACAAACTGCAGTATACACAACACCTTTTCTTTCAATCCCTAGGAAGTGACTAGCCAGTTCCTTGTATCGAGAAACACACAGAAATCATTGTGCTTATTTGCTATTGGTTGTTTTGGGGCTTTGTGCCAAAAGCAGGAATCATCAAAACAACTCCATGTTAGTGCTGCCTTTTTTGATGTCACGAATACTAACCTCAGGTGTTTGAAACCCCAGGGAGAGTTGAATTAAAATTCTCACTTCACCAGCCACTCCTTTGATTGTCTTAGACCACTGAGTATAAGCACCAAGCCTTATCCAATCTACTCATCATCCACACAACTTATGAATTTTGTCCTCCTGTGCTGCTTTATCTCCAGGCACCTCTGCTTCAGGAGCCTGCTAGATGCTTTGACCCTACCTGATTTTATGAAGCCCTACCTCCACTGCACAAGGGTTTTATACTGTGTTCAGATTTTTCTTTAAAATGTCCATGTATTTTATGCTTCTGGTTTGTAAATTAAGCCTGTGCTCATAAACAGTTTAAGAAAAATAGAACATGCCTGAGTCTACAGGCAGTCTGAAATGAAAAATGGGGTTGACCCAAGCAGCTCTGTTTTAGGACCAATATCATTTATGGTGGGTCTCCAAAGGTTATGTTCGCTCTTAATTTTTTATTTCAGTTATTACACCCTAGGGGTCTGAAGGAGCTCCTTGGTGAACACAAGTGGCACTAAGATACAAAATAATCATGGGAATATTTATATAATTTATTGTCCTTTCTAATGCCTCTTAGCTGAGCATCCGAATATTACAATGGCTTCCAGATACAAACAAGAAGAGGAGTTTTCTGTAAGAAGCCTACCAGTGAAACAAAATACATTTTTTTTCACCATTACAACTGTGTTTCTTTTTAAATCTACTGGTGTTTGCCTGAGATTCCTCACCCTGCTGGCAGGTGTTGATCCCGCTGGGAAAGTACAAACAAAGTTTTTGCTGACTCAATAATAAACTCAGCTCATTATTTCACAGAATCACATAATATGCTGAGTTGGAAGAGACCCACAAGGATCATCAAGTCCAACTCTTAGCCCTGCACAGGACCATCCACAAGAGTCACACCATATGCCTGAGAGTATCAT
>JAWWMO010000001.1:89560988-89578488 GCA_035047845.1 Dendrocincla fuliginosa
AAACCTTCTTCTAATATCCAACCTAAACCTCCCCAAGACACAACTTCAGGCCGTTTCCTCAGGTCCTGTCACTGGTCGCCACAGAGAAGAGATCAGTGCCTGCCTCTGAGGTCTCCCCTCAGTCTCCTCTTCTCCATGCTGAGCAGACCAAGTGACCTCAGCCGCTCCTCATAGGGCTTCCCCTCAAGGCCCTTCACCATCTTTGTTGCCCTCCTTTGGACATTCTCTAAGAGCTGAATGTCTTTCTTATATTGCAGTGCCCAAAACTGCACACAATGTTCAAGGTGAGGCTGCCACAGTGCAGAGCAGAGCAGGACAATCCTCTCCCTTGACCGGCTGGTGATGCTTTGCCTGCTGCCCCCCAGGACAGGGTTGGCCCTCCTGGCTGCCAGGGCACTGCTGACTTACTCAGCTTGCAATTAAGGTAGTGTCTACAAATATTTGTATTGTTTGTTTACCAGTTTATCTTGGGGACTTTGCTTTGGTTCATTTTATTTCAGGTGGATTTCATTTGGTTAGGGGCTTTGTTTTGATTTATTTTCCTTTTCTCCCTGTTCTGCAGGATTTTACTGGGACAGTGGTTGGTTAGGGTGTTTTATTGTTTGGTTGGTTGGTTTGGTTTTTTGCTGTTGGTTTGTTGTTGCTGTTGTTTGTTTGTTTGTTTTTTTCATTTATGCCCATAACAGTATTTTTCTATGCAGTCATTTTCAGAAAAAGTTAAAAAATATTGTCACATCCTGATTTACTTTAGCCCCTGTAACTTGCCTGGACATTTTTCCATGGACATGCAGAAAGGAGGAAACCCTTGCTTGTGGCTGTCTACTGCATCTTCATTAAAACAGCAATTCTTTAACACAATGATAGATAAAAGAACTTTTCTTTTATTGAAGTAAATGCTGGTTTTAACATAAAATAGACTATAATTCAGAGTGTGTAATGTCTACTGAAAGGTTAGACTCGTTACCATCCAAATAGCCTGAGCTAATAAAAATTATATTTGTTACAATCCAAATAGATTAACCAGCCTTAAGGGCTTAGCTATGTATCACACTTTTCAATTTTCTTATAATTAAATTAACATAAAACAGACTTGACAAATAAATGACTATATCAGAAACAGTTAAGCTCTATTTAACCAAAATAACTGTTCTATTTACACATACAGAAACCTGGGTCTATTTTGGGAGCTATAAGAAGCCCATCTAGTTAGCAAATCCTTGGGCACCCACAGTCTGCCACAGTCTGTTAAGTATTGGTCTCAGACTTTCTGTGGACTACATATACCCTAAGGGATAGATTTTGTGGTTCAGCTTCTTCACTCCCTGTTGGTTGTCTTCCAAGCAGATAGCTCTTCTGATGCCGTGTCACTCCTGGGAAATAGCCTTGAAAGGCTTCATATGCAGTGTTTAGCTTTATTCACTGACTTGCTCTTTTGACCAAGTTATTTCAGTAGGATTACTAATCAAATCATAGAATAGTTTAGATTGGAAAAGACCTTTAAGATCATACAGTCCAGCCATTAACCTGGCACTGCCAAGTCCAGCATTAAACCATGTCCTCAAGTGCCACATCTACACATCTTTTAAGTACCTCCAGGGACAATGACCAAGCCGCTTCCCTGAGTAGTCTATTCCAATGCCTGTCAACCCTTTCAAGGAAGAAATATTTCCTAATATCCAATCTAAACCTTGCCTGGTGAAACTTGAGGCCATTTCCTCTTATCCTATCACTTGTCACTTGACAGAAGAGTCGGACCCCTACCTTGCTACAACTTCCTTTCAGGTAGTTGTAGAGACCAATAAGGTCTTCTCTCAAACCTCCCTTTTCCAGGCTAAATAAACCCAGAGTAAAGGGAATTTATGAAGCTAAGCACATCTTTTCAGCACAGTAATTATAAGGTCTCAGGTAGCATGTCCTGGATGACAGCAGCCTGACTTTAATAGTTTTAGCACTTCATTAATGAAGGCTGCATGGTTTACTCAGCAGCACTGACCTCCCTAAAAACACTGTGACCGCACATAAACTATGTCTCTACTATACTATAGTTTTCTGGCCTTTTACCTCTCTTCCATTCCACTGTAAATCTTGAAACTATAATACTAAGAACCTTAATTTTCACCATGTCTCCTACTTGCCTCTAAAAAGAAAGAATAAGATGCAAATAACACTTCATCTTATAGTCTCCTCTGTGGTCACCCCTTTGGATGAAAGACCACAGGCATAACCTTGGTGTTCGGCAAGGGCACAAATATGAGATGGTAGGTCAAGATAGTAATTTTTCTCTTGTTCCACATGGAAGGGTGTTTGTGCGCATGGCTGGGGAAGGTTTTCCCTTGAGGAGGGCAGTTGAAAAGCCTTTCATGAAAGTTTTGATTCCCTTTCTGCTGTGGATATTGAAAACTTAGTATGACACAGCACCAAAGAAAAAATTTAGAGACCATACCACATGTCTGCGATATAGGATGTGTTAGGTGTGGTCATGTTTTCAAGAGCTTTTTGTGTCACACTTTCACATGGCAAATGAAATAATTAAATTGATGTCTAACCTGGTTTTGCAAGAGCTCTGAAACTCTATCTGCTATGCTGTAATATGTGTGTGGTTTGGCAAATGGTAAAGAGAATAGTTTCCACTTTCCATAAAGCCATGCAAAATCCACTTAAGTTTCTTAGGGCTTTGTACTATAATTAACCATTCTGAGAGTGCTATTGTCTGAGGACTATGCCTTTAAGCCCCTTCTTCTCCCTGTAGGAACTCACTCAGAACAGAGTGCAAATGGAGTTGAGATCATCAGGCTGGATACTTACATGCTCCTTTTGCTATCGTTTTTCTGGTACCTTAATTTTATGAACAATGGGCTGCCTATTGCAGAAATGATCAGTATTGCACCTTAGGTAGTCTCCCTAAATTACAGCTGTGCTGCCTGGATCTAAGCTATAAATATCAATGTATATTGGAGAAGTTTGCTATAAAAAGAAAAAAAATAAAGAAAAAAGAAAAAAGATAAATGGATACTATTTTTAAATGCAGCCCTAGAATCAGGTTGCTTCATGCTGTTATGATAAGGAGCTGAGTGGCACTGGCTGAGAAGGAGGTCGAAGCAGCAGCACAACCTCTCCCTGCAACCAGCCTAATAATCAGGAACCTGTGCTCTGATGGGTGGGAGGGGAACAAGGTGATGATTATTGTTTTACCTTAGGCTTCCTTTGGGGAATTAACTGAGCTTTTGAAGTCAGTTCTCCAGAGTGTAGTTTTCATGGCTTTCCCTTGTGGAGGCTTGTAACAGCCTTTTCACATGGTTCCTGCAACAGCCAATAGCAAGAAAGAGGGCCAGAGCTGCTCAAACACAGCTCTGAAAGGAGACCAGGTGACCCTAACAAATCATGGGTAACCCAGAATCAGTCTTGAGCAGAGCAGAGACTTGATCTTGTGAGAAGGGTTGATAACACCCTTCCTAAGGTTACGTAAGTTATGACTGAAAGTGTGCTTTTCATCCTCTTTTCCTCATCACTAAATGTAGCAGATGTGTGTCCCTGTGTAAATTGGTTTTGGCTTGTATTTAAACTATAGAAGATTCAGAACAACTGGCAGCTTAGGATAGTGCAAGGGATATTTCAGTATGGAACTCTGAGAAGATGTTTCATAACCTTCATTTTTGTTTGCCAACATGGGATTTACAACACATGGGGAAGAAGAAGAAAAAAATTATATTAAAAAAAAAGCAATGGTGGGAGACTGTGAAGCAATATATCTTTAGCAGTATATCTTTTGTTCTTTTGCAAACTGAAAGACATGGCAAACAGTTAACTGCCCATAACTTACTGCACACTGTTTCCTTTACATGCTACCAACCAACTCCCTCTAAACTAACTCAGGTTCTATGCCTTCCCCTTTGGTGAATCCCTACAGCATCTGGGTTAAAAACAGAGCAGTACAGTGTGCACAAACTCCGAGTTGCTCCACAGCTGTACTTTGACTTCTGAGGTATTCTCTATGCTCCCTCTTCCTCAGCTTTATGTATTAAAGCTTATTTTTAACTAACGCTGTGATCCTAAGCTTCTTCACAGCCTCAACTAAGCCGTGTGATTCATGTTTCAAAGCCTAATATTTTAGCCTCAAAAGCAGGATGAAATACTGTCATTTGAGTTTTTTAATGACTATGGACTAGTACATGCTTTTTCAGCCTTTCCTCAAAGGTTCCAAATTAGAATAAAACTAATTTCCACAGCACATGTAAGCCAATAAAAAAGTATAGCAAGAGGAGGATATGGAGCTGGAAGAGAATAACATGGTACTGGGACTTGAACTGAGTTTGTAGTATATAATGATAAATTATGTACAAATATTACTACTATTATTATGTAGTAGTATTACTCTCTGCTAGCACTCTTTGCTGGTAGGTCAGTCCCGAATGCAAAATTCTTCTGGTTTTCGTTCCCTTTGCAGTCTGAATAATGGGGCTTATTTTGCACTAGTTCTGCCCCAGGGTTTCCCTTCTCTGACTGGCAGATGAATATATGGTTATAGCCTTCCAGTCTGAGCCTGTGCAGCCACCCAGCTTCTCTGCTGTGATGCTTTCTGTAGCATAATTCTCATGTGGAGCTGTGCAACAGAGAGGACAAGTGGTAATGGAAGCTTAGCTGGTAATCCAAAGCCCCTTGAAACCAAAGGGCACTCTCCCTTTGGCCTCAGTTTGCTGACAATGTGCTGCTAAATTCTGCTCTGGGAGGGAGATGAGAGGAAAAACTGTGAGAAACTTAGGGAGGATGCAAGAAGGGGGTAAATGGGTCAGAGAAGCTGAAATGAAAGGAAAAAGCAAAGTGGGAGTGAGAGATAATATTTAGTAATAAGGATCCTTGGAGAATAAACTGCAGTAAGCACTGAACAGCAAGAGAGAGGAGGTGATCTTGCAGCGAGAATCTGTGAAAGGGACAGAGACTGCTACTGTATCACCTCCATAAAGGAATGTAGATGAGACTTTTGCTGCACAAACCTGGAGGCAGAAAAATGAAAAGTATTCCAAACTTCCTGAGGTAAATTGGAGATTCAGTCTGAGACTTCTCTTCCTGTGGATTTCTCTTTCTGTTCCTTCTTTTTGGCACAAATAAGGAGTTACCTAATTACCTACCTCAGCATGGGAAGAGTTCAAGAGAGAGGTCTTGTTGTTTGGTGTCTTATCTTCAAGAACCTGAATAATCAAATTTTTGATGATGCAGCAGGCAACGAACAAGAAGCTACGGGGTTGGGCAGCCGTTTTTTCATGGACTGTCCCAAGGAAATAAATACTACAGCAAAGGATTGGCAAATAGCTGCCATAGTCTTTTAGTCACTTAATTCATCCTTTTCATAAACAACCTGATAAAAACGGAATATGTCTGTGCACAAATGACATCTGAGCCACATATATAGTCAAAGACATTTGATTTGCAGAGGATATCCTTTGGGCACTGACGAACACAGAACAAAAGGGCTGACCAGACTGTTGGGCTGTTCCTCGAGTTCTGCCAGTGCCATTCCTTTGATGTAACTGTGGTCTGCAGACCCACCACACCCCACTGGGCATATTTCTGGGGTGGATGTAGGCAAGAAATGAGTTTTCCCAGCCTGAGTTGATCACTGGTTCTCAGTGATCACCAGTAAAATCATGAGCACTTTATACAAAGAGGCAATAAGGTCACAGTCACCTTTTTTGGCAATATAGCGTGCTTTTTTAACACCTAAATATTTTCCTTTGCCATATTATAAAAAGATGGAAGTCACAGTTAATGAAGGATGAAAATATCTAGAATTATTTTTTTTTCAATTGCATGAAAACATAAGCATATCTTGGTTACAAGGAAAAAAAATTGTGTGAATTATTTACTATGAGAAATACAAAGAGTAACACTATAAAAATAATAAGTGCTATTCAAATGCAATAGAAGCCAGTAGAAGGCGGGTACTTGCATTTAAAAACTTATTGTATTCATGGCTTCGTTTATTTTGGTAGTGCTAGAATGTAAAGAACAAAATAAATTAGAACCAAAAATGGAAAAGATGGGATTAATATACAGTAGGCTGTGAATGATTTGTTTCTCTTCCCACAATGCCCCTCTCCAGCTTATCTGAACATTTAGCTATGTTTATTTCCATAAAGAATGTATTTTATTATGAAGGAAGCTAGCATGTGCTTTTTAAAATAAAGCAAAAACTTTATTAAAATTCAAAAGAAAAGTAAACAGAGATGATTTGAGAGGCTTTATTCATTTATTTGGGCAAACACTGCTAAAAACATTTAGGTGCACTGCATGTTTAAAAAGTAATAAATAGCTATTGTGCTTACTTCATAAACTTGTCAGAGTGTCTTCATTTTATTTTCCTGAACAAACTGAATTTCTGTACTGCTCATCCCCAGCCAGTTAATAAATACATCACCCTAAAAAGTGCTGTGGTATTAAATTTACAGCAGATAAAATATGGATGAAGTTGCTGTGCTTCAGGTACGTCAACTGTGATTTAATATCTCTGACTACCCTTATGAGGAGTAAAAGATTACTCGGCTGCTCCAACAGCAAGATGCTGACCTTTGCTCCCAAGTAACAGCCACTCAGCAAATAGTACCAAATGAAGAAGTAGAATAACATATAGATTTGCCATAAGAAAAAATTGATCTATACCCATATATCAAATCTGCTGATCAGAGCTCTGCGGGAAAAGTACCTCATAATCTTTGGAATTGCAAAAACTTTTGGTGGAAGCTGTGGGGTTTATTTTAAAGTAAAAGATTTTGGGGGACAAAAGTCTTCTGTATCTGTACGTGTAGTGTATGGTGACAGTCACACATATATCCATGAATACATATGCTACCTTGACACAGCTTCAAGTACAAAAACATCCATGGATCTATTAGATCACTAGCTAGTGATTTAGCAATCAGCCTTATTCTCATTTTCCATTTTTCTGTTAATTCTTTGCAAGAATGGAGAAACGTATAACATTGTCTCTGTAAATGAAGGTAAAATTCCTCTGGGAAATCTTGTAACATTCTGATTTAATTTGTGTCTTTAAAAAAGTTATATCTAAAGGTGATAAAAACCTCAGGAAGCAATGTTTCTTAGCAAAGAAAATAAATTCTCGTGATTTACATTTTACCTTCAAAAAAAGGCGGGTGAGTGAAAGGTTGCTGCTCTGCACTTCAAAGCAAAAACAAATGAAAAATTTTCAACAACAAAGCCAAAATATGAAACAGACAAATCACTCTGCTGAGTACTTTTTAACCTACCGTGGCACATGCTAACAAAGCAACTGCTGTATATATAATAAGGATTAAAAAGGTAATCTTTAAACATGGAAGCAAAATAAGAAACTTCCTTAATTAGTGCTGATTAGTCCTACTTAAGGAGGTAGAATTTGATTTAGAGTGGTAAAATCAGTAGATTTATACGAGTATTAGGCTTGCATTGTAAGATTTTCTCTTTCCATTAAAAATTATTAAAAGAATTTCATTTTCTAACATCCATAATTTTAACATGATTCAATAATATTTATGCTTTATGGTCTGATGTTAGGTACATATTATAACTTGATATCATAAGTAATTTCTGAATCCAATGTGTTTGTTTCTACACGAATAAAAGCCTTGTTCAGCTCTCAGTTCTGTGCAAGCTATTGTTTTTAACTGGCAGGATTTTTTTCCTGAAGAGGTGATTTGATTAACATGTCCAAGAACAATAATGGGATGTTTGCCTCAAGTGTCTGCTGTGGTTATATTACAAATTATAAACTATGATCCCTAAAGATTATTGATGTGTTTTTGTGAAAGTTGGATTTCTTTCCAACTGAGACTTAGAAAATAAAGTGATTTAAAAACGTGGAAGTGGTGACATTTGTTTCAAGGTTTTGGTTGGGGTTTTCTTTTCAGTTAAAAAACACTTTTTCTTATAAAGATGCAGTGGCTTGGTCGAACAAGAATGTGCATCCTGCCCATCCTAGCCCAGATGTTACTCATTCAAACAGACACCAGACCATAAACCTTTCTAAACAAGTGCTTTCTCCACACTGATTGCACGGGGGATTTGGTTGGGCAAGATGACATTTTCTTGAGTGACAGATGCTCGTGCTGCAGCAGTACCATGGCCACTCATAATGTCCTTGCAGAGCAGCTGCTCCTTTAGGGTTTTATACAGTTTCCTTTGTGCTTGTAATAATGCAGAAAAAAAAAAAATTGCCCTTTAAAATTGGTGTGTTAAAAAACACACACAGGAATGAGAACCAAGACTTACTAACAGGATTTAGAAAGTCCCAGGAGCTGAAGATGTGCAGATACTGTGAACCTTCTAATGGCACATCACTTCAACACCACAGAAGTATTTTACTGGACATTCCTGCCTTGCCTGAACTGGTAGAAGAAAGCAGGCACAGGAGGGATCACAGTAGATGGAGAGAGGACAAGAGGAAGAAGAAAAGATAGCCATCAGATAATCTGAGGGCCTCAATTTTTTGCAAAATAAGTGTGTGGTTTCTGAAATTCACAGATGTTTTCTAAATGCTACTTCTCTGTATTTTAACTTTAAACAAAGAAGACGAGATCAGATTTTTTCATATGCATTTTTATCATAATAATAGAATAATAAGCAGCAACAGCTGATGTCAATGCATATTATTCTGAACATTAGGAATTTTCACTGAACAGTCTATTACAGAATGGATTTCAAATTAATTTCAGAATAGAGAACTTCATGAAAGCTGTTAGCACCCTAAAACAGAGGTGAATAAGATCAAGCAGTACTTCTCAGCATCTTATTTATGTATCGGACCAACAGAATAGTATTTCCCTGGTACAACCAATGCAGTGTCAGTGACATCATGTCGTAGCCCATTACAGCATTCCCAAGCTCAAATGGCTGTCATGGAATATGACACACCACAAATATTCATAGAATTCAGATGAATATTTTTCTCATTGCTACTTGGATGTCACTTCACATATTTAATACCCTGCCTCAATCCTAGCCTATAATCAGCAAAGACCCAGCTTGTGGTACTCGTATGCTGATCACAAGTGCTGACATGAGTAGAGGGTGGCATTTCACCTTGAAATCCCATTTGAGAATATGAAAATAGTGTTGAAAAATATGTGCTATTTTGATGACACAAACAAGACATTTTTTGTCGGACTACCATGCTGAATTTATCCCAGTCTAGTATGCAACTTCTCTCCAGGACATCCAGGTGAGATGAAAACCATTCCTGTTCTCTAGGGATCCTATAGAAGAAGAAAGTTAATACAGTGAAAGAGGCATTTAAAACACCTAAAGCTAGCATAAATGTTTGTCTAGGCAGGCCAAATTTAAGAGATGTGACTTGCCATCTAGACTCTGCAGTTTATCATGTCAAGTCAGACTCAAGAGCTGCTGGCCAGGAAATGTAAGGTATTTATTGTTTTGCTGGTGCCTGCAGTAAACTTGCCTTGTGGCTAACAAACAGGGTTCGGTTTTCAAAACCATCAAGTGTGTGAATAAGCAGAATTTTTTTGAGGGGAAAATTGATCTAAAAGGTAAAATGAAAATCTGTAGCAAGAACATTACTCTTAGAGAATGACATTTGATCCCTCTTAATATTGCTAGAGAGTATTCCAGAGAATACTCCTTAAAAGGGATAGTCCAAATCTACTAGCTCTACTAGCATTTAGTGGTTAAACAGATCAAGTTTGTGTGTTCTTAAATCTGCACTTTTATTAGTTTTCTCCTGAAGTAATAGTGACTCTGATATGGAAAATATAGCATCAACACAGTTTTGTGGTTCTTCCCTGCAGACAGGAGGAAGAAGGTAAAGAGTCGAAGGCAAAAGAAAGAGCAGTTGGGCCTGGATTTTGTTTCTTTAACAGTTCCAAAGAGGAACAGAACAAATAGGGTGATCAGAAAAACCTGGAAATCAGGGTCAAAGGCTTTTGGGCACATGGAAATATATTTAAGACCACATTTACAAGGGGATAGAAAGAATGGTGAATCATGGAGGCAAAAATAAATCAAAAAATCTTCAGGAGGTTCAAGGCCATCTGAGGGGACAGCAGTAATGAAAAGCATGATACTGATTGGAAAGGGCACAAAGGGAGCATGGAAAACCTAAGCTTCTAGGAGGTAACATTGGGAGATGCACTACCAAACATAATATGGATTGGTTCAACCAAGGGAAACTGAAAAAAAACCTTTTGGGAGGTTGTAAACAGGGTCTAAGGAGTCAGAGATGCAGCAGGGGCTTTATTAGCAGAAAGCTTGCAGCATGCTTGCTAGCTCTGAGAGACCTGACCGCAGCACTGAGGACATGGAGACTTCTAATAAGCAGAGAGGGAGCCTGTGAGGAAAAGCTCCTGTTTTGCCTTGTTGCTATTCGTAGCCTGAAGCCGGTTCCCTGCATAAGGACATCACAGTGCAATGACCACAGAAGGCTGAAGACTTAACCTAGATTTTATTCAGTGAAGATTGTTTGATAGCACAGTCTCCCCTGTGGCAGCTGCTGAGAACCAAGCTCTGCTCCTGCAGCTGTACACCGAAGGATTGATTCTGCAAGCTGCTGAGCACACCTGGGAACCCTTCAGCCCACCTGAGTTCAGTGGGGCCTGCGAGTGCTCAAATCCTTGCAGAAGTGATTGGCAGATGCTGGATGGCATCCTTAGAGAATAAATGTTGCTGGATGTTCCTTCACCTCCTTATTAGTAGCAAATTATACCTGCAGCTGTCCAAGATTTTCTTACTCTGGCCTGTCCCATTCTTAATCAATTGCTGATACGAATGTGTGCAAGAGGTGAAAAAACATATTTGTTCCTTTCCTTTTGAATATGGAGCTAAGAGATAAAATTAGAAGGTGGGGGAGGGGAAGTGTAGAAGAAGGATTCACAAAGATTCTTGTAAATAAAATCCATTGATTTACATTGCTTTTTGCTAATTCACAAATATCTAGTTAGAACTACAGTAAGAATTTATTCACAGAAATGTTCACACAAAAGCAAAGCAAATTCTACTGTGAATAAATATTCACGGGTGTATTTGCACTGGGAGAGGTCCCCTGGATATTCTAAAAGCCCTTTTTTCTTTTTTTTTTTTTTTTTTTGTCATGCACTGTGTCTGGGAAGACTAGAATTAAGTAGTTTCAAGAAATAAAAAAGGAATATGAAGTAGTAGTTAGAGACAAGTGTATTTGCAATTATCACAGCCAGGAACAGTGAAGCTGTTCGTCAGGCAGATGACCATAAAACCTTACAACTTGTTTGCCTTCAGTCGTGAGGCTCAAAAGTAATGGTCCAGGAAAACAGAGCACAAGTAGTTTACCTGCCTACATGAAGTAAGAGAGACTGAAGTCTGGGGTATGGCTGTCCCAATGCAAGCTTTCCCTGGCCTTGGAGAGGGAGATGGGCATTTAGCAAGCCAGTATTTACCTGATGCTGGATTCTATCGACCCCTTAAGTCATTTGGGACAGTTATTCCAGCAGGGACCAGAACAGACACCTTCTACACCATGCCATGGCTGCATTAGCAGTTACAGAGCCTCCACTTTTTTTCCCTGACCTGGCAAAATCAAAGATTTTCCCCTCCACATTGGCAGGTCTCCAACAGTGCCATTATCGGGCTTACTTGTAACTTGAGGATGATGGGCTTCAAAACCTTTTGAGTGGAAGAGACAAGTGATCCACCAACATCCTTTCCACAAGAGCTTAGCTCTGGGGCTCTCTAATTGAAAAATTAATTGCGCGTAATAGCCATTGGAGGCACCTCAGAGTTACCTGACACACCTTGACACACAGCTGCTCCCTAAGCATTGCTAGGCTCTGCTTGGCACCTTAAATACAGACCACCACTAATTTCATCCTCTGATGGAAACTGCAGTGTCTGAAAGTATGATGCAAGTCCCGTTCAGGCACCCCAGCTCCAGGCAGGGAAATCCCAATGTCCTCCTCATACCATTTGCCCTGGTAGTAGTTAAACCTTTCTGCAGTAAGGACCCTGACTCCTTTGTTACCCAGAGAAGGGGAGACACTCTGGGTGCCTGCGCATGCATTCAAGTGTGACAGTTGTAGTTTAGGACTGTGGCTCCAGGGGAAAAAAAATTACTTTTTCACCCTAACAAATTCACATCCACCTTGCTCTTATGCACAAAGCATTTCACACATTAGTGAAAAGACCCAATTAGTTTTTTAGATTGATTCTTAAAATGCAACTTTATAGAGAATTGAGAAAATTTTGTGATCAAATATTTTAAACAAACAAACAAAACAAACAACCAAGACAAGAAACCTTGCTAGTGTTGACCAAACACCTGAAAAGCTAGCAGAACCCAATCTACAGTCTGATACATCCTTTCATTGTATAGTTTCAGTAAAAACAACAAAACTGAGAACCAGAGCTTAGTTGACTTTGTTAATACTTTTATTTATTTTCCTTCCAGTTTTTCACCCTTGATGCATCTCCTAAGACTGTGAGCAGGATACATAGTACTTCATATTCCAAGTGCTGAGGCCTATCTATCAAAAGCTGACTGGAGTGGGTGGTGAAATACAGTAGGAGGTGGCTAGCTACACAGTTGTACTATTAAATTACTGTCTGTCCAAGGAGAGTAATCTCTTGTTTCAGCAGCAGGTACTACTACCAGAGACTGTAAAAACCACAAGCACTCTGAAATAGGCTGTCATATGGAGCACCATAAATTACATCAGTCAAATATTCCATCATTCATTCACTCCACGGTCTTACAGTGGGATGAATAGTCTGCTCAAAGGAGAAAAACAACCACTAACTTTCTGGGTTTTTTTCTGTTTATTTTCTGAGAGAGCTTCAGGGGCCACCTTCTTATGGGAAGTTTTAATTAACCATAAAATATAATTTTCCATTAGTATAGCTGCAGGTTTCAGGGACCACATGAGCTGTTCCCCAAAATGCAGCAAAGGTGAGGGATTTTTTTTTTTTTTCAAACTGCAGCTATTGTTATCCAACCTATTATTAAGAATTTAAGAAGTGCAGCATCAATGACTTTCTTTTCATCTTTGTGGAACGGAACATTTGACAGTAAGTTAAAATCCTAAATAAAATATGAAAGCTGCCAGCATATGCCAAAAGTCTCTCGGAGAGCATATATGAAAAGTTGCTCCTAAGACGCAAATGTCACTAATACCATATGAAAATTGCAAAAAGGTATATGAAAGTCACTAATGTGACATGAAAGAACAAAAGTCTTCAAATTGTGTGAAAGTTGCTGTTCTGATATGTTGCCCTTACTGTTCTAGTTACTTTCTATCCTCTTATTAGTAACTTCCATTTCAAACTAATCTTCGATAAAAGTCTTATTATATTAACAGTTTTCCTTAAGTATCAGAAAATTATATTTCCAGTTACACTGAGTGAAGTGTGACCTCATTAGCAGACTTGTATTGTTGCGTGGCTTTTTGACTCCCTTTCCTTTGGAAAATACATGCATTCCTGCAGCCACACTCTCTGTTCGCTTTGTCATGATAAAGATGTACACTCCCTGTGCTTCCCACAAACATTTAGGAGCTGGCTCAAAGTAGGTTTTTGGAATGGAGATTTCCATCATCTATAAGATCTCAGTCCACATTGCTAGCTACAGAGCTGTTTAAAAATATCAATACCATGACTAGGAGGAGCCTTGGTTTTTAGGAAACCCTATCCAAATGAGAGACTGAGCCCACAGTAAGATGCTGTATATATTTGAGTTCTCTTTTCAGTGGAGAGCTCTGGTTCAGGGTTTAAATCCATATTTGAGTAGAGGGGATGCATTTTTACTAATCCTGAGCAGACAATATTCTGTAAATCCTACTTCTGCAATCAGAGATGAGTGTCCTTGTGGACCCCTTGAATGACAGTGAGACCTCATGAATGCATAAGAGCGGGGCAGCATGAAGCTGAGTTCAGGGTTATTTCAGAGATATTTCTCTATAGACCAGAGCCCGTGAAAGTGTCAAAGCTGAAACAATCTAGAACATGGACATTATATACTTTGGGTTTTATGGATCCACTGGTTTTGAATATATTTTTTATCAGCCATGAGGCTTATTTCTTCTTTCTTTTCAAAATCTTCTGTGAAGGTGATGAAATGCATTGCATTGATCATTCAAGATGCTGAAGTCCTGTATTTCTCCCATGTAACTCATGCAAGCAAAACATCAGGTCAAGCATGCTATGAGAGGGTCAGGATGCTAATAGGAGATGAAAACATGAGTAGATGACAAACATTTGTAGTGCAGATTTCCTGTCTCCATATGTAGGCCAGACCTGACCTCTGCAAACTGTGAGGGGGTGGCTGCATTCCCCCACAGTGCAGTACTCTGTATAGTGTGCTTGAAAAAAAAGGTAGCTTTCCACAAGTGAAATGGCCATTTGAATACCATGTGGCAAAGCTGTGTCCCAAGATGCAGCAAAACATGTAACTGAGTGACATTAAACAGGGCATCCTATTACCAGTTTTCACTTATATTTGCTTTGGATAATGGGAAACTGCAATTAAACCCTACAAATGTACTAGTTACATATCAGGTAACTGCTCCTAAGCAAGCACCTATAATTTTCCCCCACCAGACCCTTCTCCTTCAATTACTGGTCAGAAGATAATACAATTTGTACATTAATAACTGTTGGAATGTACTGCTGGGGTGGGTCGACCTTGACCAGATGCCAGGTACATACAAATGCTGCTGTATCACTCCCCTCCTTACCCAGGTAGGGGAGAGAAAATACTGCCAAAGGCTCATGTGTTGACATAAGTGAGGGAGAGATCATTCACCATATACCATCAAGGGCAAAATGGACTAAATTTGGGGGAATTAGTTTAATTTATTACCTACCAAATTAGAATAGGATAATAAGAAATAAACCCAAATCTTAAAAACACCTTGCCCTCACTCTTCCCTTCCTCTCAGGCTCACCTTTAGTCCCCATTTTCTCTATCTCTTTGCCCAGTGGCAAAGGGAATGTGGGGCTGCAGTCAGTCCATGGGCTGCAGGGGCACCGCTGCCCCACCATGGTCTTCATCATGGGCTGTAGGGGGATCTCTGTATGCCCCTCCTTCTTCACAGACCTTGGTGTCTGCAGGACTGTTGCTCTCATATATTTTCATTTCGCCCTTTTCTGAATGCTGTTGCACAGTGACTTTCCCCTCCCCTTAAATCTGTTGCATTGCAGAGGTGCGACCACCGTCGCTGATGGCCTTGGCCAGCTGCAGGCTGGTCTTGGAGCCAGCTGGCATTGGCTCCATCAGATACAGGGGAACCTTCTGGCAGCTTCTCACAGAAGCCCTGTAGCTACCCCTGTAGTCCTGCCACTACTGAAACCTGGCCACGCAAACCCAATGCAACTGCTAAAAGATGAAGTTATTATTACACTGTGTATTTTAAAAAAGAAAGAAAAAAAACAAAAAAGAAAAAAAAAGAAAGAAGGAAAATGAAAAAAAACCCGCAACTTTGAAGCTAATAATCAAAAGATTAGAAAAAGGATATCATTTAATTAATTTCAAATGCTGGATTGAGTATTAAACAGAAACATGAAAGAAAGATTTCCAGTTGGAAGGGCTGGTAACTGAAGAGTCTTCATTCTCTTGAGGATTACCGTTTAATTTTAAACATTGATTTAAAATAAATGATGGTGCAGTCCCCAAGGAAAAATATATTTCAGTTGTAAACATAAGAGTGATGTATAATAAATGAAATATATAACATTCTCCTTAAGGAGATTTTTACTTTATTGTGCAGTCATGCTATGGGAATAATTGATACCCTTTAACTTGAGTCTCAGACAAAAGCTATCAGGTATCTTTCTGTAATCAGCTTTTCCATTATTTATTTGCCTGTATTTACATTTTTGAAAATTTATCTGTGATGTCAGTTCTTCTGTCATCAACACCTGTGAGGGCACATGATAGATGGGGAAGGTTTACTCTAGATTATAATCTGAATGACAGGGTCTCATAACAGTCCTGACCAAGTATCTCACTTCATAGAAAGATTCCCAATTCCTCATCTCACAGTCACTTTTCTCACTAATCTCTTCACAGCCCACATAGTCTTTCTCATTCGTGACTGTGTTTGTCAGCTCTTCACTCGCTTGCAGACCTCCCATTTTCCAATTTCTCATTCCTAAGTATTAAGATATATTGTACTCTAGTTCTAGGAGAAGCAGCTTTTCCGCTTCATTTGTTTTGTGTCCTGTCAGCATCTAGGTGAACACAATAATTAATTATGAATATTTGCTTCAGTACTTCTTCTAGGGATTCTGCTTTTTCTAGGTGTTCCCACACTTCATTTTTAATTTTCTTTTCTTTTTGAAAAAAAAAAAAAAGTGACTGCAAATTTTATTGGGCAAAAGGTCAGTTTAAGTAATTTTCTTTTTAGGGAAAAAATATGCCCTATCAACTCAGCTCTTGAGATCTGTTTCTAAGGTTTCAGGGGTTACATTAATCCAGCTAAAAGACAAAGGCATGTTCAGTATTTAGCTGTCCAGTCAAAATTTCATCTTTTGATCTTCTAAATCTCACATTTTCTGAGACTTTCTTGGCTCCAAGAGTGAAAAGAGAAGCACTTCCAGAGGTGAATGAGTCACAGCTCAGGAGGCACCGTGAAAACCAGAACAGCTACTTATTGTGGCCTGATGATTCCCTCATTCTGTATAAGACCGAGCTAGAAAAGTGTGAATGCACATTCAGCTGGATGGTGTCTACCAGCAATTCTTGTTTTGTTTTGTAGAAATTCAGTATTTGCTATTTTCAGAAGACAAGTACTATTTTTTTCTTATTGTTTGGATGCTACTGCATCTTGTTGCCCTTATAGAGTGGGTTTGGATCAAAACTGCTTTGTAAATACAGTTTATTTGACACAGTGCAATGGAAAGTAAGTGAAGAGATAGAACTTGAAAAGTATTTTCTAATTAGTTACACTCTTAATAAAATAGTTATAGCTTAGACATATTATTCCAGGATTAGTCATATCTCACCATGAAAATTCTTTTTGCACACAAAGCCACGTGTGGACAGTTGCTTCAAGTTCATTCTACACATTGGGCTTTTGATTACTTGGCAATTTTGGTTATATGGAGTTCTCAATCAATCTAACAATGTGGGCAAAAAAGGAAAATTCCTACTCTAGTCTCAACACTGAGACCACTAGACAACAGTATTTTTCATCATAAAATGCATTGCTGTGTGAAATATTGAGGCCATTGGAGCAATAGTATTTTCACTGACTTTGTGGCTGGAAGTAGAAGTCCAAGGAATGCAGGTTACAGACCCTTAATATTTCCCGTTCGGAAGACTGTAGCACTCATGGAAGTAAAATGTTGCTTTTGAGGAAATTTTTACTAACCTGCTTTTTCAGATTTTTCTGCTGACTTGATGGTGATTGTGTTGGCACAGCTTCTCCCTCAATGATAACTCACTCCCTAAACATAAAGTCTTCATCATAGTGCCCACTGACAATCATTCACTTTCCTAAAATTTTTTCCACTAATCTGAGAACAGAAAGCAGTT
>JAWWMO010000001.1:89583488-89595872 GCA_035047845.1 Dendrocincla fuliginosa
GATATCCTTCAAGTTCCTGGTCGACTATGACTCAAATACCTTGCACTCAGAAGCATGTTCATTCTTAGTGTGGCATTCTGTTCAAGTTAAAATCTGGCCTTTTCAGGGCACAGAGTCCCCAGGTGAAACCTCAAGACCTCATCTGACAACATCCTCAAGACATTTCAAAATCTGAGTAATAATCTGAGCCAGAAATGAAACAGAAGCAGTCAGTCCCCTGCAGGTAAAAAGCTCCTCAACACCTTATTAGCCAGGTCCCAATCAAATTTGGCTCACTTTGAACATTTTTTGCCAATCTCTTCTGCTTGAGTAGAATTGTTTTGCCCCAAAGGCAAGGAGAGAGAGAAGAGAAAGGAAGAGCTTTCACCTATTTGTTCTTCATTTGTGGTTATAATTCATATTTCTTAAAGTATGTATTGCTAAGAGAAAGGGGCCATTTTCAGTGGTCACAAAATGATGCTTTCACTCTTACTTATGTGACTTTACAGGGAGGAAATTTTTTCAACTATAAATAAGGAGAACCTATTCAAAACATTTTTATTTATTAATAGTTAGATTCTTTCACAAAAAAAAACCCCAAACACGCTCCATAACACCTTGATTGCAGTAATACTTCATATTTGCTTACATAAATAAACCTGATATTTTACTACAAGACAGGCAGCTATTTTAAAGATGGCAAAATGTCAGCTCTTGGATGGTTGGTTTCATTTAACAGGACTCCACATGAATTTATGAACTGTTCCATAACATCTTCTGCCTGCACCAAATGGCAGACTTTGGGCAGAAACCCAATGTATGTTTAGCTAATGTATAACAGAGTATTTACATGGTCAGTGGACCCTATTAGGTATTAAGAATGGTCTCTTTCTAAATTTACTGTTAATTCCCTTCTGCAACAACCTAAATAAAGTGCTGGCTTCTCAGAGAAAGCTTAGAAAATGTGTGCATCTATGCAGGCATGCGTTGGGTCTTTCATTTTAAAATGTCTTTAACAAAACTTCTGACAGTTATTTTGTTTTGCTGCAAGGGTGAGAATGTAGTTTAAGATATTGTTTCCTGACTTTAAAGGTGCCTTGTGGTTTTTAAGGATATTTCAGCAGCTAAGGAAATTCTACTGCAGACACAATGTACCAGTTCATTTCTTAAGCAATAAATGGCAAGCAGGGTGGTGCTGAATAAGCATGCTTATATGGAATTTCTCTTTGAAAAGCCCACTAGTTAGGCCCTATAACACTTCAGTTGATATTTCTACAGTGCAAACACGATAGTGGAAATTAAGTTGCCCCAGCAAATTCAGTTTAGGAGAAATTTGTTATGAATAAAATGCTGCTGCTGGCCTTAGAACATTGAATTTATCCACCAAATAATATCTTAGAAATACCACTTCAGAAGAAATCAGCTCTAAATAATTGATAAATTTGGTTTGTTTAGAAACCTTTTGACCCCTGTAATAGAAAGTAAAAACACATTTCAGTTATTAAAGTCACATATATTCCCTCTGGTAGGGGAAGCTTTTAATTTTAAGCTGGTCTCTGTTGGGGCCATTTGATAAAGCTTGGAAAAACCTTTTCAACTGCTGCTGGTGGATTTGGGTCAGCTTCCCTTGGGAAAATGGCAAAAGATAAATTTGTAGCTTTTCATACCATATAAGAAAACTTCAGAGATTTTAAACATCAAGAACTATTGGAACTGAAAGACAGAGTTTCTCTTTTGTTTCTCCCCCTCCTCCTCCTGCTCCTTCTTCTCTTTTATTTCCAAAAAGAACTTTAAATTCTCTTGTTGTTTCAATTTTTTTTTTTGGACCATGGAGGTTAGAAAATTTCGACCTCTCTAACTACACTACCAATGGTCCTTATTAACGCAAGATTTATTTTGAGATAGAATCATCATTATGCAGTTTTTGTTTTTAAATGAAGCCATTTCATTCTATTGCTTTTAAAGCCAAGAGAAAATAGTGGCTCCATCGCTCTTTTTTTTTTTTTAATGTATTTCTTAAACTTTGCTTCAGTCACTGTTACCAGATCTTTATGTCCACAAAAATATGCCAGCCTCATTTCCCCAGGACAGTAATCACAGCTTATCAATGAGGGTACTGATTCTTCTGGGACTGCCAAAATGTACCTGACCTCACCACACTGCTGTTTCACAAGAGGGAAATGAATGGGGGTGAGAGAGAAGAAATATTTTCAATGCTTACAAAAACAAAAAGATGGAATAACACCCCATAGTCGAATATTTAAGTAGCCACTTGTGCATAAAGCAAATAATCACAGGCAACAAGGCAGATCATGATGCTCTCTGAACCTCAGACCTGCAGGTATTTGCAGAGGTGGCTACTGTTCCATGTCCCTACAGGAGTTACCTCTGAGAAATAACACCCTCAGTCTTTGTGGTACATATCCATTCCTATACCTTCATCTGAGGCTACCAGATTCACATTACATAAACTACTGAATGGCCATCATGCAGCAGAAACAACCTCCTTTCACCATTAGCCTGGGCTGAATGAGAACAGTGAAAAAAATCTATCTGTTTTCTTACAGGCTCTAAAACCTTTCCCTCTTTTCATGAAACCAAAGTATAATTCCCTGGGATATATTTGTGAGCACAGTGAGACAGTGGGGTGGTAGATGACTCTGGCAAGCACAGTTTCTGCTCCTGAATTTCATGGTGAAGGACATATTGACACTTTTGAAACTAAAGAGCAGCTGAATTTTTTGACAGAAAAAAATTGGAGAAGTCCCTAACAATCTCCCTTGCACACAACCTTTGAAGAGGACTCAGCAACAAACTGGTGGAAGAAAAGCTTTCATCCTAGACAACTAAACCTTTCTTGAGCAGGCAGTTTTCTCTTTTTCCAGTTTCATGCTTGGTTGCTATTCCCAGTGTAAGACTCTTTGTTGCATAGATGCAATGGTAAATTATTAAAAGGGTCTTACCAGGTATTCATTCATGCCGTCACAAATTGTGTGTTTGTGTACCTCTGCCTGTTCTTGGCAGATGCGGTTCCTCCGTGGGTACCTTAGCAATTTAAACACCTGCATTATTTCATTATGTTAGAACTGTTCTTCAAACAGTTGCACCTACTCCCCATTAGCACTTTCAGAGGGAGGCCAACCCTTGATAATTTATGTTGTGGAGGGATTGTCACCTTGGACAAGAAAAAGACATGTAGAAAGCTAGACTGTGTTTTTACAGCCATACTATTTCAGCTTTCCAAATAAACACACATAGCACACATCTTCATGGTCACTTGGTCCACTTGGATGAGAGAACTGGGCGTCTTTGTGTTTACTGTGCACCCAGTGTTCACACAGGAAATAGCTGAGGAACTACCAGTATTTAATATGTTGACAGGCTAGACTATTTCGTGCTGTTCTCCCTGTGCAGGAATGTCTTGGAAGGACATGACATTTTGAATTCAAATCTTTTTTTTTTTTTTCAGTTTTTATTTTGTCACTTATTCCTGTTTATACTCTTTACCTGATGTCTCATATTCTGTTTGCACCAAATCAGTGTAGACTGTTCGTCATTTATCTGAACAGTTTCACAAATTGAAACACACTCTCTAACACAAAGGCAAGTTTTCATTGTAGAAGTGTACTATTCAATGTCATCTAATAGTATACATTGTCCTCCAGTTTTCATCTGGTTGCACTTGATCTCCTAGAAATATTGAGGACCACCATAGTCTGTCTTTTCTTTGGCTATCACTGATTCTACAGGCAGTTCTATAGTTCTGTTGTTCCTTGGACTTTCTCTTTTCTTCATCCGCACTTTTTTCTTTTTTTAGTTCTTCCCCCATTCTTTTCTCTCTTCCACCCACCTTATCATAACCTCCAGCTCACAGACAGCTGCTGGAGCATCCTGTTCCAATGCCTTTCTCATACGTCAGCAAGCTGACTCTTCCCACCTACTGCATCACACAAACTACTGGTGGCTAATTCCTCACCCCTAACGAATGCTAGCAGTATCTTCCCACACATGTGCCCCAGCGCATATTCACCTGCTAGAAGCCTCTTGCTTTTCATCATCTGACATACTGAAATATACTCTCTTTCTGGCCAAAACAATTGAATGTTTACACTGGTTACAGAGGAGGGAGCCAGCATATGCAAAGCACGATTATTACAGTTACATTACAGTCACCACAAGTGATTAGATAGAAGAAAAATCACCATGTAAGCAAGAATACTGAAATATTTTTAGGTCTATGTAGAATTTAAAACATGAGTACAAACTTCTGGAAACTGCCCTATAGCAAAATGTCTCAAGTCACAAAGCAGTGGAAATATATTCTGTTACTGGGGGGAGGAGGAGGAGGAACGAATCTTATAATTATTTCTGTCAACAAGCAGTCCTTGCAGAATGCATATAGGACAAAAACCAATCAACTTCAAATACATAGTGCCTGACCATTGTGAAATTTAAAACCATTTTACAGAATCATTTTTTAAAGACAAAAAACACTGGAAAGAAAGTGACATTGTTACGAATAGAAATCTTTTAGTATATTTACATATTTAACACACTTCATAGTTCCTTCTGCAGGACAAATTTTCCTGAGCACCTGTCTATTGAGTAGAAAAAGAAGAAAACCACAGTAAAATGATAAATCCAGAACACTACTGACCATTTTCAACACAAATTAATTGCAAATGAAAAACACAAAACAGGTCTACATTTTCAATGCAAGAATAGGGTAAGTCCAGCTAAATGGCCACCAGAAGAGGCAAAACTCTCTGCAAAATAAAAATACTGTAACACCATAATAACAAAACAAACACTTAGATGCCGTGGGAAGAATACCACTGTGTTACTGCAGCTTAAAGCAAGAAATCAGGAACAGTAGCAATATCCCTCATGGTTCTCTACATAATTAGAAAACAGAATCCAAAATATCTTATCAAAAATAAAACATGCAACAACAAAATCAGCAGTAAATACTGTAAAGCAAGTGCAAACAAAGCACTGAAACCTCATGAGATCCATGATCATGTCAGCCTAATATTGGAACAGATTTATTTGAATCAAATTGGAAGGATTACCTCTTGTAATGATTATTTCTTGAGTATTTTTTAAATTGAGCTGTTGAACAGCCCATTGATGCAACAATGTAATGACACATTGAAAATCATAGTTTGCTCATCACAGGATTCCAGATGAGTTAATAGCAGATAATTGCACATATTTTGCTAGCTCGTCATTTCAACAGTTCTCTTTGATATTTCAGTTTAAATGCACCTTGTAAACGCTGGCTATGTACAGCCAAGTGTGCTGGGAAAAGAGTTTTTCCAAAGAGAAATTAACTTAAAACAACCAGATTAAAAACAAGCCAAAACCCAACAATCCAACCAAAAACCTACATTTCCAGGTTAGAATATTTTGATCAGAAAGTCACAAAATTTGATGTGAAAACAAGTTCTCTGAATAAAAGGTATTTAAAGATTCAAAAGTAAATACACATAATCTGGAAGCAAGCAAACATGGGGACAAAACCACCATAAGTTACCTGCATTAGCAGCAGAACTTTATTGCCAGGAGTTACATCACCAGCTCCAAGATCATATGCCATCACTACCTTGCAGTTTGTGATACTGGTAAAACTTAAGCTTTTAAAGAACTCTCAGGTGGGACACTACTACTCTGCTTTTAAGGTAATACAGATGCAGCCTCCTACACCTCACTAATTTTGGCTCCTGGATAAAAGGGAGGAGACAATTTTGGGGCATAATTAAACATCTAAAACAAGTTTACCTTCAGTCAAGTAAATCTGACCCAAACTCACCAGCAATGATGTAAAACAGAAGTAACATGCAGGTACAGGGGCACATGGTACATCGTAATGCAAATCTGCTTTGACAACTGCATGTGCCAAAGAAAAACAAATTGGGAAATGAAAGTGACCGGAGGATTTGAACAGCAGTTATTGATTGTTGTCCGAAATTCCACCTGAGATATTTCTATTCATATATGTGTTATAAGTAAGTGTCACAAGTTGGTAATGTCTTCATTTCAGCTGTTTTCATTACCTGCAATTCATTTCCAAAAGAGTGGTGATACAGATCTCATGGTATCCACTGCAATTAGTAAAATTGATTTCTCCCCTCTTTATATCCACAGAGAGGCTGAGCGAGCCTCTGATCAACATTGCTTCTGAGACTGTGCCTTGGTGCCAGTGTCTCCAGCTTTGTGCCTTTTTAATTGGCAGTAAGGGGTGGGGTAATCATCAGAGCAGCAGTTTATCTGTTTAACGCAGTGCTGACACACGCTGCCGAGTGTCTGCATGGCTGGGGCTCTGGGGCTTTGCAGCACATTCCTAGCCCCTTCCCTGCTGGAAGCAAATAGCAAGTTGGAGGAGGCATGTTCCTATAAGGCTTGGCGCAGTGTTCAGTGCCTCCCCATGCCACAGAAGAACATCTTAGCTGGAACTCTGAAGTGCATTTAGACATTAGAAATTCGGTTCACATTTTTGTTCTACCAGTAACCTCACTAGAAACCTAGCACAATAAAGGACTGAAGAAGCTAGTCTGTTTTTCCAAATATAGATATTAGGTATCTTTATATCACACCAGTAAAGATTTCTACTTTAGGTTAAAAACACTTTAAGGTTTGTTCATGAGTCTTTAAACCACTGCTATTCTGTAGTGAGCTAAGGTGAAGCTAGCAAGACCTACATCAACTTTACCCATCAGCTACCAAGTTCCTGAGAGCATATTTAATTTCAGAAACCCCTGGGAGAGTTCAAAAAATCTCAGAATTAAATATCATGAGAAGTCCTGAAAGCAAAATATTGCTTATCTCTGTAATGCTATAGAACTAAATCCCTCTACCTCTAAACTAGAAATTTATTTTTCACCCAACTCTAGTTCTGAAAAGGTGAGATTGAAGCTGAATAGGGACCTCTTGATACATGTACGTGTGTGTGTGTGTGTGTGTGTGTGTGTGTGGAGCTGAAGGTTTCTGCCAAAATCTGATTATTCTGAGTCCTGGATAGGATTAATACCTGAGCACAGTGATCAGTATATGTCTATGGTAAATGCAAATTCTAGGTTTTTGTTCCAGGGCACAGAATATTCTTCTGTAAAGTCTTGAGCAGGATCTCTGCATAAGAAGTAAAAAATTAAGAACATGCAACACCTTCAGTGACTGAATTCACAACCTACTCTAATGAGATGGATGGTGTGGCTGTCCTGGGTTCTAGGTAGTTCTTGCAAATGCTTAAATCTTGTAATTTTTTAACAAAGGAATGACATTCATGACCTAAGGTTGACTTTAGTGGACAGCACACATTATTTCCGAGTATAAGAATGCATGAAACTCCAGGTTCACTAACTGCTAGGTGAAAATAATTACTTGGACTGTAAAATCAAGCATGTAAGACTAAAATATCAGCCTTTTAATTGTACGTGTTAACCTTCTCCTACCTTCTGAATGCCTCCACCCTGAATACTGATTTAGACAGCATCAATTGGAAAACGTAGCATGATCACATGTAACCCAGTTTTGCACCAGAATACATTCCTGTAAAAGAGGTTAAATTAGGGTTCAGAGACATTTCTTAGCTCTCAAGTACTGCAGCCACAGGAAAGTTAATTTAAAGGTAACTCTGCTGTGAAATATTTTAATGTTCCTTCTTATTTCTGGCATCAGAAGTTACACACAAATCTTGAACCTTCTGCATTGCAGTGCAGGACACTATATCTAGAATTATCAAGAACTTTAACTGTACAGATGCATGTTATCTGAGGAAAGATGCTTTTGTGTGTGTGTTTGCAGGTGTATGAATGAGGAACACATTTTGAGTCTACAGTGTCAAGAAGCCTAGTCTGGATTACCTTACTTCTACCACTTAAACTAAGGATTTTATGGAGTGGTTTGGAATGGAAATTGCTCACTTGGGAACTTTTTATAATCTAAGACCACAGACTTATCCTCTTCTTCACCTATCTTTCCATTTTCTTGCCTTCGGCTGTTCCAGCCTGCGTCTCTTGGTGTTGGCGGTGTCCGTGTGAGCTTGGCCTGCAGCCTGAAGCCTAGCAGTGTTTTCCCAAGAGATAAAAATAAGAGAAGGGTAGTGGCAATTTTTGTCACTTTGCATCCTAAATGGAATTTTATGGGACAAAGAGAAGACACTTCTGTGGCCTGAGGGGATTTCCTCTGCTGAATATCAAACACCTTCTACAAACAACAGAAATGTGAGAGATTCTCAAAATAAAAGGTCACAGGGATTTTCTATAATAGAAAGGCTTTAACAACAGGGTGCTGTTACCAGCTGCCCCTCCAACAAATCAGGGAAAATCTTGGTTAAGGGCTTCCTCAGTACGTTTTTCTGCAATTCCAAATAGCTACTAATTTGAGGAATAGTCACTGTAACTCTCAGTGTTTGAGTCAGGGAACATGGTGTACATTTAGTAGCAACCCTCAAAGCAGGGAAGGGAAATAAAAAAGGAATCACAGTAGAAAGGCAGATGACCATCATACATGAGGCAGCTTGTGGCAGCATTCCCAGGCTTGCTCTGCACAGGTAACGTCCAGGTGTTGGACAGAGGCACAGAATTTGTTTGAGTGCTGGGAAGAGCCCAAGTTCATTATGAGAAGGGCAGGGGAGGAACATGTCTGGCTAATTATTGCCGACTGCCTGAGGCAGTGAGTGGCTTGGCAGCTGCAGAGAATAAGCAACTCTTCCTCTGCTCTCCCACTACTTGAAAACACAGCATAAATGATGACCCATTCGTGATCAAATTTAGCTTAAAACCCAATGAAGGATGAGTAAGATGGGGCAAGAGTCACTGTGATTATCCTCATGCCTCATTAGGTATCCACAGAAGTAGGACCTACTTCTTTCTGCAGGTGGAAAGAAGCAAGACCCACAGCTCAACTAGACTACCGCTCACTCCAGAACTCTCTTATCTTGAGGGGTTACTAGTGCACATGGATGTAGAGTAATATCAAATCATTTCAGAATGTGAAGAACATAGTAAGAGTAGGTTGCTTCCTGTCCTTTCTCCGCTTACACTGGCTTCTCCTAGCTGTCATCATCCCCATCTGGACATCACCATTGTCTCTCCCCACTCACTCCTCTCCCTGGAATTTACAAGCTCCATTTATTTGCTCTCCTTTATCTCTTTTCTGTTCTGAGTACAGAAAGGCATAGGAAGAGGCATAGCACTTGAACCCCACCCATTTTCAGAATAAAGAGTCTGACTTTCAGACCTGAAGAAACTGGAGCAGGGGTGGGAGGCAGGGGAGAGGGGTTGCAACACATTTGTCTGTGCTCGGGACATATCATGAACACAGTGAGAGGCCTGTTGGCTAGGTTAGTCATATGAAAAGACAAGGATAACTAATAGGGACTTTGAAAATTCAGTAGTATGAAAGTAACGTTGCCTTCATATGTGTTCTTCTGAAGATAAAAAAAAAGCAATATTGTTGAGATGCCTAGGATTTCAAAATGTTACTTCATATTAAGCATAAAACACATCTTAAAGCACGTATTATGGGTCCTGAAGAACACATCTTTCAGTCCTTGAGAAGTATTTGAAATACTCCAGGAGATGAAGGTAAGAAAACATTCATTTCAGCTAGTCTTTCACTTTGATTCGTGCCTATGAGTACAGAAATGCGAAAATGAAACAACTTAAGGATGTGTAGCTCAAATTACATATGAAAATCCATTCAAAGTGTGGATTTAATCATTTTTGTCTTAGTCAGCTCATTCTTTCAAACACCCGTTTCCCATTCCAGGTTACAATACTTACACTGTAGTGTAGATTACTATAATTAACAGGTTAAACACATGAAAACAGCTTTTTCCCCTTGATGTGCCTTTGGATCCTTTATTTTGCTAGCAGTTATACAGTAGAGTCACTTCCTACAAAGGAGAAACAACTGCCATGGGGTTTCTTAATGCTGCTAATGTTCTTTTCTTTCCCTCCAGTCATAACAGTAAGAAATTATTGTCTGTAAATAAAAAAATATAATGGAGAGTATATGTCAGGAAAAGTATGTTAAAAGCTGTATGTTTAACATCCATAGATACAGACTGCTTATACTGACAGAGTAGCCAATGTTGCTTTTTATTAAGACACAACGCAAACCTTTCTAACCTCATTATATAGAGAACTTTTCTGATCCAAACAATCTCCTTCAGTTAAAATGCAATTTAATTCTACAGAATAAGAAAGAAAATAGACTATAAATGTCTTTTTTGCTGGGATATTTATATCAAAGATCAAAATTGTACTTACTTTGTTTTCTCCACCAACACATGCCATGCAACATATCCGTAGATTTATTTATTTTTTAAATCATATGTCCTGCTGGTTATAACGTAACTTAATGTACCAGCTGCAATTAACAGACTGCCAAAGGATCAACTAACAAGTGCTGATAAGCTTCATTTAACTAATTTGAGAAGTGGAAGTTTGATTTTCTTTTTTTTTCTTTTTTTTTTTTTTTTCCAGGAAGGTAGCTTGTTTCCTTATTTCCTGTCAAGTGAGCCAACTCCTGTGACCTGTAGTTAAAAGGGCCCTTTGTAATTAAGGCAGTGAGTCTCCAAGTGAACAGTTCTCACAGTAGGAGGGGGAGCAGGGGGAAGAAGCAGCAGAAAAAAAAAAAAAAAAGAACCAACAACAAAAAAAGGAGGATGCATGACACTGCTTAACTAACTAATCGGAGCTGAGCCAATCCATTTTCCTGCAGGCCAGTCAGTGTACCATGAGCACACAGAGCCTTGCCCGTCATTGGCTTCATGTCCATTTTATGGACCAGCGAGTCTATTAAGATCTTGGTGAGTGGCCTATCCGAGGGCAGGGCTCACTCTCTGTCTTCCCATAGACTACCAGAAACTGATCAGCCGTGTTATATCAATAACATTCTCACACCAGGTTGTGTAAATTGATCTTTTACAATTTCTCTCGGTGACAGTCTCTGTAACCAACAAGATAAATCATTCCTCCTGTGGCTTTTTTATTGATTGCTGAGACCTGTATAAAAATTACGCTGTTCAAGCTGTGAAGTGAACATCCTCATAAAAGAAGACTTTCTATTTACAATCAAAATACATTTGGTCCAGATCAAGCACAGATTTACTGTCCCAGCACCATAAGAGACCAGAATTAACTGAGATTCAAGCACTGACAAAGTAACCCACATAAACTTTTAATATGTGAATTATGCACTACAACACCAAGAAAAAAAAAGGCAAACAAGCAAACCCCCAAATTTCCAGGGTTTTAAAGCATTGTTGAAGTAGAAGGAGTTGTAGTAGCAAACCATCTGTTAAAAACAATGGTGCCAAAGAAGCACAGCAACACAATCAGCCAGACTTTTTTTTCTTTTTTTGCAATTGTTTGTACAAACACTAAGACAAATTGCTATCTGATACCTTTAATCATCCATGCAAATATATACTTTTTAAATGGAATGATAAGGTTTGATGGCTCCTTACTCTTCAGAAAAGAAATATTCTGCAACTTTGGAAGATCTGGCAGCTGTAATATCATTCTAGGGAAATTGATTTAAGCTACTGCATAGTATTGGCTTTACTGTTTTATTAAAGTAAAAGTCTAATAGTGTTTGACATAGGCAATGAAATGCATCCACAGTTTTTAGGCAATATAAACTCTTCAATGATTATATTCCTTCCACTTTATGTCATCATTTTAATTCTGTTAAAATAGTCACTAACTTCTGGGTTTTCTTCATTATTTAAAACTCACGGTGATATTGTTTAGATACACAGTTTAAAAGAGCACCTTTTGAATAAGGTGGACTTAAACTGAACTGTTAAACATTAAATTGTCAAGAATGATCAAAGAATTATTAAGTGAATTAGAGGGCTGAAAAAAATATATACGATACCAATTTTGTTGCCTGTACTGCCTCAATTTGTGGGTTTTGGATATGATAGATCCTAGCCAATGCCTCTATTTACCCATCTGTAAAAAGGGTGTTGTAGTATCAAAAGGAAAAAGGTAATTTCTATATCATGCTAATTGAAATCAATAGAGATACACCCAAGTCAGCTTTGTCCTTTGGGAAATCCTGAAGTTTTAATTAGTGTTTGCAAAGCACTCTGAAGCACTTTACAACAAAGTAAGCCATCTAGATGACCAAGGGAAGCCAGCTGATGCAATCCTTTGGGATTTCAGTAAAGCCTTCAATACTGTCTCTCACTGTATCTTTCTGGAAAAACTCTCCATCCCACAACTGGATAAACACACCATGTGGTGGATGAGTGATTGGCTCACGGGTCGAGCACAGAGGGTCATAGTGAATGGGGGGACATCAGGCTGTCTAGTGGAGTTCCACAGGGCTCCATCCTGGGCCCTATGCTCTTCAACATCTTCATAAATGACTTGGATGCAGGACTGGAAC
>JAWWMO010000001.1:89595972-89618984 GCA_035047845.1 Dendrocincla fuliginosa
TGGAGTTCCACAGGGCTCCATCCTGGGCCCTATGCTCTTCAACATCTTCATAAATGACTTGGATGCAGGACTGGAACACATACTAAGCAAGTTTGCAGATGGCACAAAACTAGAAGGAGCTGTTGACTCCCTCAAAGGTATGGCGGCCCTGCAGAGACACCTCAACAAATTAGAAGTCTGGAAATCACCAGCCGTACGAAAATCAACAAGGGAAAGTGTCAGATTCTGTACTTGGGATGGGGCAGCTCCACATGTATGTACAGACTGCGAAACGAGATGCTGGAAAGCAGTGACACGGAAAGGGACCTGGAGGATCCTGGTCAGTGGCAAGTTGAATCTGAGTCAGCAGTGCCCTGGCAGCCAGGAGGGCCAACCCTGCCCTGGGAGGCATCAGGCGAAGCATCGCCAGCCAGTCGAGGGAATTGTCCCACTCTGCTCTGCAGTGGGGCAGCCTCGCCTTGAATATTGTGTGCAGTTTTGGGTGTCACAATATAAGAAAGATAAGATATAAGACTCTTAGAGAGTGTCCAAAGGAAGGTAACAAGGATGGTGAAGGGCCTTGAGAGGAAGCCGTGTGAGGACCAGCTGAGGCCATTTGATCTGTTCAGCCTGGAGAAGAGGAGATTGAGAGGAGATCTCATTGCAGTTACAATTTCCTCATGAGGGCAAGAGGAGGGGCAGGCACTGATCTCTTCTCTCTGGTGACCAGTGACAGGACCCGAGAGAGTGACTTGAAGCTGAGTCAGGGGAGGTTTAGGTTGGATATTAGAAAAAGGTTCTTCACGCAGAGGGTGATTGGGCAATGGAACAGGCTCCCAGGGAAGTGATCACATCACCAAGCCTGACAGAGTTCAAC
Organism: Dendrocincla fuliginosa; assembly: GCA_035047845.1. Lineage (NCBI taxonomy): Eukaryota > Metazoa > Chordata > Aves > Passeriformes > Dendrocolaptidae > Dendrocincla > Dendrocincla fuliginosa. The sequence goes on from JAWWMO010000001.1 coordinate 89,596,829, forward strand.
AATCATTTGGGTGTTACTCTCCCATAAGGTCCAAAAGGTTATTCTTCTTTTCTTTTGATATCAAAATCTGTGGTAGATCTAAACACCTGTGATGCTGGAGAAAAAATAGGGTTTTAATTTTTTTTAGATTGTGCACATGCATCAAGATGTTACATGTTTAGAACTGCTAAGTGCTGAACTATGATAAATTATTTTAAATGTCAAAAAAATAAGTTACTTTTGCTATTTAGAAGCTGGTGGCTCAGAGAAACCTCAGAAATAAGGTGTGCATCAATCGATAAATTCAGTGAGTGAAAATGATTAACTTCTTTTTATTGCCTTAAAGCTGTCCATATATGATGGAAGCACCTCTGGATTTGCTCAGTTAGTAAGATGATTTCCCCACTTAAATAAAAAGAAGGAAGGCAAGGAGTTTGTTTGTGTGGTGTTTTGTCTGTATTAAATATTGTTATGATTGCACTCATGTCTGGAGATGGAGCTGACTTCAGAATAAGTGAGAGAAGTGAAAGTAATAAAACATAAAAATTATGTTAAAGAACATATTTTGTCTGTATTTTGGAATGCTTTGGCAAAGTTCTTGAATTATCCAAATCAGAATATTACCTTTTCATTACTAGCTTTATTAATATGCTTTCTTTTTTCATCTTGGTGGTGAAATGATGAAGATAACACCAGTATTGTTCGGGATTGGGAGTTTTAGCTTGTTTCCTTTAGTCAAGAATGCAAAACAACTGGAGTTAATTTCTAGCAGCATCCTCTTGATTTCTCTTAATCCTGGACTGTGATGACTCTTCAAGCATCTCATTGGAAGCAATTGTGGGAAAAAGGCCATTCTCTTTTCAGCTGTTCTTCCAAACTCTAATGAGTTAACAATTGAAATACAGAAAGTTGCTTCAGAGGTCAGGAGAGTATATTCTACACAATGGTCACAGCATTTGAAACCATGACAGCACTATAAATTGACAAACTAAAGCAGAGCACTTGGTGGTCTGAAGTGGAGAAAAGAACATCAGCCAAGAGCGGTAAAAAGACGAGCCATGAAACCACACAGAAAAAATGAGTGATTTTTTTCAGATCACCTTGTTAGAATTTAGTGTATCAGAGGTCAGATGAGTAGAACAATAATAAGGTCTGAGGTTGAATACCAGTGGGGAAGCTTAACCCAGGAGCTCCAGGTCAACCATAAGTGAATGAGGTAGAACAGTGAAACAGTAGTCGCCCGGGAAGAGAATGCACAAAAGTCAGCGGGTTAAGGGGAGGAGCCCAACGGTTATCAATTAGACTAAGAGAAAGCCCAGGCTCGAGCACCTGGGATAGAAAAATAATCCCAGTGTGATGAAAGGAGATTTTCTCCTGTGCATGGTTCTTGCTCTTTGGTTTTCAAGTTTTGAGAAATTTGAAAAGTGTGGAGTTAAAGTTCTTAAATCTGTAACAGAAGAGAAAACTCAGGCCAGTTGTGTGTATTTTCCCCATACATTATGTGCCTCTGACAATGTTTTCATCCTACACTGGACAGTCTGCAGAGATAAAGGAGACATAAAAATAAATTTCTTTTAAAAATATTAGCAAACTCACACGTGCATATACATGCATGCACACATGTACACCCCTATAAAAAGGGGCTCATTTAAACTTCTCTTTTTGTCTTCAGAAATTTACAATTCACACCAGTTTTATTTTTAACTTATGAGGAGAAATTTCTTTAGATTTGTGTAGAATATTGCTTCAAATAATGAGATAAATAAATGACATTTTACCCAGTAGAATGTATATACATATGTCATTATGCAACTTCCTCTTCCTATGAACAGAATCTTTTTAGTAGGACCTTTCCCACTGATTTCATAGGAGCTAGAACAGACCCAGAATAAAGCAGATCATGTCTGATATCTCATAATTCAGAATACATTGAAAATATCCAAGTTAAGCTAGCCTTCACTATCCACTAACATGGACACAGATTTTTTTTCTGTTATACAAACTTCCCTTAATGATTATTTTAAGATATGAACAACTATGGCATTACCTTTGCACGTGTCTATGTGGGTGGAGTGAGGGCAAGAAGGAAGTGGGTGTGTGAGTCTATACAGCAGAAGTTCTGTGGTGTCTACACAACATACCTGAAATATTATTGAGGCCTTGGGAGTAATATGTAGTAAAAGGACAAGGATGTACAATGCCAGTTAAAGTCAAGCTTTTAACATACTCTGTTTGTAACCTACTGCCCTATTTTTCTATTTATCTATTCTTAACCTCACATTTCTGAGGAATTATATCATTCTGGATAGCTGCTAAAACCAACAAAATTCTTACAAGCAGAGTATGTCTCACCAGCTTTAGTAAAGCATACAGTATCCCTACTATCCTCTGGTGTGTACATGTTATTTTTGGGGTTACAAAAGACCCATTGTAAAAGTATTGGGATAACTTTTTGAACTCCTTCCCTTTTGCTTCTCAAAAAAGCCAGTATTAATGCAGGTAGAGCAGAGAATGACTGCTAAACACGTACACTCTGGTCCAGAGCCAATGCTGCCACCTCCAAAGAAGGGGAAATGGCCAAGTGGCTACTTTCTGCTTTAAAAAAGATGAGTTTTCTGACATGAAAGCTCCTCCTCCAAAGACTGAAACAGAAAAGCCCAGGGACAAAAACACCCCAACCTTTTTTCATAAAAAGGATGTTAATGGTCGTCACGGAAATCTAAATAAAAAAAAATACTTAAAGAAGCTGGGAATATTTTAGGAAATTAACACATAATTTAAGGACTGTAATTTTCAAGCTCATGGATAGGTGCCATGCTTGTTTGGGAAAAATAAATGAATATGAAGTTATGACCTTCTTGTATATGATACAAGAAAAAGGTTGTAACTCCTTTGCAAGATCCTTGAAAGATATTATTTGTGCAAAGGAAAAGATACTTGATGTATTTCTTTCTCACTGGTTCATTTTTGGACGTTACTAGCTAGATTTACATCCTGGAAATTATGGGAGGTCACACTAGATGTAAGCAGGAGAATCAAGCACAAGCAGGTAAGAATGTCTCTCATTTTAAGAGAGGAGATCCTTTATAAAATAGGGAGTAGAAGCGTGGGTGGCAACAACATTTCTCTTGAGTGCAACAGGGGAAGTTGGATTAACTAACATTAGGATTTAATATGCTTTTCTTAGGGGAAAATTTGTTTCTTTAACTTCACACAGGAGTGAAAGTGGTGCACCACTCAATTTAATGATTTTTTTTTCTTCTTACAGAACAAGTCAGTTTCAAATTCAAGTTCATAATATCTCTCTGGGATGCTACTCCCAAAAAGACAAGTTGCTGTTTGCAGTGTTCCCAATCACTGTTGCATTTGCCCTTATGAGTCTCTAAAAGTACTCTATATGCATTAAAGCTCATACTTTTCATATTTTTATACTTCAAATAATCCAAATTCATCAAGATCAAAGAAATAACTGATTATTTAAGAGAAACAGTTTCATTAACTGACTCTGCTGACCCAGTGTTAGAATAAACATGGTAGGTTCATTGTCAGTATAGGCCAGTAACCTACCAATTAGATAGCTATAGTTTTCTGAAACTAAATATAACCAAGTCTTGGGGAAGGATTTGGTTCCAGCTCAGCTGAATTGTTCCCCATGCTCCATCACCACTGCCAGCTAGATCTCCATTAATATAATGGAGACCCTGCATAACATGCAGACACTCTCACTGTAACCACCTAAATTTGAGTGTTTCAATGAATAGATTAGAGATATAGTCTATACCCACTCTATGTTAGATAACTAGGTGGGTTAGTTGGAATAGCTGTAAAATCCTCTGCATCTGAGATGGTTTTAATGTGTTTGCCTGGCAGTCGTAAGAAAGAACAATCACTTGTAAAATGCGATTCATGTCACCCCATAGAAGATACCTGAAATAAGTCAGATTAGTTACACCACAAAAGGTGTATTGTTTTCCACTGAAGATAATAGAAAAGTAGTTCAGGTGAAGAAATCTACATAAGTAGGACAAAGCTCTCTTTAGGTCCCAAGCAGTCAGATAGAGAGATTTAAAGATTTGAAAGAAGATAATGAAGTGGCTTTTGGAATTATTGGTGAGGGTGATCTCCCAAAGGAGGAGGACACCACTGATATTCCATCTGAACTGTAACCAGTAGATGGTGGATGTCTGCCAGAGGCTCTGACAGGAGCCATCATGCAGTACTTATAAGTTAAGTCAAGGAGATGAGAAACATAATGTTCAGTGTGATGGGGAAAGGAAACCCAGTAGAAGGACTTGAGGAAATGATTCCATGAGCTTGGAAAACGGTTGTCAATGTTCTATTTTTGACAGATATAAACAGGAAACAACAGCAGTCATCAGTGCTTGAAGAGAAAAAAAATGCCATTCTAAAGATAAAAGTTAAGGTGAGTTGTGTGTAGGTAAACAATGGAGACTGATAGGAGGATGCATCTTAGTCATGCATTGCAGAGAGCTGGCAAAATAAAGATATTGCCTATGAATTCACCCTCACTGAATGTGAAGGTTGCCCCTGTAGTTGTGGAAGAGGGATTCTCAACTACAAGAAATGGCAGATGTAACACTTCAGCTCCCCTGCCCCCAGCATATTTAGATTCTGCAGGTTTAAAACGGATCTTCAGCAGTCAAAATGTCAATAGACTCTTATCAGAGGCATGCTATTAGCTGTACCTCATTTTCCTGTACAGTTAGAAAAACTGTATAAATTGGTTATGCAGATTTGTCAGTCTGTTAGGCAGAAATACACACTCTGGTCATCTTATAGTACCTCTTAGCACATTTTTCCTAGTTGAATGAAGACCAAAATGATTGATCACATCTTTGTTAAGGATTGCAGGGGAGGACACTTGGAAACTGTGGGAGTCAGAGTTCATTGAAGTAAATCACGTGTATTCTCTTGTGTTAGTGAGAATGGTAGAGAGGACAGATGAGCAGCATGATCCAGTCTGTCTGATTCCATAAAACCAATGAATCCTCGACTATGGGCTCTAAAGGGCTCTGATTGTAAAAAAAAAGTGACTAAAAGACCACAGTCAAAATTACAGTATTGGTGTCAGAGAGCTCTGTTATTCAAACTCCAGTATGGAAAATATGCAAAGTTCTCAGTAAGGAAGAAAGATAGGTAAAAATATGAGATAATTTATCATGGAGGCCACAACTCCCTCTTCTCACCTATCATAGAAAAGATCTGTTCAGTAGAAAGATGGTACAGCTTTCAAAGATTTTGCAAAACTGGTGATTGTGGTAAAATCAACACCAACAGTGGTGTTTCAAATAGCGCTTTTTGTACAAAGACTATATTCTTTTGTGAAACTGCTGGATAAACTTTACAATAAGAATTATATCAGAAATAAAGTTAATGGCACCACCACTGACTTGTTTCTGAATTCAATGTAAAAACATGTCTAGCAAGTGGGCAGTCAGAAGTGAAGGCATTACCTATTTCCTTTCAAAAAGGGGCAAAAATATATCCTTAGAAAGTTCAGTTCACTCTGGTGTGGGGGTGGAATGATTTCCACCCTTCTCTCATCAACTAGAATGCTTTTCACAGCCAAAAAATCACAAGGTGCAGTTAGATACAAGGCTACTTCTGTAGGAAATATGTTCATGTTAAAAATGAATAGAAATTATAGCAACAGAAGAAAATGAAACTTGCAAGCCTGAAGAAATAAAACAACTTGTTATTTATGATAAACAACAGGGGATTGTTGTAGGTCTGAAGCAATCAAAAGAATTTTGCACCACAAAGGAAATCTGAGCAAAAGTAATAATAATAATAATAATAATAATACTTAGAATTCAGACTTTTCACTTATTGAATTGTTTCTGTACAACAAGCTGTACAGAATAACACAATACATACTAATGCTCTGGAATTATTAATGAAACAACCTAGTTGTGAAGGAATATAGAGCTGTACAGAACAGAGCTGTTATTTTGTTGGTTCACATGCTTCTTTACTCACATAACCATTGTGTGTACTTTTTTTCTCTGTCCAAAAATTGTTACTCACATTAGTTTTTAAGAGTGTAGGAGTACATTTAATGATTAACTGGGAGAAAAAACTGGTTGATAATGCATTACCATGTGGGGACCTAAACTGGATCACAGTCTTTTATTTCAGTGGCTTTCCAATTCCCTTTGTCATGGCATATGCCCCAGTACAAAATCTGACTTCTGCCATTGCTTTTCTTTTGTGCCCTTGTTCACACTTGAAACATCTGCTTCGCTCAAAGGAGTGAGTATAGCTCTTTTTCAAGCCCCAGACATAAAAAAAGCAGCAATCACTGTCAGGTTACAAATTTTTCCTTCTAAAAAATTTACAAACCACTAAAAAGCCTAATCCCAGTCTGCACAACAAAAATCAACATTCCAGTGATGCACAGGTCAGGGCACAATTTGATCTTGTGCCCAGTAAGGAAAACACCGTATACCAGTCAATGTCATCCACACACTTGAAATTGATAATTTTTTTAAATTCAGATGTATTTAGTACTTAGACTGTCTTGCATTCTTGCAAGCAATAAGACTTCTCCAGAAAGATGGTCTGAAGGTTTTGTCAGTGAAGTATTTCTTCTTTTTTTATACTCAGCTGCAATGCAAGCACCAAAAGAAGAAACACTTTCCTCCAAAAGTTTAGTAGAGCTTGTGTGCCCAAAGAGGAAAAGAAGATTTTCCTCCTTGAAGAAATTCAACACAGCTTGTTATCCTTGGAATAACTGGAGAAAGGGAAAGAATTACCCTACTGTATAATTTCAAGTTTGTCAAAACACTTTCTGCCTCTCTCAGGATACTGATGATCCCTTGCTAGCAACTACCTTCTCCACCAGAGTTTTCATCATCTTGCTCAGTTATTAAGGAATAAACAACATACACAGCAAGTATATCTTAAAAGCTGCTCATACGCTCATATGCCTCCATGAGAAATGTATCCAGGAGTTTAAATAATGAACACCTCTGCAGTGTGTGAAGTCTATCTGAAATGACCTTTGAAGCTTTTGCATTGCAAAGAGCAAAGGGGATGAAATTCTTTGCACAGATTGTTATAACTTGCTCACCTAAGTCTTTCAAAGGCTACTGGACTGCCAAAAAGAGTATTTTATCCACTGAGATAGGTGAATATGAATATGGAAAGTTAATCACAATGTTGATAAAATGGGGAGAAATTAATGCAATAACATTACACTTTATCTCAGTTTTATTGAAATGAAGTGGAAAGGGGTTTTTTTGTATGTGAAAAGAAGGTACGCAATGATACTAAAACAATTTTAAAGCTAGAAGAAGCAGAAATTCCCTAGCTAAAAAGAGCACAAGTCAGTCACAACCAAAAGGTTGTCTGGAATAAGAAGAATCAAAAGCTGTATATTTCCATAAGTGTCTTGTTCATACTTCATTGCACCTTCCTTTGAAGTGTGTGGCTTTGATCACTGTTCACAGGACAGTGGACCAAATGGGCTTCCACTGTGATACAACTTAACATTCCTGTGATCCCGAATGCCACAGGATTCCTTCATGCTAGAAGACGTTCAGCATGATGGATAAACTTGTGAGACCTTTCAGGAAGTAACAGATATCCTAGATAATTTTGCGTTCTCCAAGAACTGTTTTTCTCAGCTGCTGCCCTTCCTCTATATTATTTTTGTTGTGAATAGTTCTTTATTTATTTTTGCTGCCTAGGCAAGTAGCCTCACAGAAAAGTTTATGATACTGGTGAGTACAGAAATCATAGAAAGTCGGTCAGAGAGGAGCTAGCAACATGTGAACAGACACCTATAGATCAGAAGTCTGATTTCATTTCCAGTTTCACAGTGGTGCAGATCATTCCCATGTTTTTTTCTTCAGATTTTTCCCAAAAGCCCCATGGGAACATGTTACATATTTTGGTAATTGAAAGTTTTATTCAGAACATAGCTGTGCCATATAAACTTAGTTCTCATGGATGTATATAGGGCAACATTTTGTTATTCCTTCTCCAACCTTATATTAACAGAAAATTTAGATCTGCAGAGCACAATGCATGAAGTCCAATGACGTTTTGCTGAATAGAAAGTGCAAGGACCACAGTTATGTGAGTGTGATCCTGTGACTGTCATGGCAGTATTTTGTCCAGGATTATTGCTTTAAATTTGAACTGTTCAAGGTGATTTTTCTTTCTTTGTTTTTGGCACAAACCAGTGTACAGGGAAATGCTTCTGCAAGGAAACAAAATCTCCTTCATTTTGTGGAATCCACAGGACAGTGAAGAATATTCAATTATACTCTCTCCAAATACATATTTAATTTCCCTTGTTTCTAAAACTGTCTGAAACTATTATACTGTTCCTCTTTCTCTCTCTCTGTGTATATATGCACCACCACTGGCTTCCCCATAAAAGTCCCTCACTCTTTATGACAGCTGGTCTTGGCCCACAAATTATTTGATCTAAGCCAAAGTTCTTCACAGTTCAGCAACCTTTGTTCAATTCTTGTCATTCCACCACAGGGATGTTGATTAGATCAATAGAAAACACTTTATGAAAGTAACCTTTTCCTCACTAAAAGATCAGCAGTTTCCCTTTTGAAAGGGGAAAGTTTCACTGAAAATTTTCTTGCTTCTAAAATCTCGAATTAGTTCCCAGCTGAAACACTCATCTTCCAAATAAATAAAAAGATATGTTTAGTTTCACTAATATCTCTCTGCTTTTTAAGAATTTATTTTTTTTTGTCAAAGAAAGCAAGATCCTGACAATGCGCACTTTTTTTTTTCCAATCTTCTTTTTCCACTGATTTCTCAACAATACTCGATAAACTCTAGTTTATAAAGTTGTAGCATGCAAAACCAAAGGACACTGTTGGAAGACCTGTGCAGTTGCCAAGAGGGTTAAAGGCTCGCTTCTTGGACATTGATTTTTGCATAGCACTTACTATATATTTTAAAATAGCAGAATTTTTCACCTCCACTATTCTAGGAGACAGCCCTGAAATCCAGTCAGAAAGCTCCACTGTTTTAGTAATTAATTTGCACATTAAGTGATATAGGATGACCAGGTGTCAGGTAGTCTATGGTCCATTCTAGTAACCCACAGCATCCTGGGTAAATTCCAGTTTTCCAATATTTCTTTCACTAGTGAGTCTAGCTGTCTGAAAGACTGCTTCTCACACCACTAGATTTTTCTGCTGTAGAAACTAAATCTAGTGAAACACAACTTTCTGGGACCAGAGCCAGGTCACTCTCAGTTCAGTGGCCTTATCTTTGAATTTACAATTAAGGGCTCATGCACGTCTCCTTTCATCAGAAGCAAACCTCAGCCTTTCAGTGATCCTTCCCCTCAAATATCAAACTGGTGCTACCAGTAGACTGCATCTTTGCACACATGATGAGCTTTTGCTGGCAAAAATTTCTGTAGAGTTTTATTCCTCCTTGACTGAATATCTGTCACTTCCAAACTGATGTTAATTGATGCCTCCTTGCTGTGGTGGTGGAAGTTTCAGAACAGATGTTCTGAATACACCAATGAGCATGTTAAGGAATTTATAATATAAAGAGACTAACTTGGGCTTGCAGTCTATATATGTTACTGCAGATTTATTGAAAAACAAAATAAAGAATATACTTAAGCTGCAGGGAGTGGGGTCTGAAATTAATACATACATTGCATTTTTCAAACTAAAGCTGCATGGATAGACCTAATTCCCTTCCTCCTTAAGTAGTGTTTTAAATGTACCACATATCTTTTTCCTGTACCAGGTAATCATCTGAAATAATAGGGCTTACTGATACACAGCTTTTCAATCTAGCACTAGCACCCAGCACAAGAGGCATAAGTCAGCCATACTTAGAAAATATTGCTGTTAAATAATTACACAGTGTCTTTAAATTATGGCTTATGTTTCTGAAAACTACTGTGTCATCCATCAAAGTATACTGTAAGCTATTTAAATAAATATATAATGTAAATATATTTTGTAAGATTACATATAAATGCTTTTCTTAAAAATTTGCATTCATATTTAATACTAAGTCCATTATTTCAAACTCAAGATGAGATACATCTATATGTGAAGCTTTTATACTGCCCTGTAAGTTATACAGTGTAGTTTAATATTAAGATTTTACTAGACAGTTACACAGTACTCAGTTTTAATATGGAATACTTCATCATGTTCATTATTGCCTATTTAGACTCATGTAAACTGACATTCCTGAAATAAGCAAGCTTTAAAATGTTAATATAAATGTTATGATTCTTTTAATTGCAATAGACATCTCATTAAGTAATTTAATACCAGTGGGACCTCTTACCAATACACAAAAAAAATACTTGCCCAGCTTTTACATACAGTATAGTATGAAAGATATGTTTTTTCCCACAGTGATGTCACCAACTTTCTCTTTGTTGTCCATATCCTGAGTGAGAAAGGCTTGGCAGCAAGCTGCCTCGACTGGATTAGCTGGCTTAAACCAGAGCACCTTTAGCAAGGCTGTACCTGTCTGCTCAGGATTAACTAGCAGGACTCGTCAGAAGTATCAAACTACCTAGACCATGGCCATGGTGGAATTAGTTCTTCATCTAGGTGGAGAGAAAAACATGCATGACATTTCCATTAGCCTAGAAGGCAGAAACATCTGGTTACTTGGTTCAGCTCATCAGCAGGAGAGCCTGTAGTTGATTAGCCCTTCTCTCAGTAGTAGGCGTTACTACAGTCAGCGGGAATTACTAAACATGGTTTCAGGGGACTGACGTTAATTTGACTTGCCAAAATAATATGCAATTTTTTAAGGCGCTTGTGTTAATTAGTTGTATAATTTGATGTGATGTGATTGGGTTTGCACAAAGAGAAGCAGAACGGGGTTTGCTATTAGAAGCTGCAGCAGGAGAATCAAGAGGTAGTACTTAAACAGCACACAGTATGAATTTGCAGCGGTGAAAGGTCTTAGTTCATGCTCTAATTATACAATGGGATTCCCTTTCTCAAAAGCTAAAAGAATTTTAATTCATATTTTTTATTTTATTTTATTTTGATTGCTGCACTACTAATTCCCGTGCATCTACTATTTTACTACAGATTAAGTCACTCTGGATATCCCATTTTGGCCTGTTTTGTATAATATCAAACTTTTTACCAGAAAACAAGCATGTAAAATAATAAAATTAGGCAATTTATAGTTTTTAGAATTCCTCACTGTATCTCTCTGCCTGCCTTCTACTTTCTATTCACTAACTCTTTCACAACTGTTATTGGCAATTTAGACTTCTTTGCTACCTAGGAAATGGTACTAAGTGGTAGCACTGATGTCAGAATTACAGTTTCTGCCAGGCTAACTGATAACTGTGTAGTTTGGGAACTTATAAACATAGATGAGATAGTCAAGATCCTCTCATTAAAAGAGTTTGCTGCCTAATGGCTGTTGGAAAAACTCTGGAACTGCACTGAAAAGTATCTGCTGAGGGCTCTGGGTGAATGAAAGGTTTGTTTGGGTTTTTTCCTCAGGATTTACTGATTATGGGAGTAGACAACTGAAGCAAATCTCAGAAATAGCATACCCTTCCACATTTCTCTGTTCTTCTCATCTTTCTTGTCTATTTGGACAGCAGATTCTTTGGGCTGACGGCTATTTCTTCCTATGTGTTTATACAGTGCTCTGCGCACTGAGTTTCCAGTCCTGGCAGTGGCCTCCAGGCACAACTCTCATAGACATGCCAGTTAATTAACTCACAGCTCTCTCCCATTCTCTGCCACCCCCACCTAATATTTTAACATTTCATGTCATCTCCACTAGGAACAAGATACAGGAGTTTATTTATCACTATTTCCATGGGGAAGGAAGTATGAAACATATAGTATGTAGTATATACACTACCCAAATTTAGCCACATACTTATTCAGATTTGTCACCTTAAGCTGTTTGTGTTGTTAACGGCTACTGCTTCAGATCATCCCTGATGAGAGACTCTCTCCATCCATGAATTGTCAAGTACTAAAACTTAGGCAATATGGACACACCTCAGGATTTCCATTTCTATCCTTCTGCAAGAAAATCCTGTGCTTGAAACACCCTCTCTACTGGGAGTGGCCAAGAAGAAAGAAGCTTATTTGCATGTTACTTGAGAAAGGTCCTCTGGGGAGTGAGGTTTCCTACAAACTTGCTGAGCAATGGGAAACCTTCTCTCACATTGCTGAAAATTTGCCTGAACCTTGCAAGCTGATGTGCAGACTTCTCAGAAATGTTCGCAAATCTCTGAGTTGCCTGAAATCTCATGCAATGCCAGTTTTCTATGATGCAAAGGTCCCTTATAAATGTTTCACAGCGTTCTCTTCTTTAAATTTCTAAAAAGAGGCACTGCATAGTTTATGGGATGCTCTGTTCAATATCTAAACTCTGTGAAAAAGCCCTGTAGTTTAGGTATAACTTCGTATAGAATAGCAAGTCTACCAAACACAACAGAGGGAAGAATTATAATAGATTATTTGTCTGAACCATCAAGGTTTTGGTGGTAAGAGCTCACTAGCAGAAAGTCTTTAAAAGCCTGAGGTACATAAAGATTGGTGTCAAAGGAAGCATAGGTAGTGGAGTGGAGTTGGTATTATATATAAATATGAGAAAGTGTGCTAGTACAAAAGGCTATCTTTTGTATAACGGCATTGAGCAGTTCTAGTTAAGGAAAAAGGATAAAAAAAAAACCAAAACCTCCAAATATTTCACTGGCACAGGTCAGGACTGAGGATCCTGGTCAGATTCCAGAGAATTTCTATTAGGTGGAGCAAGAGAGCTGTTACCACTCAGAGTGACTATCTGTACAAAACTGAGCTGTCCACCACAGGATCACATCAACCATTTATGGATTACAGATTTATAATGCTCCTATGCTTACTATTTATTTTCTATTTGAATATCAATTATTACTGAAACTATATTTGTTTACCTTGAGCAGCCAGCAATTTATAGTTACTCCTCAGACCTTTACAAACACTGACAAATACTGACTGGTATTGCCTGTTTCTGATATGGCTTCAATTATCTGTGTCTTTGACTGTCATTGCCTGTCTTATGCCTAGATTTCATGCTCATGGAGAGTCAATTTCTATATTGCTTTCAAGCTTTTGCTTTTTGCTCTTTTGCTCTGTATTTTCTACCCCATCTATCACAGTGGTGTCCATGACTGGGAATACTAGGAACTACTGTAATGTGAATACTAAGCAAGATTGATAGAAAATAATTAATGCATCTGATAAACTCTAAAAAATTAATGTGTTGTTTTGTCCACTGAGGTCACTCCACATAACAGGAAGTTGTATGACCAATGGTTTAATCACTTGACATAAGCCTCTCCGGAAAAGTTCAGTAAACAGGCTGGAAAAATTTCATATTATTAACACCTCCTCCTGTGCTAGACATGGGTAAATATCTCTGTCCTAGTTACAGGGGCCAGGACTAGTTTATCACTATGTGGGTATAACCAAAACTGTGTATCCTACATCCTCTATGTCATTTCTGATGAACTCTTAATAATGGATCATTAGCAGCAGCTGCCCAGGGCACACCTGACACCTCAGGCTACAACCTGGCTGTTAAAGAACCCTGTGAGACAGGAGAGTGTTTCTGTCTTCACACCAATGACTCAGCTGTGATAACTCCCCTCTGGGGAGGCATTAGCACCTTCACACCCAGCCTGGGGGGTCATGTCTTGCTAATGGGCCATTAGGGACTGGCATAATAAGCAGCTGCAACAACCTAGACTATCAAAGATTCCAAAAATATTCTATGACTCACAGAGTTAAATCACCCATTGTGAAACTCCTCACCCTGGGGGAGGTACTGGGCATTCCTATCTGAACCTGAGCATATATAATCTTTGGGTTTGAGGACTTCTGGTCCTGCTTGTTGGATCCAAAGAATCTCAACAGGACTGTGACTGCCACTCTCAACAAGACTGCAATCATTACTTTGATGGGACTGTGACCATCATGCTCACCAACAGGTTTCCTTTCATTTTCCTTTGCACTCAGGGGGACCATGTGGTGCTCAGTACAGAGGCTAACAAACACCATTCTGTTCGTGTCCCAGGGCGCTGGGTTATACATCTGGTTTTTGTGGGTTACACCTCAGTTTTTCTCTGTATCATTGTATTTACTGTAATCCTTTTTTAGTAAATTGTAACTCTGACTTTTAATCTCTCTTGAGCTGGGTTCATTTCTCCTGCCAGTTTACCTTTAAACCAGCACAATCTCCTATATCAGAAAGATATGTCTGTCAACCCACCATTAATTTACACCCAAAAAAAATTGAAAACTTCTTGAGGAAACCTATTATTTTAGGTCAGGCTGACTTCTACAGTTTTATAGTACAAATACAGAAACATTTCTACTGATGTAGAAAAGGTATATCTTCATTTGTTTAATGAAAGGTGTTAGCTATTAATGTAAACCCAAGGCATGAGAACCATGCTAGCAACTAGGACAGATTAACTCAGTTTATATAAATCTGTTAATTGTAAAATAACTAGAAGAGAGGTAGATTGGTCCACTGAATATGAAGAAAACTTTTCAAATTTTGCTTGGATACAAAAGAGGAAATGGATATAGACATTAACAGTTATTTTCTTAACAAAACTGACTTCTCTTTGTTCCTCTCTCTCTCTGGTACCCTCCATTTCACCAAGTGATATAGGCAGGACTCAACCCAGGCAATTTTCTCATTTTGTGGTGAATCACAGAAATAGCCTGAGAACAATTGTTGAAATGAATGGATTTTAAACTCACCAGTGGTATCAGTACTGAATGAGATACAGAACAGACAGCTAAGCCTTACCTAGAAAGGCCCTGCAAGGCTGTAATTTCTTAAATACCTCTATCCCCTGAGATGTATGAGCTGTATGTGAACTTCTATGCCACAACAGAATTTTCATCATTGTCAATGGCACTAAAACTTTGCCTGATGTGTTCACACAGAATTTTTGGCCTGAAAAGCTGGGAGCCTGTTGTAGTATTATTTTTATTCCTATTATTCACATATATTTTCCCTGTGAAGTACATTACAGCTTGGGAGTGCCCAGTCCTGTGAAAGGTAAATCAGTCAGAGAAACATAAGCCAAAAACCTCATAAAAGTAACAAAGAAATTTAATAGAAGGGAATGTACTGACATTAGAGAATAGTTGCTCTAAATATGTAGATTCCTTTTTATAACTCATGATTTCAACATGCTCTTCATCTTTTGAAATAGGGCTGAATTATCCATGCTTCATCTCATTTCCAGATGTAATGAATCTAACTTTTCAGTCAGTATAGGTTCAAATATCAGTTTGGATACTAAGTGCCATTAAATAAATAAATAAAAGCACAGTTAAAACTTGTTGAAAATTCTTGTTCTGGCAGTTGAATACAATGGGCCAACAATTAAATTTTAAAAATATTCTATGTGTACCTAATTTTAAACCTACCATTGTCAAATAAGCCTTATATAGGCACCTAAAAATGAGTTACCATTTGTGCTAGGTTTAAAGTTCTTTTTAACCTTTTAGCCACAGATTTTTTCCTAAGGCTATGTAAGATTGTGGCACTGTACCTCAAAAATTTCCTGTTTTATTCAAGCATTTGCTGATGTTTAGATCTCGAATAAAGCTACAGAACAACATAATGTAATGGATTCTGACTTATGGACACATCAATGTCATGGGTTAAGTGGTTTATTGGAGGATCTGTAAAATGTCAAAACAGAGAAACAGTAATGGGCAATATAATTAGACTGCGTCACAAGGTGTTTGCAGAAGGGAGGCAAAATGGTCCATTCAACCTTAACTTCCACATTCCTGCCTTCTAAGTACTAACGCTGTCTCATCTAGGAGGGGGCAAGCATAGAAATCTTATGGAATTTTACTGTAAGATCCTCAAATTAAACAACTAAGCAATACCCTTAAAAAGCTTTTAATAAAAGTTTAAGAGTAATGAGACAAGAATTCACCACATGGTAACTTTTCATCACAAATCTCAGTTGCACAGCAAAACTATCAGCTTCCCCTTGTTGTCTTCCAAGAAAATGCTGCTATTTTCTGAAAGACATTATGCTCAATTAATCCCTAGTGCCATCAAAGGATGCTAGCTGTGTGTTCCTCCACCAGAAGCAGTTTGTATACAACGAAGATGGCAGGCAAATTTGCACAAATACTCATCAGCAGGGATTTTGTCTTTAGACTGGGTGTAGCTCCAAACTCCATATTTACCTCTAACTTTCCTTCTCTCTGGAGTAACCTCACAACCTTCGCTGGTTTTGCTCCTGAGCTGTTAGTTTACCTGCAAAATCTGATGGCTTTACTAACTTTCCCTTCTCTATAGTCTATTTTATTCCCCTCAAGATTCACTTTTTACTTTTCTCCCTGCCACTTTTGCAAAATCTGCTGAGAAGGAAGGGTAATTATCCCTCACTGAGCCTGTGTTCCTGAGGCTAGGTTACCAAGCTGCCTAACTTAGAACTGACTGTAGTATCTCCATGCTGTGTGCAGTCACTTCTGTCTTCTGACTGCAATATAGACATAAATTTAGCTCAAGAACATTTTAGGGGGGAGGCTGTCTTTTCATTACATGCTCAATATCCATTATAACAGAACCTGGCTTCTAGTTCAGGGCCTCAAGGCATTTCACAATGCAAATAATAGAAAATAATGATAATAAAAAGAAAATTTTCATCACAAGGAACTTGATTAGTCATCTGAATCCTGGGTAAAAGTGTCTATATTTGTATAAAGTTTTAGAATTTTTGTTTTGTGTTTTTAAATACAGTACCAATTAAGACTAATTCCTTATTTCCCCTGATTTTCATGCAGATATAATGTCTCAGTATTCCAGTGAGTTCTCTTAGTTGATGTTTAAAATGCCTCTTTGAAATTACTGTATCATCCCAAATTTAGGCTTATGGAATCTTCCCAGCAATAATTGTATATGGGTAACAAATTGTTTGTTAAATGGAAATGGTCAACTATGTGAATTATTTCTTGTGTTATTCTTGCAACTTAGTGCTTTGATTCACAGGCTGTTACAGGCTCACTGTGACATGCAGTATTGTTTTAAAGAAGCCTACAGCTCCCAAAGGTATCATAATGAGAATTAGAGATCTCAGCAGTTTTGTGATGGGATGGAATTTAAAGTAATATATGTACATTACTTTCTTGTTTGAACATTACCCCTAAAAATGTATCCAGCTTTATCCATCTTTTCTCTTACCACTCATACAGTGATGAGGGGAGCCTACAAGAGAAGCAATCAGCTTGTGGTAGACTTCCAGTTTTGAAGAATAGATGATTCAATCACTTGGAGGTCTGCTCCAGATTAGTAGTACAGTTCTACGGCAACTGCACATGAGTTGGAATAAGGTTTTTTTTGAGTGAATTTGCAAAAACTTTTCTGCATTCCACAGTAATACAAATTAATTACATAGACTTTTATTTTACCTTTATCATATGTTCAAGTCCCTCTTTGGGCCTATTATGCAGTAAAGATAACTGTTTACAGCAAAAAAATCATTTAAGAAAAATCAACTTCTATGGCAAAATAGTTGTCCATACAGAGATAACCAGCAAGAGAGCAAGAATATGGATAAGTACCAATTTAATCACTTCTTCAAAAGTTTATAGGCAGATCTTCCCTGGACAAATTAAATTTTAAGAATAATTTTTTAAGATTTGTATTGTAGTACTTTTTATGGTAAATGTTTCTGTGGGAACTGAGTCTGCATTCAATAACAGAGATACTATTTCCACAGTTTCATGTAGAGTGTTTACTTAGAGTTTTCTAAAGGTTTTTGACATGCAGCTCATGATTATTGATACTACAGCATTTAGACCATTTGCTATTGCTTGTAACCATGTGCTATCAGCTTTCTTGAGGATGAGGCACAATGTGGTTGAGTTTGGGATGAACATGGTTAGGAAGTACTATCAAAACAAGGAGATCAGTGTAACACTCCAACCCTGGGCTGTTTGCACATGAGCTTGCTAAGAATATAGCTTTAATCACTATATATATAGGATTCTTTAATACCTTAAGAAAATGTCCAAAAACTAAGCCATGGACTTGTTTCTAAGGAGTTTCTTTATTAATTTAGGGGAGAAAATAAGGGAACTTGGCAATGCTTCAAAAGGGCAATACACAAGTTAAACAAAATATTCCACGAGAATACCAACTCAGCACATATTCACCAACAACACCCAAGGCAATATTCAACCAACTCACCACATTTAAGTCAAATCCTCCAGCTTCGAGCCACCTGAGGCATCAAGAAAAGGAGTAAAGAAAAGGAAAAAGAGGAAGAAAGAAGAGAGAGAAGGAAAAAGAGAAAGAAATAGCTACTTCTGAGACTGTTGGATGCTGGCTTCTCACACAGCCACGTGGCAGGAGCACAACACATTGCACCCCAAAACCTCTGGTTTTATCTGTTCTGGTCTCTACAGTCAAACCCTCCAGGCTGAGCCTCTGACCCTCTGGCCACTCTGGGATTCCAGGCCAGGGTAAGGGGCAGTGTTCTCACTGTCCCAGCCAATCTGAGCTGGGTCAGGAGCTCCAGGAGGTATGGGGTGCAATATTTTTCCTGGGCTGTTTGTGCCTGGCAGCTGCTCTGGCACTTCCCCATGTGGACTCCAGGGGCTGCCATGAGGACAATGGCACAATGCCACCTCACCTCCGTGAGGTTCAGCCCATCTTGTCACCCTTCCCAGAGGCACATGCACACCCCCACACCCCCGAGGTGGTTCTGGCGCGGTAATAACTGATCTGGTGTATAACAGTCAGATATGCATAAAACACTGTAAAAATGTTAATTTACCCACTATCACCTTAGTGCAAAATTTAGCATGTCTTTCTTTCTACCTCATTAGTATATGATGTCTCATCAGCTTATCAGTATATGATGTGTTATCAGCTGAAGGCTGATAACAGACCTACCCTTTCTGGATTGTTTGTATTAGAGACAAGAGGGAGGATTCTTCACCTTCTCTGAGTTTTCCAGCCTTCATCCCCACTACCCTTCCAAAGATAGTCTTTTTTTTTCCTTTCTTCCACCGCTTCTCCTGTGAACTTGCCCATCTGTTTCTATTTACTACCAGATTCCACTCTCCCACACTCCCCATTCAGTCGATGAACCACAAAGTACACTCCTCCTCCTTCTTCCTCCCCCAGGAGTTTACCCATAGCAGCTCTCTGCCTCCTCTTTCTGAGGACCTGTTCTCCCGAGTGAGGGAGCAGATTGCGCTGGGGTCACTGTCCCTGGGGCTCATGTGGCATGCTGCCTCTGGGCTACAAGACATTCCAAACTGACCTCGCAGCTCTGCCAACTCCCCATCGCTCCCTGCCACCCACAGACTACTCAGTTCGAACTGCGGAATGTGGAGCGCAGCAGCACTGTGTTCCAATGTGTGTGTGCCAGAGGATATCACCAGAGGTGATGTAAAACTGATGCTGCTTCTCTGCGAGGACATCCCACTTTGAGGCACACATCCACATGTGCATGCCATGTTCCCAGCACAGCAGCTCCTTAATGAGTGCATTACTTCTTGTTCCCTCACCCATTGGTGTCTCATCTTGCTCAGAGCAAGACATTGCTTTCTTAAACTCTTATTTCAGTACTTGGTGTACAGACCCTGTGAAACCAAGGCCACACAGCAATAAAAATGCTAGTAACAGATAATGAATAGGAGAGTTCAGAAGTAAAGGAAGAAAACAAAATCAAAGCTGACATAGTAAAAATTTCCAAACTAATAGTAGGGGTCAATGAGGAATTTTCAACTTTGCTCTCCTGTCATTCATAAGGGTAAAGAAATACTGCCTGAAAATAAAAGCTGTCTTTGGAAACTCATGGAAAGATAATATTTCCCTCCCCAGTCACAGTGTGTAATTACCTTGTGGTAATAATTGCCCTTTTGTGTCACTGAAGCCAAATACTCTTTGAGACAGTTACACAGATAGTACCAAATACTTGTAGTTATCTATTTTGTAAGAGGGATACTAATCACAAGCTTCAGGCTTTAGGTCAGTCTCTGTTAAACACAAGAAGAAGACCTGATACACTGGTTCTTTCAGAGAGATTGAGTATTAGACCTGAAAGACTTATTGTCTTATCCTGTGTGGCAATTTCTACTGTAAAGAGAGCAAGGAAGATGCAGAAGGCTGGAGGAACAAGAGGAAAAGTGTGATGGGGGGGTGGAATCCATTAGAATAAAATGCGAATAAAAGAATGGGATAACGAAAAAGGCTTGAGATGATGTTTACCCAAATTCTCTTTTACTTTGTTCCAGTTTAATGGTTTTTGTGGGGCTTTCCAGGCATTTTATTCAAGACAATATATTTACTTGTGTTTTATAAAGTCATGCTTTTGAGGATCTTATTATTTGACTTGGAAGCTACCTCCAGTGTTTACCCAGATGATTATCAATATGTAGTAAGTCTGACTTTTTTCCCAGTTCCATTTACAGTAATATTGATTTATTGCTACAATTAATTAATCCTAGAAAGAAATGTCTAGCAATTAACAATTTGTGAAGACCAGACACCATGTGCTACCACAGTTAGAGAAAGTAAATATTGTAAAACCCACTACTTGTTCACCAGGTGTGAAGAAAAAGAACTATCTACTTTAGACAAAAAGATTATTGGATAAATATGACTCAAAGGTATCTAATTAATCAATAAAGTGGGAGAGATATCAAAAGAATGATTGATCATTCTGGACATCAAGTTAAACATTTGCTGAGTTTTGAACATTTCTTCAGTTTTGATCCTCTTATCTTCCAAGATTCTATTGCCCTGGCCAGCCAGCCCCCAAGAAAGAAAGAATTGATTTAGTACAAAATACTAAGGCAAAGTTAATATTCTATGTTACTGACCCATCTGAAATTGTAACTGGGTGTAATTTTACCTGGAAGCCTGAACAAAGTGTCACAAGGCAGATCAGTGTCATTGCATAGTGTGCATTTGCAGTGGAGCTATTCTCATCCAATAGTTACATCCAATAGGAGTTACTCTTTTCCAATATTCCATTGACTGTACTTTAGATCAAGTGAACTTGATGCCTTTCAAAAATTGTTCGTTTAAAAAAACTGTAGCCTGGAAACAGAGTCCCTTCCCAGAAATCAAAAGGATTGACTGTAAGAATAGTATGTCCATCAAAATAGTGTTCCAGTTTTCAGTTTAATTTGTAACTCCTTGTTGTTTTGTGAAAACATAGTAAGGAGTGCAAGTGAATCCTTAAAACATAGCAAACTTAGTCTGGGACAGAAATATTCCATGCACACATCCATCTCATTGAGTTACTTTAGTGTTTCTAAGTTTTGTCAGTGACCATGCAAGACAGTTATTGCAGCATAAACAAGTAAAGAGCAAATGTTTCTTTATTTGGGTTGCTCAGCTTTCTATCCTACTGTTTTCTCCTTTATATTAGTCCCTATTCCATGCCCCAGGGCTCCTTACCAGCTCCTCATTAAGGCATGCACCTTCTTGCAGCCCCCTATCAGCCTCTTGCACTGCAGCAATTAACCCATTATAGTACCAAGTACGTGACTGTTGCAGCATTTATTTAGATTCATAATGTGGTCTCATTGCATGCCAGGTTTTAAAATTAATTTTGAAGGAAACAAGAAATGTGTTGAAACATGTCAGGGTTTTCCAAAAATAGATCATGCCATATTGCTCTCATAACTTTCTTTCATAAATAATGAGGTTTTTCTAAAGAAACGAAATACAATAGATCTCACTCCTCTGGGTATCCGTAAATCATATTATAGGGCATTGCAGGGGGAGGGGTATTATTTAAACTAGAGAAAGCCGAGATCAGTTGGAAGAACTGTGAGAAACTGATTGGAGAAGAGATGACTGTGGATTGTGGTGAAAACAGGTCTATTGGGATGGACAAACGTCAGTAGTCTAGTCCTACAAATATTGCACTTTGTATTGACCATTTTGTAGGACCATATTTCATTAATAACAGCACTTCAGAAGAGAGAGTATGTGAAATTGAAATTTTCTGCTTACACAAAGCTAGGAAAAAATACCAGTAATATGTAGTAATGCAAGCGGAGAGGAGAGGGGAGAGGAAGGGGAGAGGAAGGAGGAGAAGGAGAAGGAGAAGGAGAAGGAGAAGGAGAAGGAGAAGGAGAAGGAGAAGGAGAAGGAGAAGGAG